>JAKSZP010008000.1:0-189428 GCA_022478985.1 Massospora cicadina | reverse complement strand
CCACGCATCTATCAAGTTCTTGTTCATACCTTTATTGATAGTGGGTCCCTGATGAGAACCAAATTGTTATAAATCTATAAAGAAGATCAAGATTACTCCTGACTTTCTGCATTACATGGAGTATGGAATTTCTGGCCACAAATCTACAAGGTCTATTGAAGCTTATTATGCACTACCATCAGGTTTAGTAAATATCCCTGGATACCTTAGCAGTAGCCCTTGACAACCCCAGCTGCAATTTACTGTTATAGATTTTTTACTCCAGGAGTAAGATGCCATTATCCATTTCACCAAAGGAATCTTATCCTATCTTTATGTTTTGTGTCCCCTAGTATTCAATACTAACATTCATTTCAAGGAACGTGTAAAGGCTCACACCTACTTTATGAAATTGATGACAATATGATTTCACTTTATCATCATGTCCAGGGTTCTAGCATGTGACTGCAACCCCATGTATTTGTTGGAATAAAAGGAATTCTCTTACAAACTACAGAACCAAAAAATAACACCACTAAAATCCTAGATTTAGTAATTAACATTTGGATGCATATGAACACCCCCTGGGAGCCTATTGCAGATACAAAGTATTAATAATCTATCGGTGAAGGAGATCTTAACTTTTCAGGGAGTTCTTGATCCTGTATACTCCAGGCCTTTCTCCATGCTATTGGCCAATATGACAACTGAGACGCGTATGGTAAACCCAACTCCCTCATAGCATATGTACAGCTACTTCCAGTTGACAATATTGATAATAGTTAAGGGTTTAGGAACCTCCATAACTTGGATTAAAGGAAACTCTCATAATTGCATTAGTTGAAATTTTAGCTAAGAATGAGTTGACTCCTCAATAAAGAAAAAAATGAAGATCTATTGGAGGATTACACCAACTTGTTCTATACTCCCATGTACAACTTCAGAAAAATGAAAGGGGTTGTATATCTTAGAATATAAGGATGCTCCTCCATATGAGCGCGGCCTTATTGGAAGAGAAAAAAAGAAGCCCAAGCTTCTTTAGAGCTCAAGGGATTATTAAATATGCTGCTTAAATCCATAGTTTATGGGAATCGCCCTTGCTCTTTTGTAAGAAAGATGGAAGTCACTAAGTTGTCACAAAATACTAAAAGCATTATTTGGCAAACAATAAGGACAGCTAAACGCTGCTTAAATTGACTACTTGCTAAACTACTGATCAGAGCTCAGTATTCTTAAATGGATCTTGCAAGTAAGTATTGGTATATCAATCTAGCCTCCAGATCTAACTAAGTGCACACTAATTGTAAATGGAGATAATCTAAGCTGCCCTAGATGTCACAAGGGCTATGAAGTGCCTGCCACTTTTAAAAAGATATAAATGGACTACTGGGTGACCCAAACTTATTTTACATGTTTTATTACCTTGAGAACATCTTGGTCTTCTCCAAAATCTTCAATGGACATATAGCGCACCTCTGTCAAGCCCGTAACAAGCTAAAGCAAGCTTATATAAAGCTTAAGCCTTATAAATGATTATTTCTTTAGTCTAAGTTGGAATTCTTTGGGTATAAAGTCACCAAGCAGAGTCCCAGTCTTTTTCAGACAAAATTGTGGCAATCAAGAGGATAATAAAAAAGCCTTAGAGACACCTAAATGTTCCTTGGGATAGTGGGGTACTATAAACAGTTAATCCCATAGTTTTCTGACCTTTAGAACCTTTGGTCTACCATGTAAGGAGAGTGACTGTAACTCTTTCGTTCCCTGAGAGGTAGAGCGAGATGTATTGCCACACCGCCAGGGAACTAGTCGTTAGTATAATGGTATACGGAGCACCATAAAGGATGCTGGAGCTGAAGTATCCTATTGCAAGGGTGTATAACGCTGTGTAGAGTAGTAGGTACTCAGTAAACCGCAACACTTGGGTGGACCTCATGGGGAACCCATACCCAAGCAAATATCTGTTATGGAGGGTTTGGGTGCCTCAGTCTGGAGGGGACCAAGGGGGCCCAACTGTGAACTAGATCATGTAGGTAATTTTGTAAAATTAAGATGGCCAACGTTGTTAAAGACCTCTTCAAAGAGGTCCGTGCACAGGTTCATCCCAGACTTTATAACAAAGATGTAGAATAACGGGTGATTTTATTAAGGAAGTAGTTGATCAACAATAAAGGTTGTTCTTAAGATAACATATTTTAAACAATATAAGGAGAATTTTCCGTTGGAGGAAGTGGTGCTAAGCCCTGGTGCACCAATAAGCGCACGTTTCCATTGGCCAGGGTGCTAAATCTTAATAGTGACTGAACTTGAGTGATTGATTGTAACATGCTGAACCAATTTAGAATTTTAAAAAATTAAGCAGTTTTTGAAACCACATTCACTTATCAACCTAACCATAACATTGACATTGGTAATATAGCTATTACATTTTAACGCTCTTACCTTCACACAGAGCTGAGCATCACGCACATCCCCTAGACTGACCTGAGCATATATGGCCTGAACCCAGAGCTTGCCTAGGGTATGTTAAGGCCTGGGAGGCTGCAAACTTTTTTTTTTTTGGCTCTTGACGGCTAGCTTTATCATGGCAGTTGGCACCCCCAATTATGTCATCAGGCCATGACATTACCCTCTCATTCTTTTGATGCTCCACCCCATCCAGGGGCTTTCGCTAGGGAAAAATTCTTGTGAAATTATGCCAACTTCATAGCGGCGATAGTTTGCTGAGACTTGGGTCCTGCAGCATCAGGAAACCGATTATGAAAAACTTTGATCAGATCCTTTGAATGGGCGCAATCATGCGCTGGTACCCAACTGTTTTCCACTGCATCAAATCCCTTCCAGGATACTAGGTACTCAATCCTTTTTCTGGCTCTGCAGGAGGCTACAATCTCCTCCACTTCCCACTCCGGTGCCCCATCAACGAGATAAGCCTCTGGTGGGGGCCCTCAAACAGCATAAGCTTGCTTTCATAGAATAACAAAAAGATTTAGAATGAGGAGGGAGAGATCCAACTGGTATGAGGCGTGGCCCAACTTTCTAACAACGCGGTAAGGCCCAATCCTCTTTTTACAGCTTTTTTAATGGCTGCTGATGAGGATGTTTTTAGTTTCAAGAATCACAAGATACCCTTCCTTGTATGCAGGACCTACCCATCTCTTCACGTCTGTGTTCTCCTTGTAAGCTTACATAGCTGCATTTTTGTTTGTGCTCACCCCATGGTGTAATTTCTTGATCACTTTTGCAAAGTCCAACACCGCTTCCACCTTGGATCCACAACGGGACTCCATGTTGAAGGCAGTATTGAAGACATAGTTGGCGAAGAATGGAAAAAACTGATTGATGCATGGTGGGCTTTGTTATAGCTGAATTGGGCCATAGGGAGATGGTAAACCCAATCTGAATGGTATGCAGTGGTGTAACACCGCAGGAACTGCTCCAAACACTGGTTCACTCATTCCGTCTGCCCATCTTATTGAGGTGATAGGCATTTGAACGGCAGGGACGTATCTGAAGAGTCCTACACAACTATTTACAAAAAGACAGAGGTAAACTGGGGTCCACAATCACTAATTATTTCTTTATGGACCCCGTGAAGAGAAAAAACATGAGTTACAAAGAGTCTAGCCATCCCAGCCAAGGTTACTGTGGTTCTGCAGGGAATAAAGTGGACGAACTTTTTAAAACGGTCCATCACTACCATGGTGGCATTGTAGCCATCAGATACATTTATCTACACAATTAAATACACTGATAAAGAAGTCTAAGGCCCTTCAGCCTTTTGAAATAATACTATAAACCCCACTCATGGCTGTCAAAATAGTTTCATATGGTTGCAGACCAGGAACTCTACAATACCTGCCCACCTGCTTGGCTACCACTTCCAATTGTAAGTGCGGTGAATTAACTCCAGAGAATTTGCCTTTTTAAGGATGACCAACAGTGATTCTTTCATGATGGTTCCAATGATTTCCAAGTGAAGTCATCCAGAGGGAACCCATATGCGCCCCTGAAACCACACCATCTCATCCTTCACGTGGTAACCCCTGGCAATGTACTCCTGATTCAACGCAATAATGGAAAAGACCATAATATATTTGGCCAACAAAGGCTGTGAAAGGACTACCTTTCTGAACATACCATACTCCTCCACATTTTCTAGAGGAGCAAGCGCTGGCTTTTGGGCCGAGGGAGAGGGAAGTTGAGACACAATCTTACCTGGCGGAATCTACAAATGGGTATTATGCACCTCTACCTCATTAAAATCAGGAGCTAGCTCAGAGTTGCGGAACAAAGCATCTGCCAAACCATTCTCCTTGCCATTAGTAAACTCATAAGAAAACACAAATTGGGCTAAGATCTTATGCCAGTGGGTTTGCCGTTGGGTCAAGACATAAGGTGCATGGTAGTACAGTAAGGCACGGTGATCTGCATGTATGCGGAAGGGTTAAGATGAGCCATGCAAGTGATGTCGCCAATAAGTCAGCGCCTCAACCACCACCAATAACTCTTTGTTGTAAACAGCGTAGTTTAACTCAGGCAGGGAAATTTCCAAGAAGCATATCCCACTAGATGCTCTATTCCATCTTCAATTACTAGTAAAAAGGCAGCTGCTATGGCAAAGTTGGAGGAATCAATAGACACAATGAACTCCTTTTAGTATCTCCATGGCAAAGGATGGACGTGGACAACAAGGTTCACTTTACTTATTGTAAGGCATTCTGCAAAATGGGGACCACCTGAGCACTTTAGCTCCACTTGCCTTATACAGGGGCGCTACCACCTCAGAGATAATGGGCATAATTTCTTAAGGAACGTACACGTCCCCAGTTTTTAAAATTCCTTGACCTATTTTAGGATTAACCACTCACAAATCGCTTTCTCCTTGTCTGGAGTTATCATATGTCCATGTTAAACATAACTTTGCCCAGAAAGGTGACCTGGGTCTTAAAGAAACAAATTTAATAATTTTCAGCATAAGGTTGACTGCCTTTAACCTATCCACCACTCTTGAAGGTGTACTGCTTGGGACTCATGATCAGGGAAAACACCAGAATATCATCCATGTAGGCAACCGCGAATACCCCATCAGGTCCCTTAAAGTCACATCAATATGGCGTTAAAAGATAGCAAGGGCATTTTTCAGCCCAAAGAGCACAATCTGAAATTGAAAAAACCCTTTTCTGGTACAAAATGCGGTTAGCCACTCCTGGCCCTTATTGATCCAGATCTGATTGAACGTGTTTAAACAATCCAGTTTGGAGAAGACTTTCGCCTTCTCCACCTAGCGTGCAGGCTGTGAGTCCAGTGGGATGGTATGTAAATTTGTTATAGTGACACTGTTTAGATTCCCATAATCTATGCATAGCGTAAAGCACCATTAATTTCTCTATAAAGGTAAGCGGGGAGCATATGGGGGAGGTACGCTGAAAAATTGCACCTTTCACTAACTGCTCTTTAATCCTCACATCTAATGGTGCTTCCTCACATATTGTCAAAGGGTAAATCGGGGAAGATATACACACCAGATAAACGGTGAGCAGGTACTCGCAATCAAACTCTTAATGAGCAGATAATTCATTAGATGAAGCTGCATCAAACGAAGATTCCAGAACCTCCAAACAAGAAGGTAAAGGTACCTCCAGTGAGGGCTTCAACAATGGAGCGAGACTGAGAGTGTAAATTAATCAAGTGGTGCAGATTGTCCTGATAATTAGCCTCAGACAAAGGGACAACTAATATA
This sequence comes from Massospora cicadina, assembly GCA_022478985.1. Lineage (NCBI taxonomy): Eukaryota > Fungi > Entomophthoromycota > Entomophthoromycetes > Entomophthorales > Entomophthoraceae > Massospora > Massospora cicadina. Next base: position 183,709 of record JAKSZP010008000.1, on the reverse strand, counting down.
TGTTCATTCTTAAATGTTAAGGAAAAGGTATTATCTTTCAAGTTTGGTCCTGACGTCAAACTTTCTCCACAACTCTACTCCAAAAATAATGGGGTACAGAAGGTTTTTGAATGCTTGGAAATGGTCTGACAAATGATACTTGAACACTTGATAATCTAAAAACCCTTAAATCTTCATTGTGGGAATACCTTGAGAAGCCCCTCCCCTAAACATATAACCTGGCAAGTAATTAAGCTTAAGGTATTTGGCTAGGTCTTGGTCAATAAAATTCTCAGAGGCTCCTGTACCCACTGATATAGTTATGCTATTTTTCTAAAGGGGATGAAATGTTAATTGTCACCAAAAAATATCCAGAAGGGTCTTTATTAATAGCAGACAACGCCAACACTTTACAATAAAAATTTTCTTCAGGCATGAGCATGCCCTCAGGGTACGTTTTCACATCAAAATGGAGAGTGATAGTTGGACACTCTTACTACTGAGGTCACATACCCCACCATATCTTCAGCAGTTGCATAAACGTTTTTATATTGTAAAAGTAACTCATTCTCAACCGCCCATGTCCTACGGATCTTGATAGTGGTCAAGCGCAGGTTCTCTGGATAAATTAATATATTGAAATGGGTTTCATTCAGAGCCATAGGTGAATATTTGGCTCGATTTTATATAATGAATCAGCATTATAAAATGCGTTTGGGCTGAGATTGACCCCATACCCATTTTGGTGATGGGGTATGCATCATTAATCAAGGCCATTACCATCAAGCCCTTTGTAATGATCCCGCCTGCACCACCCAAATGTTGTGCCGAAAAAATCATTTTAAATGTATCATTTTTGTTAAACTTCAGTGGAAAGTTGAAAGATCACAACTCCTGGACTTCAAAGCATCTGTATCCACCATGTATGAGTAAGAAGGGTGGGCACTTCCCAGTTGGAGGTAGCAATAATAACGCCAAGGCTCCCAAACCAACTGCCAGATGAGATTATAGGGTTAGCCCCATTGAGGCTGTGAAAAACAAAAGGTACACGTGATTCACAATTAGCAAAAGCCCCACATGGATACTATGTGTGCACATAAAATGAAGAGTTAGGCTAACTAATGTAAGGAGAGTGTCTGTAACTCTCCCATTCCCTGAGAAGTAGTTCAAGATGCACTGCCACACTGCCAGGGAGCTAGACATTAGGATAATGGTATAAAGGGCATCACAAAGGATGCCGGAGCTGAAGCATCCTATTGCAAGGGTGTATAACGCTGTGTAGAAAAGTAGGTACTCAGTAAACCGCAACACTTGGGTGGACCTCATGGGGAACCCATACCCAAGCAAATATCTGTTATGGAGGGTTTGGGTGCCTCAGCCTGGAGGGGACCAAGGGGGCCCAACTGTGAACTAGATCGTGTAGATGATTTTGTAAAATTAAGATGGCCAACGTTGTTAAAGACCTCCTCAAAGAGGTCCATGCACCGGTTCATCCCAGACTTTAGAACAAAAAATGTAAACTAATGGGTGATTTTATTAAGGAAGTAGTTGACCAACAATAAAAGGTTGGTATTGAGATAACATATTTTAAACAATATAAGGAGAATTTTCCATTATAGGAAGTGGTGCTAAGCCCTGGTGCACCAATAAGCGCACGTTTTCATTGGCCAGGGTGCTAAATCTTAAGAGTGACCAAACTTGAGTGATTGGTTGGAAACATGCTGAACCAATTTAAAATTTCAAAAGATTAAACAGGTTTTGAAACCATATTCACTTATCAACCTAACCATACCATTAGAATTGGTAATATAGCTAGTACATTTTAACGCTCTTACCTTCACACAGGCCTGAGCATCGCGCACTTCCCCTAGACTGACCTGAGCATATATGGCCTGAACCCAGAGATACTCTAGGTTATTTTTGAGGTCAGGGAGGCCTGCAAACTTCACCTTTTTGGCTCTTGACGGCTAGCTTTATCATGGCAGTTGGCACCCTCAAATATGTCATTAGGCCTTGACATACCAGCTCCAACACAGATTTTTTTGAGTGTAACCTGAGAAGTATCAAGCATTCAATCTTCTTAGGACTGCTCTAATGCCCAGCCTGACCTTATAAACCCAGAGTTTGATCTACCTTTCTTGCTAAATACCAATATCAGTAAAATGGCTATGAGGGCCATTTTGGACTTTTTAGATGATTAACAAGTAGACCAACTAGTGGCAAACTTTGGTAAAACCTTTTCTAAAGCCAAGCAGATTTACAGCACTACAAAACTAGAATATTTGGCTGTACTTTTCACAATTAAGCACCTTTGACCTTATCTATGTGATACTTATCAAGCTTTTACCTAGCATAGGTGGAGCCTTGACTTTAGGCTTATATTTCTTATATTATTAAACAAGGTGGGTCGACCTTGAGACATATATCACACTGAGTGTTTTTAGCCTGTGCTGATTTTGAACCTGTTTCAATCAAAACCTGACCCAGAGTGGAGCAGGAACCACCCTTTATGCTACCACTCCTCTATATTTCTTTAATTACTCTAAATGATTTCAATTTTATCTATAATTGTTATTATTATTGATGTATATTTACTATAAAATGCTTTATTGGGATTAAAGCCCAAAGATACAATATAATTTAATTGACGTTTTATATTAAGCTAAGGACCAAAAATTAATAGCATGTATAATTGATTGATGTTTTATTGGGTCTAAGGCGTAAAAACTTTTTTAATCTATTAATTAATGCTTTATGGCTTATGGCCTGAAGATAATTATAAATTATTTTGGATCATGAAGTAATTCCCATAATAACACCAAGCTTACAACCCAAAGAATTTTGACAAATCGCCTCATAAGTCCTCCCTTTTGGCCAATGATATAGGTAAGGATTACCAACCTGACTTAATATTACCTTGATGATTAAGCCTATAGTATTTAGTGTTCAACTTCGCTGGTCGCCCCATTAACCACTTTATACCACCTATTAAACCTTGCTATCTACTGAGTTTCTAGTGGCAGATATTAGAAACAACTTAACTGTGTTACTACTATTGAACTTAGTCTAGCTTTCAATGATGAATCCAGAACAACTCAACTATAAATCTGGACTGGGCCATAACCTCCTACATTCATGAATCTACTTCCACCCCCACTGTTGGATTTTTGGCTTGTAAAAGCTCGCTGGTGCATATTCCTTGAATCTAACAATATATTTGAGGGGCTTTTCTCACAACTTATATTAAAATAACTAAAACATGTATATATTAAAAAGGTTTAGTTTTTAGAGATATTTACTAGGCGCCATGCAGGGGTAAAAGAGAGAACGCACTTAATAAATTGATAATAGTATTTAAAACTTTGAGGCTCAAAGTTTGGATAGCTTAGTAAAGTCCAAATTAGGTAATATGAGCCATTAACCTATCAGATCCCTTAAACTTGCCTCCATTGGGTGGAATGTCCGATTGAGGGTTGGGAACAGGAAAGACAAGTTCATTAGGTAATCTTTTTTTATGAATTTGACCTAATCAATGAGCTGGAAATTTTTTCACTTGGTTGGACCCCTTCTGACCCTATAAAAGGTGCCAGTTTCCACGGTTTAACCTTTACTAAGCTAGACAAAGCTGGGGGAGGAGCCTCATCTGAATTACAAATTTAAACAATGGTTAAGTGCAATCTGACCGCCCAAACTTGATTTGTTTGCCCGATCTTTAGTAAAAATGTTACCACAATTTGCGGGGCTCCACTGGGAATTGACTGGGTCTTTTAGCTGATATCTGAATTATTTTCCCCTAAATTACTCTTATAAATATATCTGACTTGTAATTGTCTGACATTACCCCCTTCAAGAGTGGTAGGGGGAGAATAAGGGCATAAAAACTGGCCAAGGACTTGGTTGATGGTGACTGCAGAAGCAAGGGATTTGATAGAGTACTCATTATTCACTTGTATTTGACTCAGAATGGCCCTTCCCAGATAGAAACAAGCTTTTCACTTCTAGGAGTGATGCTGTTGTGATAATACAATACCAAGTCAGCTACTTGGAAGAAAGGGAGAGGGACATGGAGCTTATTAGCTGCTTTGCCTTCTTTTGTGACTGTCTTAGCCAAGCTAGTCATAGCTTTCGCTTGTAGTTGAATGATGTGTTGGGATAACTTTTTCATGGCTTTCTATGGGTCATTTCTGTCAGTGAAAATATCTTTTGCTAGTATAGCTGGTGCACCAGGTTCTCGGCCATACAATACATGAAAAGGGGACATCTTTAGGATGTGATGCTAACTAATTCAGTAGGCCATGAGGGCACTAGGTAAGTAAAGATTCCAGTTGAGAGGGTCTGAATTGACCATTTTGCGGATCACTGAAACCAGGGCTCCATTAACTCTTTCTACTGCACCATTTGTGGATGGGTTATAAGGGTCCAAGAAGAGTTGTTACGCTCCCTTGGAGGTGGAAGGGAGCTTCACCACTCAGTAGGTAGAATTTTTCATTAACACATAGGAGGACCTGGGGGCACCCATGCTGGGTGAATTTGTATTGGTGTAAGAAGGTGGTCGTGGCTTTAGCAGTCTAAAAAAGGGAGATCTACAGCTTCAACCCATTTGGTGAAATGATCAATATCAACTAAGATATAGCAATTGCCACCTGTGGTCTGAGGGAGAGGACCTACCACTTCTAAACTTATGGTGTGGAAGAGTTGTCGAGGAGTCATAGGCTTTTACTGATATTGGGCTTGAAGCTGAATTGTTTTTTACAAATCAGGCATGCATCCAAGACTTCAGTTATGGTTTCCAAGGTGCCCTCCCAGTAGTACCATTCTTTCACCCACTCATATGTTCTGCGCTTTCCGCCATGCCCCATGATAGTATGGGACTCCAAGATGACAGGAACTCACTCTTACGGCCAGAGCTAGGTCAACCAATTTAATCCTACTTTCTATAATAAAACTTGCCATTATCCACCTTAGTGTTGTGGGAGTGTCAAGTTAGCATTTTTTGTACAGGTTCATCTTCATCAGACCATACATCTGGAGTCATAAAAAGATCATGTAGCCTCTCAGCTTCACTATAGTCTAAGTGAAGAATATGCAGCCGTGTTAACTCATCTACATTTATGTGGCGCATTCATGTCTAATGCTCAATAGTCATATTATAATGCTGTAGCTTCAGAGCCCAGCGATTCAACTGCCCGAGGGATCCTTCATATTCTGCAACCACTTTAGAGAGGCGTGGTCTGTGATCACTTTAAAGGGAGTTCCATATAGGAATGGGAATTAGTTTTTGACAGTGAGAAGGAAATCCAAGCACTCCTTCTCTGTGACACTTTAGTTACACTTGGCTTTTGAAAGTATTTTGCTAAAGTAAGACATGGGATGATTGACCCCATGCTCATCCAATTGAGCCAATATAGCTCCAATAGATTGTCAGAAGCATCTTTGAACAACATGAAGGGTTTGCTGTAGTCAGGGCGGTGGAGTATCGACCTTTATTGCAATAGCTCATTTGGGGTCTCAAATTCAGCCTGTTGTTCAGCACCCCAACGGAAAGGGGTGTTCTTAGCCAAGAGATGTACAAGGGGCTCACCAAGCTTGGCAAATTTTGGGATAAATTGATGGTAGTACCCCATCATGCCCAAGATTACCTGGATTTCACGTAGGGTTTTGGGTGCAAGCATCTTGGACAATGCTTCAATTTTATCTTGTAGCGGGTGTATCCAATCTTGTGAGATAGTGTGTCCAAGAAATCCAGCTTCTTCTAAAAATGTGCATTTGAAGGGCTTTAGTTTGATATTAGATGCCCGCAAGCGTTAAAACACTTCCTTTAGATGTGCGTAGTTCATTGAAAGTCTTGGAGAAAACTGTACTGTCATTAAGATAGACCATCACACAACTCAGTTTGAGATCCTGGATAATGTGATCTATCACCCGTTGAAAAAATGGCAGGTGCGTTACACAACCATTGCAGCAGTCAGGTAGGTTAGAAGAGACCCTCACTGCAAATAAGAGCACATTTCTCCTTGTCTTGTGGGAAAGGTCCATTTGCCAATAACCGCTAGCCAGATCCATGGTGAAATTTTGGACCCAGAGAGTTAGGCCAGAGCGTCATCAATGCAATGGATAGGGTAACTATCCTTCTTAGTGAGGTTGTTTAATTTTTGGTAGTCCATCACTACCCAATGACATCCATTTCTTTTTATTAATAAGAGTGGGGATGACCAAGGGCTTTGTGATGACATCAGCAATCCAACATCCAATAGCTGTTTGAGCTCGTCTGCATCTGTAGCTCCTCAAATTTTGATTTGTGGTAGGGCTTGGAGCGAATTGTTTTGCATCCCCAACGTCAATAGTATGCGTCTACCCCTTCATGTGCCCATAATCATTGTCAGATTTGGGGAAAATGTTGCTGTAGACCTCAGGTAGGGTGTGGACTTTATCCAGCTCAGCTGGGGTTAGCTCATCGGAGATATGAACAGAAGGTATATACATAGGACTGGTCGGCGGGCAAGCCCATATATGCTATAGACCCAATACAGTGGACTTGCTTGATGTCCTCATTGGGTATCAGCAGGCCTCTTCCGATTTCCTGATGCTTTTTTACCACCATATCCTTCTTGGTGAGATTTTCTAGAAGAAGGGTAATAGGCCGATGATAGGCGGTGTCTAATACTACTGGAAAAAATGGGCTCTAAAGGACTAACTCCATCAATGTTAATGAGGTGCAGTAGGAAGTTGTGTGGGATTTGCATGGTAATATTCGTGTCAACTACCCTTTGTTCCCCAGCTTTAATGACCACCTTTTTAGAAGCATAGAAAGGGATACTCTCCAAGGCGTCAAATGAAGGAGGCAACATTTTTGTATGCCTGCCTGCCGTGTTGTAATGCAGGGATAAAGTGGAGGAGAAATACTCAATTGTGAAAACATACTCCTGTTTATTGAGCTCATCATTAGACAGAATCAGAGGAACCTCATAGGTAAGCAGGGAGAGATATCCCTGCTTCAAATTAATAACACCTTCTTATTTGAGCATAAACTGGGCTCTAATGAGTAAATAATAGGTATTATTGGTCAAAGTCACTGCTGGAGCTAACAAAAGAAGATTCCCAAAAAGAATGGGCATAGAAGAGTAAGCTCAAAATGGCGTGGGTGTTGTTTGGGCCCTCAATTTCAAACTCTTGAGTGTAGTCGAAGTCAGGGGCCAACTCAATTTTCTTAATGAGCTTAGTTGACACAACGCTCACGGGTACTCAGTGTCAAGGATAGCTTTAACCCACACTCCATTAATGACGACCTCCACTTTAGTTAAAGTATCACTCAAGGTGAGGGAAGAGCGAGGACCTCTTTTAGTTGGAAAGTGGAGGCAAGTCATTTGGCAGTTTCAGGGTATTTCTCCTGGATAGTCTGTAGGGTATGAACACACTGGGTATACCGGAGAAATGTGGCAATGAGCTGGTCAGCGTCACTGGCAGTGCCAATAATCTCAAGACCACTTATCACTTGCTGAAGATAAGTTTGTTGAGGGATCTTATCCCAATTCACTCTCTCTGGGTTCAATCAATCAGGTACCTCCACTTCACCTTGGGCTCCAAAAACATTGTGACCAACATCTTCATTACCCCCTTCAGACTCGTCGTCAGAGGGGCTTTCAATGCAGGTTATGGAGCCCATAGGAGGTGGGGTAGGTTCAGGACTTCTCTTATGAAATGATAGGTACTGGGGTTGCTCTTCCACCTTGTTAACTTTTGGAGGAGGCGTTGTAATTGTCACAAGTCGAGTTTTGACCTTCAAAGCAGGGAGTTTGTGCTGCCTCATAGAGACAGGTTTCAGACTAGAGTTAGCTGATTGATAGGTTGAGAAGGATAGCACTGTGGAGGTGGATGCTTTAACTTCAACAGCTTTGGGTCGTTCAGTGACTATGTGCTTCTGTGAAACAGGCGGTTTAGCTTTTGTGGACTGGTTATTTAACCCATTGTTAGTGGGAGTGATTGAGACCCAAAAACGGGTTTAGGCTCTGGAGCCAGCTTTGGGAACACTTGGGAAGGCCGCTCTGAAGAAAAAGATGGGCAAGGAAAAGGGACGACTGCTTTCATCAAATGAGTGTTTTGCATTGAAGATAAAGGGGAGCATTGCCCCATCACAGCCATTACCATCTGACTATCTTTATTGGAAAAAGAAGCATTTTGTCATGCCAGTTCCATAGGAGCAGGTTTCCAGAGGGAAACAGCTGTAGTAGATGCTAAAGTGGTCGGCGTAGATGCTTGGCTCAAAGATCCTTGAGTATGTTCAAGCTCATAGATATCAGCAACCGCTATTAAGGCCTCCTTGATATATCGTACAGTTTTGAAAGTACACTTTACAGAAGAAAGATGCATCCTCAAGAAGGGACGAGATGCCAAGCCAGTCAAGAAGGCAGCAATTGCATCATAGAGAGGGAGCATTTGGGCAAGCAACTAAGGTTGAGCTTTAGTATAGAAGCGCTTATCAAAATAGGTAATAAATTCTCCCTCTTGCAGAATAAGGCATATAAAGGCCTGTTTTTGCCGTTGCAAACTCTTCTTGAAACTAATTTAATCAAGAAGCGCTTTCTTAACCTCCGCCCAAGTGCTGAAGTTAACCATGGTGGGGACCATTATTTCTTGAGCTTAACAATGTAAGCAGGGAAAGGTGTACTAAATTTTTTAATAATCAGTTGCTCCTTTCATCGCAGATTCCTAAACATAAAGGTAGGAGGCAATACTGCCCTCACCAGGTGTTAACTTGTCTCAAAGAGGGGAGTTTTGTATTAAAGGCGTTAAGATGAGTGCTGCTCATGCCATTTAAGGTGAGATAAAGCACTGGAAAGCTGTTAATCCATAAGTGCTAGACTAGAGTAAACGTCAGCGGAAAAGCTAGAAGGGTTATCTCCCCCAACATCCTCCATTATTATAACAAAATTTGTGGTGTACAGGTACCCCTGTAGTGATCACAAAATGTTGGATTTTTAGCTTGAAAAAAAGGCTCGCTAGTGCTTTTTGCCTCAAATCCAACAATATATTTTAGGGCTTTTAACACCACTTATACAAAAATAACTAAAACGAATACATACTAAAAATGTTTAATTTTTAGAGATATTTATTAGGCGCCATGCAGGGGTAAAAGAGAGAACGCACTTAATAGATTTATAATAGTATTTAAAACTTTGAGGCTTAAAGTTTGGATATCTTAGTAAAGTCCAAATTAGGTAATATGAGCCATTAACCTATCAGATCCCTTAAACTTGCCTCCATTGGGTGGAATGTCCGATTGAGGGTTGGGAACAGGAAAGACAAGTCCATTGGGTAATATTTATCTATAATTTGACCTAATCAATGAGATGGAAATTTTTTCTTTGGTTGGACCCCTTCTGACCCTATAAAAGGGGCCAGTTTCCACGGTGTAACCTTTACTAAGCTATACAAGGCTGGGGGAGGAGCCTCATATGAAATTCACAAATTTAACCAATGGTTAAGTGCAATCTGACCGCCCAAACTCGATTTGTTTGCCCAATCTTTAGTAAAAATGTTACCCCAATTTGTGAGGTTCCACCGGGAATTGACCAGGGTCTTTTGGACAATATTTAAACTATCTTCCTTTGAACCAATCTTATCAATATATCAGACTTGTAATTGTCTGACACCCACATATGGTATCTGCCTATCACTCATAATAATCCTGACTTTTTACCTTGGTACTTGAAATACCACTTACAACTTTCATAATAAAGTTTATTTGCAACCTATAGATATTTTTAGGTTAAAGCCTAATTCTCTAGGACGAAAATAGTTTAAGCCTTCTTATAATTGCTAAAAACCTTTGAGCCTCTAGATAAGGTTAATTTCAGATCAAGTTGTATAGCTTGGGCACCTCTTAGTAGCGAATAAAGTATCTTTAGCTTATTGTTAGTAGCAAAAAAGCTGATAATACTCTCTAATATCATCCCTAATCATGCTTTCTCAAAATGGCTCCAGAAGATGAATGGCTTAGACAGGATAAGCTTGTTCTATAATACAGCTGCATAATTATGATTTCTCTGTTTTTTGTTGTTGGTAGTACCCATCTATCAGGTTTATATTTACTTATTCTTATATTTATTCATATATTTATTCGAGGCAAGCTGACCAGGGGATGGACATTACAAAAACTAAAAATATACCAAAAAACGTAACTATTTGGTTTAAACAAAACGCCCTAATGAGTGGATTGAGTGAAACGCTTCAAAAACCAACCAACCAGGTGGGCAGCGAAAGCTGCTTATCCCTCCATGGCAGAAGGGGAGGGGTGGTTGGGGGCTCATCTTTGGCAGCCTATTCAGCAGCAGTTTCTTCCTCCCAAAGTAGAGTATGTGTCACAGCCATCAGTAATAACGTTGGGGCATCTTCAGTATGTGGTTCAATGTCTCTAATGATTGGAATTTCATGGAAATTGCCATCTAGATAGATGGCACTGAGATATTTGGTTAAAGCTTTTTCAGCTTTAATTTGGGCGTCTGGGAGTAGATCAAATGTGGCAATGTTGGTTTGGGTTATTTTTGCTTTTTGATTCCGTGCTATAGTTGCCACGTTCTGGATAGCATCATTTGCATTTTCGTAGTACTTGTTCACTGATATTTTACTTTTTGAAGTTAAGGTTGCGGGGATAACAGGAGGTGAAATTCCTCCTTTGAGTATTGCTACTGATTTAGCAACAGCTTTACACATGGGACGACAATCTTTTGTTGCAGCTGCTTCAATTGCAAGCTGGTGATAACTGTAAGTTGATTCAGTGATTGGCTGTGGGGTATAAAGTGAGGGGATATTTGGAATCCCATTCTGCATTAAAAACGCTCAATTTGCAGGGATGGTTCTTCAATGAACTTACCTGATTCGTCAATTTCAGCCAATAATTCCCACGGGTTTTGTTTGAATTGGATTGGGAAATCAGCGTACAGTTGAGGTTTGTTCAATTCATTTGTGGAAGCATGCAATCAAACTGGGATCCAATCTGATGCTTGATTGGAGGAATTATTTGTGGCATTGGGGTGAGGAGGAAGATGCTTGGTGGCTGCAGGTGCAGCTGCAGCAACAGGCTTTGGGGGTGGAGGAGGTAGGATTGTGCCCCATGCCTGGAATTGTACAGGGTGGGCAGTGGATTGGAGGTCAGCGGATGAGTCATCTGATCCACCTGAAGTGGTTGAGAAAGGGCATTTGAGTTTTGAGTGGTCTAACTTGGAACATGATGGACAGATCGTCTGACCACCCTTGACATGGGCCCAAATTGGATGGTCAGGTGCTGAGGGAATAATGGTGTGTGGCAGAATTGCCACCGCAGTTTTATTAAATTCAGGGCTTATTGTGGCATATGCCCAAGGCCCAGCAAGTCGTGTGGCCCCATTTGGGACCACAAATTGTAAGATGGGGTTGGAGCCATAGGCTGCCAAACCGTCCATCAGCTCCTGGTGGAGCACTTCAGGGGGAGGTGGATGGGCAGGCCAGCAAACTGGACCACCAAAGTGGTGTTTTCTGGGAGCCAAGTTTGAGTTGTGGGGAGTGGGGTGCCCTGGAATACCAGGGCACAGTTGCTGCAGTGTCAGCATCAGCTTCACAGGTAAAGCTGAGGTCAAAATACCCCTTGTAGGGGCAGAAATTGATAAATCTGGTAGATATCATCACCGCCTGTGCCATTTTGATAATAGCTTGGTCATGGTATGGGAATAGTTTCCCATATTTGACCCTTAGGCCATAGCGCATGTTGCTCCTGGGAGCACTAGGGGGCAGCGTGGTACTGCTTGGGTATGAGCAAGGTGGGCGTCAAGATCTCTGGGAGGAATGATCATCCCATGCATTTGGAATGACTGGGTGAACCAGTCCTAGCGCGTTTTCCTGCTGGATGGAAAATGGCAGGGGGAGTTTTGCCGCTGCCCCACTCTGGAGCAGCTGGCAGAGAATCTGAGGACATTGGAGCAAAACTACTACAGGCGAATTCAATTTGTTTTATAAATTTGTGCAATTTGGCTTGGAAAGTTACGCTGAGCAGAAAGAGAAGAAATTTACTTATTCTTATCTAACTTGTTCTAAAACTAGCGTTCTATTTAGTTGGGTGAGATTACAAATTATTTACCTAATTTCAATGCTTTTAGGCTTTCACTTGGGAGGTTCCAAACTAACTTTAATGTTGTTCAATTAATCAAGTATAGTTAGTTCAATAAATAAACTAGGTATTATATTTTCTTTGTTGCTAATTACTTTTAACATAATCAATTATTGTAAATTTAATTTGTGCAAATTATGAACTTTCCAAAGCAAGTTATGGCAAATGCATAATGAATGTTATTAGTCAATGTTTAGGCTGATTTATTGTACTTTTTGCAACTGATGCAACTGTTTAACATCGATGAATCCCCCCCTTGGGTTGGGACCATCTAGTACTAAAAAAAAAAGATGCTACTGTTTAATAGGTAAGCATTTATTGCCATTTTACACTTAAATATATCCCCTGTTACCCTAGCATAAACACCTTAGTTTCAATTAGTAGTTTTTTCTAGTAGTCTATTTTATTCTGTTTTAGGCAACAGTTGCCCAAGTATTTAAAAACAAGGTGATAAATCTTTTCTGGACCATTATTGTCTTAGATCGCACTTACTGTCTCCAAGCAGTTATACTTTTTATAAATTATCTAATTCCCCCACAATCTTGTGTAATCGCTGATTTGCAACAAGTGGTGCTCACTAAAGGGGAAATTTGAGCCAAAATACATGTAACAAGTAGTCCACTTAATGGACAGTGAGCCAAGTAAGGCGGGGAGCAATGCCCACCTTAAGACATGTGCACATAAAAATATTTTTAGACGCAAGATATCTGACATTAGTAGAATTTTGAAGAAGAATGTCAATAAAAATTTTTACCAGAATAAGGCGTTGAAAGAAACGCTCCCTAAAAACTGATTTGAAACTTTGGAAGCTGAATGTTAAAGAAATATAGAGAGAAAGCTTTAACATGAGTAAATCTTGGAACAAAGTATAAGCCACCATATAGAAAAAGATGGCACATCAACAAGCCTCAAGGTATAGACTGATTTTCTAAACAGATGAAACCCATTAACAACAATTTTAGTAAAAATATAGGATTCAGACCAACTCTAAATTGCCAAATTAAAAGATACTGTTTAAATTTTTATAAAACTTAATAAAACCTATGGTTTGATGCGGGGATCATTAAAAAGCCATTACTATAATCAATTGTTTCGATATAAAAACTAAAACCCAATCCTACTTAGGTTAACAACAACCTAGTGGACTTATAGTGAGGCAATGGATGCCATCATAAGCGAATTTGGCAGCCCATAGTGCCCTCCAAACCAAAAATTGGACTTTATGGGTATTCAGTTCAAGGTGATGAAACCATAGACGCCTTTTCTGATTGATTCTATCAAGAATCTTAGATTCTCATTGGGCAGAAGCTTTACTAATTTTGATGCATGCATAGCAAAGGGGTTGGAACTCTGTTCTATACAGAGTAAATTGGGCCATGATTACCGCCTTAAATTTTAGCAAGGTGAATTTACAGATGGTTGGTTTTTTCTAAGTTTATATACAACCTATGATACATCCAATTCAAGCTCTAAACTTTTTAATTTTATGGGAAATTGTAGCTTCAAGTTAAATTCCATAACATTAATGCAGAAAGGACAGCCACATTGCAAAGTTCTGAAGGTTAAATAAATTGAAGGCAATGTCAGATATCTAGATATAGGACGTGATGGGAAGAATATTGACTATTCAACTCCCTCAGCCAAATTGATGCATAGATCCAAGAAGGAGGTTAAAGGGATTACCTTAATAAGTTGCCAGAGAAATCAACATGCGGAACAGCTCAAATCAACTATAAGAAAACTAAAAAGGACCAAAACGAGGCCAAGAACCTCGAGATGAAGCTCTACCTAATCAAAACTATGGATCATCAGTAGGTCAGGTGACCACTACTAGAAGTAGCACTTAAGGCAGCAAATTAAGACATAACTGAAAAAGGTTAAGAATCAAGAAGTTGCAAAATGATCAATCTAAGTGACCCCTGATCTCATCTTACTTGGTTATTCAATTTGTCATTTTTGCCATATCAAAACCTATGACACAAAGGCATTATAACATCCATAATGCATTGTCAGACCAAGAGTCTCCTTTTTGGATGTCAGCCCCAAAAATATTATAACCCTTTTTATCTTTTGGGCTTGATATTGTTGATTGCGGCATATGATATCCCTAGTTTGTACTATTTTAAAGTTAGAATTATTTCTGTATCCCGTTTTGGACTTAATTTCAATAAGTCCATTTCGTCATACTTACCATAGGGCGGATACTATAGCTGAAGGAACATAAGCTGTGACTTGGCACCCTTTAAAATCAAGTATACGTGTTGAGCAACTTATTTGGTCTCAAATATTGACTGTTGGGCTTCTTGAGCATAGCACAATTGAGCTTAAAAATGGGATCCCTACAGGCTGGTACTCATTAAAGGTAGTTCAGCTGGCGCTTAACAATACCTGCAATTAAGTAACTGCACCATGGAAGATAGCCCAATTGATAGTGTCTCCCTTTGGGTGCTTAATGGAAATGTGAATGAGATGATCAAATTTGAAGTTCACTTTTGTCACATTAAAAGAAGTTGAAGAAAACCTTATAAAGATCACCAAATCTAGTCATCTTACTTTGATCTCTAACAGAGAAGTTAAAACATCACTTTATGGAATCATTAACCCAGGAGAAAGAGCCAACTGCTAAAGGGCATCCTCCAATGACAAGACTCTCTTGAACTTGTAAAGCATCATTTCTCTTCCAGAGAGTTATTAATAAGCGCGATCTATCTCACTATATCATGAAATTCATATACCCCATGCTCTATCAAATCATACATATACTAGGAGCTGTTAGAGAGAAACTCCACCATCATTTTAATACCCAAGGGGCCTTATGGACGGCTTATGAGCAGATCTATAATTTAGCATCTAAAGGTATAGGAGATGTCCGCTGTTTGATTAAAGAAAACCGTTCCTACATTACAAGGCTCCATAACCAAATAGGAAAATTTGATTCGTGTTTCAAGTATGAGGATGGAGTTGTGAAGCTTCTACAACGAGAATTCTCAGAGTTAAACTAAAATACCAATCATTTATTTGACGCCTTCACCAGAGAGCTCCATTGACAGGATAGTAAAGCTAATGGCGAAATGGCAGCTCAAGCTTCTATTAGCTTTCACCAAGAGGAATAAATTATCTCCATTATTAAGGCATGGCTAGAACAATTCTCATAATAAATCGATGCGCTATAGGCCCATTGAAAATATGAGACTTCATCAGTTTTACAAAATATCATTTCTCGAAAAGCCCAGGTCAAATAGGAGCTAGCAACCTGTGCAACTCAGACAGCTAAACTTTCAATTACCAAAATACTCAAAACACTAAGGAGTGACTTGAGAGGCAAATCCACCAGTTGGGAGGACATTAACCAAGTCTATTGTCGCCGTAATGAAATTGAGAACCACTGGAATAATCTCACAGAAGAGTTAAAAGTCAATACTGACAAGCCTCCTCAAAGAACCAAATTCAAAGAGATGAAGAAGAAATTGAATTTGCGCATTGAAGTACTGGAGGATGTTAACAATCTCTTTTGAACATACCACTCATCAGATCGCCAACAAATTTACAATATAGACATTTGCATTAGGGATTTGGATAATAATAAAGTTGATCTTGAGAGAAGAATCAATTTTCAGGATATTACGCCAAGACTTACCCTGAAGGAAATGGAGCAACATATCAATCCCCTACAGGACCATATGTTGACTTGATTGGCAAGTTGAAAAGAGCAATTTAAAGACTAAAATCACTAAAAAAACTACTGGAGTACACGTCATAACTGGATTGGAGGCCACTACCTTTAAGCCTATGTTCAAGGATAAATTTACACCTGGTGAAGGAAGTATCACTTCTTTCCTCAACATTGTGAAGTCGCAATGTAAGGTGTGACCAATAGTCAAAAGGTTAAGCAAATTTTTCCTTGTTTAATTCATTTGGATCAAGAGGGTATGGTACTTATAATGGATGACCTGCATACCTGAAGAGAAGTTAAAGAGGCGCTTATTAAGGAATCCAGTTTAAAGCAGAGCCTGAGTATAAAGAAACAGGATTTTATGAGAATTGCGCAGCACCAAAATGAAAAACTAGCTAACTTCACTGACCACTTTTATATAGAAGCCCAAACGCTGTCAACCTCAAAGATGTGACTCTGGAAAATGCCATAGCCGCTGTTGTCGCTGGTTTACATAGTGACCCTGACTTGGCCATGAAAGTCACTCTTTTCAGATGAAGCTTTAACTTTGTCCTAGACATTAAAGAATCCATTCTTGATGTTGACATAAACAATAAAAAGACCTCACGGAAAGCCTCTACAAAGCCTAGAGTTTATACCATGGAGAATCAAAGCCTAGTAAGGAGGAAAAACTAATATGCAACTACTGCAAAAAGATAACATAATGAGGTAAATGGTTTCAAGAAGAATCCTTACCTTACCAAGCATGGAAAAGGAAGGATGACTTAGGGTCAAGTACCTCTAAAGCTAACCACCTCATAGTACCTGAAAGCGAAACATTGCCAATTGATCACCTTGCTTAAATTAAAAACAAAACTGATAAATCTGAAGGGGATCACAAGGACAAAGGTTGTTACGTTTTAGGTTCACCCAATGAGCTTTCTGTTCCAGACCATTTAAACATCAAAAATATTGACAACGCTCAGTTTCCTGAAGGCATCTATCTCAGTCAGGTTATAGGGTGCCCTTGGATTATTGATACAGCAGCAATGCTAATCAGTACCTTGCCCTGTTGGTCTGAACCATCTCAAGCGTTCACAGTCTGCTATAATCAAAAATAAGTATCCTGAGACTGACCAAAAGCTCAAGGCAATGTTCCTCCTCAGAGAGGTGATAGCCCTTAATTAAAGTTTTGAGGAAGCAATCCAAAGTGGAGTATTTAAAAGGTCCAAGTTTTGGCTATCTTGGATATGAGATCACATATCAACGTTGTATTATCCCAAATAATCAAGAAGATTAAGCTCGCACCAGTCCTTGAATACACTCAATTGTACAGTACCGCCAGTCTAAACAACACCAAGGTAATAGGTGCATACTCATTAATCAAACTTGACTTGGTAAGTTAGTATTTTTAGCTCTCTTAGTTTCCCTGGACAACAATCAATATGATATTCTCATCAAGAAGCAATTCATGATCTAGTATGAAGGAGTTATCAATATAAAAGAAGGATATTTATCACTCCTCAACTATGGAGTTCCTGTTGTCTTGGATATGAAAGACTCCAAGAAGGATTATTCTTTTTTGGTTGAGAGCCCTATTTACAATTTACCTTTAATATTTTACCTCCGACAGAAACACAAAAAGATAACTGAATCAGTAATTGCAGCGGAAGGCATACCATTTTATGCCACTGATGAGATAAAAATTTTGCCAAGAGAGCAAAGAGTGGTTTCATTAGTATAAACCTGCATATATTCCTGAACTGCTTGCTACATATCACTAGTGTCAAAGGAGTAAGTATGTCTGAACCAAAAGTTTACCAGGAATCCTCAATCCAGCTTATCAGCAACCTATTAAGCTATTACTTGGAAACTTAATCAACTATGATATCCTAGTTAAGAAGCATCAATAAATATGGAAGAAAATTACTTTCCATTGATGCACTCAAAAAGCACATTCTATTGGTACTCACATTGATTTTGGCCTACCCGCTGAAAATTTAATTTTCTCTATTTCTCAAGCAAAGATATCAGATAAATTTAATAAGGAGGAACTTGAGAAGTGAATCAACTATTGAATAATATCGGGATGTTTTTTTCAACGTCAGATGTTGACTATGGTCACATGAAGACTAAACATATAGCATTGATGCAGAAGATTCAACCCCAATTAATTAAAGCCATATAGAAAGTTGAAAGTAGAGGAGCAAAATGTGAAGACCAAGAATAAGCAATTATTAGATGTCAGCTTACTTATGCCCTCCCAGAGTCCATGGTCATCCCCACTGTTGCTAATAAAAAATAAGAACGGTAGTCACAGAATACTGATGGATTACAGGAAGTTAAATAGCCTCGATAATAAGAACAACTATATGCTTTCAAGTGTTGATGATGCTCTGGCCAAACTCTACAGATCAAATGTCTTCTTTGAATTGTATTTTTTTAAAAGTTATTGGCAGATGGATCTTTCGCTTGAAGACCAAGAAAAAAGTGCGTTGGTTTTCACAGAAGGACTATTCCAGCCTACCCAACTCACACAGGGTTTTTGTAACGCTCCCACCTTGTTACAGCTGGAAATGGATCACATCATCAAGCGCCTAAACTCAGATGTGTGATCAATTACCTAGATGAGATAATGGTGTTTTTAAACCTTCATCATTCATCTAGACCACCTCAATTAAGTGTTTTAACGGCTGAGAGAGAATTATATAAAACTAAAACCTGAAAATTGTACCTTTTATAGCAAGACTTGGAACTTTAAGCCATGTCATATTGCAGAAAGAAATTAAACCATTGTATGATAAGGTTGAAGCAATATCCAAGGTGCTTGAGCCAAAGAGTCTTAAGACATACACGTATTCTAGGAATGATTGGATAACACCATCAACTATATCCCTAAATTCGCTCAACTCGCCAAACTTTTTATCCAATTGCTTTCCAAAATACCCCTTTTGTATGAGGAGTAGAGCAACGGTCTGCATTTAAATCAATGAAGAGTTTGTTGAAGAGAAAAACGATTTTATGACATCTGGACTATGGGAAGCGATTCATCTTTTTTACCAACTCCTCCAACTTAGCCATGGGCGCCATCCTCTCTTTATTGGATGATGAAGGCTTTGACCACCTGGTATCATATTATAGCAAAACAACTTCAAAAAATGAGTGAATATATAGCGTCATATGATATGAGTGCTTAGATTTTCTCCTGAAGGTGAAACATTTATGCTCTTTATATAAAGTACAAAATTTACAGTTGCTACAGACCACTCCTCCTTAAAGTGGCTGCAAAACATGAAAGATCCAACAGAAAGATTAGCCAGTTGGGCTTCAAGCTTTAGCACTATGACATGAATATTTTTTACCTAGCTGATATGAAATAAATGAATGTAAATATACTGACTTGACTGAACCTACTTTATCTAGACAATAAGGTAGCTGAAAGGTCACATGACCTACTCATGAAGCCAAACTCTTAGGTGTACAAAGATGAACCAGTTCAGAAGATGCTCATGTGACATTCTCAAAATACATACTTTCTTGATGGATTACTTTACAAGAAAGTCAGAATTGACTGACTACCCTACTTGTGACCTTCTGAACGGGTGCCAGTTAAAATGGAAGCCCACAATACCTTAGGACATGGAGGAGCCAGGAAAATTTATATATGGATCAAGGATCGCTACTATTAGTAAGGAATACTTAAATCCGTAGTGGAAGTTTTAGATGTTTGAATAACTTTTAAAAAGCAGAAGCCGCATGAGGCCAAGTATAAGAATAAGAACCTAATCCCTCAGCAGCAAAATTTTAACATCAGTTTAAATGTCATAGGTCCTCTTCTTGGATCCAAAGAAGGAAATTAATATCCTAGTAGGAAGTGATCATTTCACAAAGTGGATTAAACATCTAATTTCTGCACAGATCGCTAAAGCTACTGTTAACTTTTGTATCAAAACAAATTTACTAGGCATGGCTGCCTGCAGGTTCTACTAAGCGAAAATGGAAAGAACTTTATGTCAAGAGTTATAAGGATCTTAGCTATGAGCATGAGAACTCAAAATTATTCTCAGCGCCTTACATTCCTCAAACAAATGGGAACGTAGAAAGAGTTAATGGGACGTTGGTCATATTACTATTAAAGATGGCCACTACCTTTCCATTCCACTGGTAATAATACCTCCCAAGTACATTTATGGCTTACTGGATAAGTTTCAATTGATTTTCAAAATATCTCCTTTCAAGGCTTATATAGAAGAGAACCTGAACACAGTTTTGTTAGCTCGTGAAGTACCAGCGATAATAATGAAGAGCCTGAAAAAGCACTAAGAAGATTATCTCAGAACATAATAAAACTTCAATTAGAAGCAGCGACAAATCTAGCCAAGATAGTAACAATAAAGTTCTCTCAGCAAATGCAACCTGCCAACCTTTACACGTCTTTGAGAATATAGACTTATTACTGTATCATAACAATCAAATAGCGCCCCAAGGTAAAAATTAGATTCCATATAGGATGTGTCATGCACTATCACTTACAAACGTAGAGACAAATACTTAATAAAGTATTTGAAACTAAAGTATTGATCAACCGCTTTTATAGCAAATTTTGAATATTTACTCAATTGACAATATTTTAAAAGGGGGCGATGCCAGATATCCTGATATTGGACATGATGGAAAAATATCGACCATTAAACTGCCTCAACCAAATTGACGCCTATAATCAAGAATGGGAGTAAATGGATTACTTAAATAAGTTTCCTGAAGAAATTGATAGGTGGCACAGCTCAAATTAACTCTAGGAAGTATTGAAGGACCAAACTGAGGTTAAAATACCCTGAGATGACTTCCTATCTAAACAGAATGATAGATCAACAGTAGATCAAGAGACCACTACTAGAAGTGCACTTGATGCAGCAAATTAAGATGAAACTAAAAAGGGTAAGAATAAAAAGCTGCTAAATTATCAACCTAGTGATCCCAATTTTATCTGACTAGTGTGATTTCAACTCACCTTTTCCGCCTATAAAAATTATAATACAAAATATTAAAACATCCAAAACGCATCGCCTGGCCAAGAACCTCCCATATGGATGCCAACTCTATTAATATTATTTATCCTTTTCTTTTTAGGGTTTATATTGTTGATTGCGACATATGAAAACCCTAATTTATACTATAACAAAGTTAAGTCTTTATTTCTGTATCTCGTTTTGGACTTAACTTTAATGAATACAATTGCCATACTTACCATAGGACGGATAATACAGCTGAAGGAACATAAGCGGTGACTTGGCACCCTATAGAATAAAAGTATGCTTATTAAAAACTTAGTTGGCAACAATTATTGGCTGTTGGGCTTTGCAACACACCATTGAGATTAAAGATGTAAGCCCTACATTCAAATGATAAGGTAAATCAAGTAATTTAACAGTGAAAAAGACCAAGGAATAGACAAGGAACAGTCATTTTACGCCTGTTCTTAAGCTCCACTAATTCTAATTAAGGAAGTTGAATCCCATAATTAAAAGAGATGCATCTCTATGTGAAGCAGTTTTATGATAAGCAGATAAACTTGGTGATGGACAAATTTTGTATTGGATCTTGTTGATAACTCAATTTCAGTGACTACTACAAAGGAAAAATTCCCTTTGTACACAAATGATTTTTGCAAGCACATAAATTAGCCAGAAAAGCTACTAATTTAACTTTAAACAGTATTACATAGTACTCCAATTGTACATATGCAGACATTTTGGTGAATTAAGTATAGGTTTGAGCAATCATTGATAGTGGGGCTTCAATTAACATTGTCTTAATAAAGCTGGTAAAAATAAGACTTGTACAAGATCTGTATCATAATACGCTTTGCAGGACTTTAGGCCTAAAAATTGACGTCTAATGGAGCCCGCAGAGCTTTGCCTTTATGATATAAATCCCTGATTCACAGCACTAAACATTGTTTTACTATACCAAAATTACGAAAAATTAATTGGCACCAAGATCATGCAACAGTATGGGTTCAGTATGACTTAAAATATAATTTTAAATCTTAAAATTTTTTTGTCATTGCAATACAACTAAAAAGGTTACACAACCCAAAGCCAAAGAAAGAATTACATTAATTTAGTAAAGGCGTATGTAATGATCCCAATAAAGTATTGCAAGGTTATATAACATACTTAAAACCCACCTGATCAGTTTTTGAGGAGTGCTGTGGAATTACTTTGAGGGAACAAAGCCAATGATTTTTAGTTCTAAGGTGCAGTGCACTTTTAAAACTGGCCTTACATTGAAATTATGAGTATCCTTAAGCCAAAGCTATGCACCATGGAAGAAAGATAAACCAAACCATATGTTACTCTTGGGATTATAGTCACTGGGCATGATAAATTCAGATTTTGTAAATTTATGGGATAGCCTATTACAGATAAAAGATCAGTGGTAGCATATGCCAATTTAATTCTGATTAAAGGACTGTTGTCCTTTCATAACTTTGGCCAGTTAAGAAAAATGGGACTAACCAGACAATACAAAGTCTGAGTGCAATTTTTACATTTGATCAAGTCAAACTTATTGGAATTTTATATAAGAAAAAGGACAAGGTCATTTGATTGCATGAGAAAAATAAAACGGTTTACAAAGATTAAGTGACCTTAGATGTGCTAAAGGAATAGTATATAAGGTCAACGTCAAGGACCAAATGTCAAAGCAAATGAGACCTATCAGATGATCACAAGTAAGTGAGGCCATGGTTGCTGACAATAATGGCAAACTACTTTGACATGGGTTTATTAGTTCCATCATAGAGCTTCTGGACTTTCCCCCATTATTAATTGTAAATAAAAAAAGATGGATACAACTGGTAGTTATAGTATTACTGCCAGCTAAATTAAATAACAAAAAATGACTTTTATATATCGCTGTACATATATGATGCTCTTGACACTTAGAATGGGCTCAATCTTTCTTCTGCCATGAAAAACATATCAGGGTATTGGAAAATTGGCCTATTTAAAGAGAATTATGAGAAGTGTGAAATTATTACTGCTTAAGAGTTATATCAAACAATGAAAATGCTACAAGGCCTTTGAAATTGCGGCCACATTTTGATGGGCAATGGATACAATGTTTGGTGATTTATAATTTTTATGCATTTTTTTCTACCTAGATGCCATCAATGTCTTTAGTCACATCATTACAGATACCTAAAACATTTGAAAGAAGGTTTAAAGAGATTATCTTTATCTATGCTCAAAACAAAGCCTTGAAAATGTCACTTCTTTAAGAAAGAAATCGAAGTTTAGGCTTAAAATGAAAATTGAGGGTCATGAACCATAAACTTAAATAGAGGAAAATTTGAGAAATGCCACAAACAAAAATATTTGAGATGTGAAAGTATTTTTGGGAATGGTCAGGTATTACTGGCGCTATATTAATAGTTTTGCATCCATCACCAAGCTTCTTATCTCAACTTTTTGGAACATAGAAAAAGCTTTAAATGGAATAAGAAAGCCCAGAACTCTTAAAAAACTTAGAATGTATCTATTGACTAAACTGATATAGCAATATAAAAATTTTGATTGTCCGTTCATTATACAGATGGATGTATCCTTAATGGCAAATGATGCAATATTGATTTCGGTGGTGTCAGAATCTGACATGCAAGGAAAGAGTCAGCTTCCATTGCAAGTATTCTAATACTCATGATAGCAATAAATAGCCTGCACAGCATTGCTGTTCTCATTCTTAAGTAAGATCAGAAAAGTGATATATGAGAAAATTATTTGTCTATGTACACCAACTTATTCCAAGAAAATAAACTGAGAACATGATATAGTCTTAACTAAGCCTTTTTCAGTAGTGGAAAGCTGGTTGTGTTGGAAGGAGGTAGCTGAATAAACCATTTGGGTGTGGTGTAGAATCAGAATTGAAACTGGCTTGAACTTGAACTTGGTACTGAGGGGCAGCAACTATGCCGTTAAATCTGATTTTTTCCAGTTTAGAAATTTCAAATTCATTGAATGGCCTTTCAGAGTTTATCTTGATTATGGAGGACCAAATTTTGAGGATTTCATGTTAAATTGGAGTGGGAGATCATGTATACAAAATTCACAAGTGATCAACTATTAAGACGTTTCCTGAGGAAGATTTCCTTGCTTTTTCCTACCAAGGATGCCAAAATGGCAAACACAAGAAAATGGTCATTGTCATCACAGAGACTAATGAGTGAGGGCCCTCCATGTGTTAAGGAAGTTCCTTTGGAGTGAACACAATTTTCTAAGTTCAATAAATATAAAAGATTTTCTGTGGCGGAGATCAAGTCTTTATTTAGTTATTACAAGATACCCAGCACTCTACTATCAACAAAACGCTGGATTATACATTGGTTGGGGAAATAAGGAGGAGGGACTTAAAGACATTGTTGACATTTGAATAAACTCATGTTCTCCCAAATATGGGTACTTGGAGTAAAGTCACTCTCCTGTCTTCTATCCACAGAATACATTTAGTGGGTTTATAATGGTTTGATATGGCAGTATTAGAAAGTCTTATGGTCTCAGGAATTTGGACTTTATACTTGGAGTAGGCTTACCTCATGAGCCAGCTGATTTGGGTGCTTGAAGATCTTTCCTCAGATCAAGCACAATGCTTCCATCACTGTCAAGGATTCAATTTAGTTCCCTAATTTTTGTGCAGTTTCTTGACATATAGACTCAAAATTTTGGTACATAAGTTTTGAAGGAATTTATATAAATTACAGCGGGATTGGAACTCTCATCATTTTATAGTTAGGGTAAATTCAAATTTAAAGGAGTGGAGGATACACAGCGTTTGGTATATTTCTTTTTCTTCAATAACTAAATTGGAGCCAAATTTAGATTTTTAAGAAAAATACAAAAAATGACTCTCATTTGGGTCAAAGCTTACCAATGTTAAAGCCATCGATGCCTGCTGCCCCCAGCTTAGGGTGGTGGTGTGCCGCCATCTGGCACCTTTTGGCCACCGCTGAAGTGCGCCCAGGCTAGCTCTGCTAGCCCCCTAATGCTACCAGGCGTTATGTTCCCCCTTGGAACTTGACCCATCATCTCAAAAGTTCTCAGGCAGTACTCTGGATTCCTTTGGTGCTCCCATGGAGAATTTGCATTTTGGCCTTCAGGTCAAATATATAACCCTTTTCCATATGCATGTGCGGCCATTTATTGAGATGGCCATGGCGGTGTTTAAACCCACTAGTTTCATTGATTTATACCCTTTTAAGAAGTATTTCGACCTCAGTTTCCATTTCAAGGATGATGCAAATGCCACATATAAGCTGCAATTAATTTACAAAAAAATTTCCCTCCCAACCATTCAAACCTGGCTCCCATATGTGGCCGCTTTGGTGGTCCAGTTCGATGGGTTGCCTTTCAACCTTTCCAACAAATGCCTCCACCACAAGCTCACAGAGGGTTTGGCCATTTATGGCACAGACCCCATGTTGCAATTTGTGGTTCCAAATGGAGCAGATTATTTGGCAGGGTCGCGTGCCTTTGTGATGATCTGCCCATTTCATAATGACAACCACATCATGATTCCCCCTCACATGGTGATCAGATCCACCCCTGATCACCTATTATGGGCATGCATTGAGAATGGCCATGCCATTTTCCTCTTGTGCTTTGAGCTTGATCACTCAAAGCACAAGTGCCCTACAGCTTCCACATTCACCGCTCCTGCTACTTTTCCTCCAGTTTTGGTTGACGTCTAGTTCAGCTTAATTTTTCAAATGGGGCTCAATCCTCCCGCCCCCAACCTCAGCAAATGTTGGCGCCGCTTTCAAGGAGGCAGCCAATCAAAATTTAAATTTTTTAGAAATTCTAACAATTTGACTCAGTTATGGAATCCTGAGTCAATGGCTGACTCAGTTTCAGCTGAGCTGCTATGGTCAACAGCACGTGGCCAATCAGCTTTTTCTATTGCCCCAAATCTGATGACTGGCCCAGTGCTGTCTGAATCCAATCCATTTGAGGCTCTCAAATGTATTGATGAGGATGAAAGGCCATATCATGTTAAGCTGGAGTTTACTTTGGGGAAATTTTTTGTTGAACCTCCCAAATTGTGGCTCCGCTGTTTTTTACCTCAAAACAGTTTTCCATTTTACAAAAATATGAATAAAATGGCAGTTGAGGCTGCAGCTGCCCCTGCCAACACCCTACTTTGCCAGCAACTCCATGGGGCGATGGAGCCCCTTGTTGAGGGTATTCCTATCCCTTTTTCCTCATGATTTTGAGGATGATGTGAAGTATGAAATTGAGGAGCTTGCCTTTGGTTGTGAGCTGGGCTTGCATCAATGTGGCAAAAACGTTTTTACCCCAACTATCCCAAAACCTGCCAGCGCATCAAGTCTTTCACTTGTGTGCCAGCTCTCATCACTTTCGCTGAGCATCAACTTGCTCAATACATTGAGGCTATGGATACCACTGTCCTCATAAGTGAAGAAAACCCACAACTATACCTACTTATGCCCCATGTCGCTGATGCTCCCACCCCAATGCTGTCCGCCATGGTCCGCCAGCTAAAGCGGGTGCCAGACAAAAGTTTCCCTAAAGCTTCCTCACCTTATGATATAGCTTCCTAGGCTTTTAGCTGAGGTGCCATATTAGGGTTTTTTATTTTATAATAATCCCTCTGTTTGGCCCATTTGCAAATAAAGATGCATGGCTGCTCCCCCTTTTAGTTGGGCACCACCAGTATTAAAATAGAGGATACGCAGCGTTCATCCAGGATATGTCAAAAATCTGCTAGCTTTTCTAGCAGTAGTGCGTGGACCCTTACCTTTTTGAACAAAGGACTGTATTTTTTCTGTCCAATTTAATAAAAGCGTCGAGGACTTTACACTACCCTTTCCTAGAAGGATAGGGTCCACTCCTCCTTCTAAAAGTTTGTATCAAGGCATAGTTTTATGTGGCAAAGGGAACTTAATGGCCAGGATGGTTGTGGGCTTAGCAGGGGATGGTGCGTGTTCATCAGGTTTTGAGCATGGATTTCCTTGATCAATTTGCAGAAGTAGTACTGTCCAGGCAGGGATCTAACTGTTTTGCATGCTGGATCCCTTTTAAAGCAACCAGATATTGGATTCTCTGATTGACCCTTTAAGCATTTAGAAACTTTCAATCTCAAATTCTTGTGCTACCTCTATTAAAATTGGTTTGACTTCCGCTGGGCTTTCACCACTAAATGGGGACAATGCTGAGATGTGAAAAGCCATGTAAAATTTTTAATGTGGAGGGATCTCCACATGGAAAGAGCTATTGACTAGCACCATAATGATGAGGAATGGGCCTTCCCTCTTAGATGCCATCTTTTGAAATGAAACCTTGAAGTCAAAGTTTCTTGTGTCCACCACTACAAGGTTATCCATCTGATATTTTGAAAATGCTCTTCATTTCCATTCAGCAAGCCATTTGGTGTCCTGGGAAGCTTTACTCATCTGTTTCTGGCTCATGGGTTTATCTTCCAAATGTGCATCACAAAATTATCCTCCACAGGGTTGTCTATATGTATCTGCAGCACAATGGTAAAAATAGAATTTTCTCTACAAAATTAGTTTATTTAGCTACATCCCCATGGATGAATATAAGGAGTTGCTTTATACAAATTGGGCTAGAGGAAGGTCATTTACTAAAGTATTTGAGAGGTGGTAGAGTAACAATGGAGGTATAGTTCAAGAAACTGATTGTTCATTATGTCTGTTCATCATATTGGTGTGTTACGCCAAAGACTGGCAAGTCTTGATCTTCAACTTTTTACACAAGGCGTCCCATAATTTAGAGGTGAACTGAAGCCCTTTGTCACTTATCATCTTTGTGATATGCTGAAGATAGCAAAAACACGAGATACAAATACCCTGGCCAAGTCCTCCGCTCTAGTTGTTATAAAGCACAGAATAGATAGGGCGTATCTGGTAAACCCATAAATAACCACCATAATCTCTTCAAAGCCCTGGGAAGTAGGCAAGCCAATGATAAAGTCCACTTTTATTGATGCTAAGGTCTGGCCTCCTGTGAGTTTGTGTTCAGCAGTATATTCTGGCCTGTTCTGTCTAATTTTGATCACACGCAGACCAGGAAACGTTCTATCCAGGTAGACATGACCTTTATTACCCTGTTCCAGTCATATGTTTTTTATTATGATGATGCCTTTCTTGACGACTGGTTGCCTCATGATCAGTGGGTCATGATGTTCCCTCATTACATGGGAACTTAAGTTTTCCAGTACCCATAAATGATCACAACAGTAAATCACCCTATACTTAAGTATCGTTTAAATGGGATTTTACCATCTGTTATTAACCCTTTAAAGATGTCCCTCAGGATTTTTGATTGAGAGTTTAATACGGCGTCTAATAGAGAATCTTCTGTCTTGTCAGATGGGATCATCTTGTGGGTGTAAATTTAAACTGAATTTTTTAGTTTGTGGTGGTTTGTCAGCCAAATTTATGAAGATATCTTAAGATGGTGAGGAATTTGTAATGGTGGTGACGGTGTATGTCTCTGTCCATGGTTCAGTCAAAACTTGTTCTGGGGGTATCACCATTAATAATTTTTTGCTTCCCTTATGGGATCTGGTTCACTGGACAAACTTCTACTCATGATTTCTGAAAGTATATGTTCATGTATTGGTTAATCTTGTACTTGAAACTGAAGTTAAGGAGATCACAGTGGGTCCCAATTGACAATGCGCTAGTTTCTGAAGCTTGTAGTAGTATATCAGTGACTTGTGGTCCATGCAAACTGTTACCATGTGCTTTGTTGCTGCAACAGGTATTGCCAGTGCATCAGTGACTAGGCGGCAGTGGCAAATTCCATGTTGTATAGCGCCCATGAACGTTTGGTGCCGGTGAATTTCTTAGAAGAATAGGATACAGGGTGTTCGCACCTGTCATGCTCCTGAAGCGGTACTGCCCCCTTGGCTATTCAGGAAACATAACATGCTTAAAAAAGCTTGTCTTTATTGGTGTAGCGCAAGACTGACGCAAAGATAAATACTTTCATGATGGCACTAAAGCCTGTTGACATTCCTTTGTCCATATGAACGGGGCATTCTTGCCCATCTTAAAATGGATTGGGATGATCAATTCAGAGATCACCATGGAAAACTTATTAAAAATGTGACAGAACCTAGGAAACTAAAAGCTGTTTCTGTGTAGTCAGAGTTTCCCACGCCTATATTGCTTTCCAATCTGAGAGTTGATGGCATATTCATCTTTAGGTACAAGTTTACATAGGAATTGGGCTTCATTATTAAAAAATTTGCACTTGGATGGCTTTGCATGTAGGCCCACTTTCAGTAAGGCAGCGGCCACTGCTACTAAGTCCTTTTCGTGTTGTTCCAGTGTAGGGAGTGCACTAAAATTTCTCAATGCACACAACTGCATAGGTGAAGCGGAGGTCTCCCAAAAGTTGTATAATGACCCTCTAGAACACAGCAGGAGTTTTTTGAGGTCAAATGACATGACCCTAAACTGGTATATGCTGTTGTGATTGGATGGCCATTAAAAACTTTGCACTTCTTCCACTTGGACCTGACAAAATTCATTCAACGTTTATAGCTTTACAAATTCTTCTGAAACATGATTTCATGTGAGATTGTGGCCTCAAATGGAAGAGAGTAAGGGTAAAAATGTTAATGTAATTAAGGTAGTCATAGTATATGAAATGCCATTGGGTGCCATCCAGCTTTTGAGCGAACACCACAGGAGAAGATACTAGTGAAGTACGCTTTCTTATCCACCCCTCAGCGAGAATTTATTCAATACAGGTTTTCAGGGCTTGGTCCTCAACCACTGTATAAGATAGAGTGGACAGTTGATCTTAATGAGGTCTACCATCATGCAAAAGTCAATATCATACTTGGAGGAGAGTGGTAGATGGTTTGTCTTTTCCACATCAAAGATCTCTTTGTAGAGTTTGAGTATTATTATTGTTGAATGGTTGACTGGATCTAAATCGTCAGTTGCTATAATCCAAAAGTATCCTAAGTATATTCAAACTTGAATTTGTGGCCTAGCAATTTCACTTAATTATACTCAACTATGATGACATGGGCTTGAGGGCTTTTTGGTTAGGTCAGACTTAAAATTAAGTTTCAATTTAATGACTCAGCCATGGGCTTTGTTGGTCTATGTCAAAATTTATTTTTTAATGTTGGTTGAGTTTTTTATCAAATTAATTACTAATTAGTGATATGAATCGCCTTGGTATGTGCTGCTGATTGCATGTGAAAGAGAATCAGTTCAGCTATTTGCAGACACATCTGAAATGCCATCTTGAGAATTATGACGATGTTTACACCAACCCAAGGCTGAGAAAGATGCCCTGAATTGAAGTATTTGTAGGCCCTCAAATGAACATTTTACATGTTCCTTTGTCCAAGTGCCATTGAACATGAGACGTCATGGGTAAGATGTGAACATCAAACCCTATAAATTACCTTCAAGTTGATGCTAATAAAAACATTTGACTATTACCACCAGTTTATAGTTTAACATATAAGATTTTTGCGTTTAAGACTTTAATTTGTATTAGTCGAGAATTTACTTGGGATCAGTAAGATCAGGGCAGCATGCCATTGTCCAAGTAATGGCAGGAGTACAACTTTGAAGTGCTATTACCAAGGAGTTACATCTTTAACTATAGTCACCGCCTGGTCTTTTGTCCTCATACAATAGATGCTCAAAACTCCACCATACCACAAAAGAAGAACCAGCCATTGGAATATGACCAAAATTTAACAAGTGGCGCTCATGACTGGGAATGCAGATGGTGACCATGCTGAGCAGGGGAGCAACCCCTGGCTATATCAATTTTTCAAGGATGAATTTACAAAATTTCAAGACTCAGCGGACATAATGAGTCATCAAATTGATAATCTCACTGAAGAAGTCTTTTTTATCAATGAGGCAAATAATGCCATACATGAAGAAGTGAATGGGTTAAAGAAGAAAATTATAGAAAAAGATCAAGTGATTTCTGCTCTTCAATTGCAAAAGACAAATTTGAATGAGAAAAGTGCAATATTGAATGATTGTCAAAGCCAGCATGCCCAAAGCGAATTTACTGATAGTGATGCCTCTGAACATTATGAGATTAATGGGCCACGGCGGCAACTGCCACGTAGAATAGTTGCTTTGGCCAACCCAAGTTCCTCTAACCGTGATACAATGCCTCAGCGCCCTAGTACTCTTAGCTCAAGTCAACAGAGAAGTAATCATGATAACCATGGACGGGAAAGTGATAATTTCAAACCAGAAAACCTGCCTGCTTTTGACAAGAATGGAAATATAGCCACTTTTATCAAACGCTTTGAAATGGCCATGTATGGGGCTAGTGACCGTAACAAAGCAGTCACTATGATCAACTGCTCAGATGAATGGAGTATTGAGTTAATTATGCCTCATTTGGATGAAAACCCAACCTATGCTGAAGTCAAAGGGGCCGCGTTTCATGAATTTGGAGGACCAGAACGAATGTCAACCAGAAAATTTCTAATTCATAAATATTAGATTTAAAAAAGATGAAACAATTGATGAATTTGCAGATCAATTCTATCGCGAAGCTCAAGTTCTCCTAGATGCAAAGGCTATGGTCAATTTTGATGCTAAGATTGCACTAGAACATGCAGTAGAACCTTACCCAAATTTGTCAAACACTTTATTGCCTGCTTTTGTAAAAATCCTTTAAACATCTGAATAGGTTGATTATTTGCACAGATGTCAAAAAAAATGGTCCTTCTAATACTGGATACAAATCAGGACCTGCTACCTATGCTGGAAAGCCCTTTGAAAACAATATTGATAGTAATCCGCCTTTAAAAAATGAACAAAACTCAAATACAAGGGTCTCACGCCCATTAAATGAGATTACTTGCTATAACTGCAATTGTCAAGGACACTATGCTTCCCAATGCCGTCAGCATGGTGTTAATGTAGTTCTTCCAAATAACGCACAGGTGGAGGGAAAATAACAAGCACAATAAATGAGGGATGATTTATTGTGCCAAAAACACCAAATCCACCTGACTGACCTGAAAACACGGGCCACAGGGCTTTGATTTTTAGCAATACAAAATCTATTTTATCACTGAATGAAGAATTTATGAACGTACATGTGGAAACTCGCTTTCAGAGTAAGGGTGTCATACCTGAAGCCTCTGAAGTAGTTGCTAAACCATATGTGCAAAAGATATTTGAGAATACTCAAGCTGAGGGGCCAAGCAATGCATCAGATACCCCAAGCTTGAGGGGATGAATATAGCTATGCCAATTGACACATTTATCAATGAATGTCCTAGCATTGGAAATACCCTGAAGCATACTCTTAACTCGTTGGATTCTTCCTATATCCACTTAGTAAGCTCTATTGATTCTTATTAAAAAAGAAAAAAATGAAAAAAGAAAAAAATAAAAATAAAAATAAAAAATAAAAATAAAAATAAAAATAAAAATAAAAATAAAAATAAAAATAAAAAAAATGATAAAAAAATGATAAAACTTATAAAAATAAAAAAATAAATTAAGAAAAATAAATTTAATTAATGAATTCTAAAGCTTTATCACCATTAAAGCTAATATCCCTTTTTTGGGAGGGGGAGAAAATTGAAATCAAAGCCAAGGGGCCAGGTAAAGTTTTTCAAGGATTGCTGGAGCTGCAGGAGGCATAGAACCCAAGAAATGAATGCAAAACGCCTGAGCTAAATGTAGCATGCAGCATGGAATTGTGGAGTTTAAGAAGAAAGGTTAATTCAGGGCCAAAAGGCTATTAACGTAAAATCCTATTCTGAAGGTTGAGAAAAATTGGATGTTGTGATCAAGAGAAAAAAATACCCTCCGCTATTATCCAGTCAAGGAAGGGGAAGTGTTAGATGGTTGACTGTATCTAAATCTTCAGTTACTATAAACCAAAAATATCCTAAGCATATCAGAACTTGAATTTGTGGCCTAGCAATTTCACTTAATTATATTAAACTATGATGACATGGGCTTGAGGGCTTTATTGGTTAGGTCAGACTTAAAATTAAGTTTTGATTTAATGACTCAGCCATGGGCTTTGTTGGTCTATGTTGTAATTAGTTTTTTATGTTGGTCAAGTTTTTGATCAAACTAATTACTAATTAATGATACAAATTGCCTTGGTATATGTTGCTGATTGTATGTGAAAGAGAATTGGTTCGGCTATTTGCAGATGCATCCAAGACGCCATCTTGAGAATGATGACGATGTTTACACTGACCCTAGGGCTGAGAAATATGCCCTGAGTTATAGTATTTGTAGGCCCTCAAATGAACATTTTACATGTTCCTTTGTCCAAGTGCCATTGAAAATGAGACGTCATGGGTAAGATGTGAACATCAAACCCTATAAATTTATCTTCAAGTTGATGTTAATAAAAAACATTTGACTATTACCACCAGTTTATAGCTTAACATATATGATTTTTGCGTTTAAGACTTTACTTTGTATTAGTCAAGAATTTACTTAGGATCAGTAAGATCAGAGAATCATAACATCGTCCAAGTAATGACAGGAGAATACAGCTTTAAAGTGCTATTACCAAGGAGTTACATCTTGAACTATAGTCACCATTTGGTCTATTGTCCTCATACAATAGATTCTCGAAACTCTACCATACCACAAAAGAAGAACCAGCCATTGGAATATGACCAAAATTCAACAATTATAATCTTGGAATTTTAAGCATTGCGCCTTAGGTGTTGTAATCCATGGTGACTGATAAGGCTTACTTTTCTGTTAGCGTTGGGAGCAAAAGAATCTCACTAGAAAATAATAGGATGTGAAGGTGAGGGTCCCTGCTTAAGGTTGATTGTGGCTGACTGTTGGCACCACCACACCACAACAAGGATTATGGGTATAGAAGTCTAAGATTTCCAATAAGTTGGCATACAAATGGTGTCTATGGGCCAGAAGCTCAGCGACTCACATAAGGGTATAGTGACCATCGGTACTCATGAGGCCCCTATACTGAGCCTCAATGATGTCTGCCAGACCCAAAACCTGAGCCACCTTGAGGTTAGTAAACGTTTTGAAGCACACATGTCTACTAAGGCATTAACCTCCACACATATTAAACTAACTGTAATATCCATGGCAAACACTATATAAGCACAATTAAATTTTGATTAAAGCACTCATAACACATACTCCACCTCAATATATACATTTATGGCTAACATGGAATAGTCCTGGGATTTGCTAAAAAATTGTGAGGGCATAGCTGCTGCTCAGGAATAGGATAGTGGGCAAATGTGGGATCTGAAGATCCAATAATGGGCGTACGTGGATGAGGTCCTTAATTAGAGGATTTCAACACCAATCCTCTTTAACTTGTTCATCATATCAAGCTGGTAGGGGAACACTATTGGTGCCTCTGGGTCTACAATAATACACTGGGTGTCCAGAGGTTATTTTCTACCTTGCTCACGAGTTCCATAAGTTAGGGCTTTTGGGGGTTGAGCTGTACTACCAAAATCCTAGGGGTGTATTGCTGTTGGTCACAAGGGTTTATAGATTGCGGTGAGAGCTGGTTGTGGTTTGTGGTGGTCAAGAGCTTCCCCAGGGCTGTGGGAAGGAGAGATTATGATTTGATGAGTCCATTATCCTGAGGCAAAGGGGGCTTAAGGGGTAAGAGAACTTCCAGTACATGGGTGGAGATCTCCAGGTGATGATTTTCTGCTATATTGGAAAGAAATTGGTGCTGAATGGTATACTTTGATATTTGAATCTTCATCAATTTCACCCTTGGTGTCAAACAGAATGAATAATCCATCCTTAGAAGCAGCTGTGTTTGATTTGTTATGTTGTTGGTATATTTTTTGCTAGTTTGGCTTCCTGGCCCCCTGGGTTCAAGGCAGGACTCAATCTTTCAAGATGACTTTAAATCTTCATTTAAACTCTGGAGTCTATTGTACCATGCCATATGAGAGACAGCTCCCTGTTTGAAGGAGGCCTGGAAAGCGGCAATGGCGTAGACTTTTTGGAGTTGAATAGAATCCATTAACTGTTAGAACGCCTCAATATAGTTATTCAGAGTTTGGGCAAGATATCATCATATTAATAATTTGGAACAGGAGTTGGGGTCTTAATTCTGGAGAAGTTACAATTAATGAGACAATCATGAAGAGCAAGGTAAGGGCCTCCCCTAGTTGAGAGTTTTTATAGGGTAAGGTGAGAGCCCATGATTTTACTTCTCCTTTCAAAGCGTCCAGTAGTGCCAAAGATTGCTGTTTTTTGGAGATCTCAGCAGTTTATTTAGGGTATCACACAAATTGAGTTCAACGAGATTTCATAACATCTGGGGGAGTACCTCATTTAGGAATTTGATGTAGGCCCTATCACTGTAACATTACAGGATTGTGCGCTTAAGGGGTGTTGTAATAATGTTTGACCAACCATTCAGGGTTAAATTATATTTATGTTTTTTACATAAAACTTATTTTATATGAAGGTTTAAGCTCCTTGAGCTATGCGCCAATATCAATCTGTCAAATTAATTTATGGCGGATACCTTGCCTCCACACCCATGTTTTTATATGCAAACCTGTCAGATCAATTTATAACGGATCACCTTGCCTCAACGCCTACATGTATTAATAGGATTATATTACTATTTTTTGGATTGGCCCATGGCAAGTATATATATTGAGGTTTAATTTCTTCCCACCCTGCCAGCAATATACCACAAATTAATTATTATCATTTTCTAAGCTTTATGGTAGAGTACCTTTTTTCCTTATTATTATTATTGGCCCTCACTGCAAAGGTTCAAATCCTGTCATAGCAGAAGTCTTATTTCCGTGCCAAAAGCACAGCAAATCTTGTTAATTTGAACACCATACCTTGGCCTTACCAAGCGAATTAGTGGAGTTAGATCATATAATCCCAGCCTATCAGATCACACGCAGAAATATTTTACCCCTAGTACTTAGATTTTGTCCTACACTCCTATAATCTCGCTCCCTACTACCTATCCCTCCTATTAGTGCAGTATTTATCCCATGGTCAGCCCACCTCAAATAAAATTTATTATTATTATACTATCTCTGGTGTGGCATATTTGTTCTAAGGTCTTCCCACCTTGATAAAATTATTATTATTTCCCTCTAAGCATCATGAGGATTAACGCAACTGAGGAATTGTGACCCACACCTATGCTCAGGAATTCAGGGGCGCACAAGTCACAGTGGAGGACTATCCCCTCCAAGAACCTGAACCCTAGCCCATATCAATATACTGGACCAAAATGATCAGCCACATGATAAAACAACTCAGAAAACTTTTTGGAGGTTTGTGACACATGATCTACTCCATTTTATAAGGGTGCACATCTGATGATACTTCCACAGGGCCTACCAAACAGCCAAGTGGTCCAATTAAACCTAGGAACCCTGTAAAGTGTGCAGTGCAAAAGACACCCTGTTGCATATGTTAAAGAATGCCCAGCGGCCTGACTTGTCTGGAAACTAGCATGGCCACTGATGGCACCCAACAAAGTGCCCACCAAAATCAGCTCAATCACAAATTTTTATGGCACTTAATACCAAATCACCAATCCCAGAATTTCACCAAATGGCCATTATTGAATTGTCCTTATGGACAATTCACACTATCTATCTCAAGGCATTTAAAAATTCAGCCTAATTCCATCAAAATTGGCAATTTTTTCAACAAATTTAAAATTAAATTATTCAACATTTGGTTGTTTGGTGAAGCGATTTCGCGCCAACTTCAGAGAATGGTGCTGAGCTAACTTCCAAGCCCCTTCTTAACTGTCAACTCAAACTGCAAATATACCTCAACATCAGCTAAAATTCACTATGCAGCTCATACAAAACTCGGTCAACACCGCCAGGTTCTATGAAAACATTTGCCATAATGTTCTCCCTTGGACTTGGGTTTAGGTCACAGCTCTTTTTTCTTCTTTTCTCTCCCCCTCTCTTTGGTATGGCATATTTGTCCCAAGGTCGTCCAGCTTGAATAAAACTATTATTAGGGGGTGTGGCATAGTGGGATGAGTGTCTCTCTAGTGAAGCTCACGATGAAGGTTCAAATCCCATTGTGGCAGAATTGTATTTTTGTGCCAAGAGGATAGCAATACATGTGGAATAGTGCACCATGCATCAGTCTGGACAAGCGAATTAATGGTGTTATATCATGTAATCCTGGCCTATCAGAACAAGTGCAGGAAAGTTTCCCCCAATACTTTAGGTTTTCCTCCACTCCTATATTTTTGCTCCCTACTCCCTATCCCTCCTATTGGTGCAGTATATTTGTCCTAAGGTCAGCTCACCTGAATAAAATTATCAATATTATTATTATTATTGCCTTTCTTTCTCCTAAGCGTCACTTTTATAAAGCAAAGAAAGATTCAAGTTGATTAGAACACTTATTAATAGGACAGAAGGTAAAGATATACAATACCAACAAGAAGCCCTGGGCAAACATCGCAAAGGGTAGTAACCCCATCAACTTGTTTTTCAAGGCATCAAACGCTCTCACAGGAGATCCTGGTAAGCCATGCAAACCAGACCATACTAGAGATTTAAGTACCTAATAAAGGGTACTTGAAAATGCTACACTAACATATGCTATAAATGACATCCACCGTTCACACCACTCCTCCCCTGTTAAAGCAGGGATATAGTGAACTTTGGTGTTGAGCACCCAGAGATCCTGTTGGTGATAATCAAAAAACGAAAAAACTATTTTAAAAACGCTGTTTTTAATAAACAAGATTTTTTGAGGTTTTGTTGACATCAGCTTTGCCATTGTGGAGAAGGCGGACGCCATGGCAAAGGTCATCATCAAGGTCACCATTAAAGATGTGCCCACTTTTTCAAGGTACACCATACCCACTGGAACAAGGAGAATGACCGCTTCATCTCCTATGAAGATCTCCAGACCAATTCCCCCACAACTTCATCAAAGCAGAGTTTATCAGAGCCATGAGAAATATTGCAGAGAGAAGCAGTTTGAGCTTCAACGTTTCCATCACAAGCTAGAACTCTGAAGTGGGGAGGCGATCACAGTTATTAACCCCTAAATTCAAAGTAGAAACCAACCACAATTTGATCACTCAAATCATGCAATTTGTTCTGCTGCAGGGGCAAGCATTAACCCATTCAAAATGACTCCCAAGAAGGCTCACCTATTTGCCAAAACTTCTGGTGTTTGTTAATTAGGCCCATGTATTCCATGCTGCAGGAAATCAGAAAGAGGAGGATAATCCAGAGGAAATGGATGATACTGATAAAAACGTCAGAATACCCCAGGTGGCGACAACTCCATTCAACTGGGGGAACACAGTGCATACCAGATCATCAAGCTATTTTAACGCTAAGCAATGAAAAGCGGATGAAAAGTGAAAAGATGGATGGAGTCCAGAACAAGAGCTGAGGAAGCTAAAATAGCGAATAAGATTACAGAAACAAATGAAAAAGGTGGAAATGCCAAACTGCTATGAGATTCTGAGGGAGATCAACAAGGAATTTATGGAGGTGACAGTGAATCATCAGGTGCAGGTGGCAACACATGGGCAAAAGCAGCCCACGGGGGCTGAAAACAAGACAGTGCTTGTTCTAGCTGGATTCCACAACTCTGACCACTTGCCTACAGTCTTAACGAAAAACTCTCAAAATAATGGCTAAAAAAACTACATGATGGTCTAACTAATGATAGAGTAAGCGCAGCTTCAATTGACTCAGCTTGATGGCACAGAAATCCTAACTGAAAACTTAAAACTTATGTCACCTGAATCATAATAGAACAGGGTCAAATGTCCTAGAGCAATCCATTTAAGATAATTGGCTGGATTGAGTAATCTGATCACAATAGGGACAGATCCATCGCAGGGCTGAAGGCCACCATGTCCTGGGACAAAAAAATCCAGCACCTGCAGAACCCTCTGGAAAACATCCTGGCAATCTAGGAGAGTCATTGCCTGAGGGGAGAGGAACCCAAATAAACCTGAATATTCCTCCCAAACTTTTCAGCTTGGTCCACCCTCTGTGGGTTTGCTATGATCAAACCAGGCAGGAGCAGTACTGTCACATCATCAACTGATCACTTAGTGTCAGATTCTGGAGTTGACTCGAAAATAAACCTTCAACAACCATCAGATTGGGCTGATTATCCTTTCAACGCTTAAGCTAACACCTATTGCAATTATACAAACTTGGCTGATTATCTCAACTACAATTTGATCAAAGAATTTATCAGGCGCTCTGCCCAAATTTGCTTGCATATTATGGCCAATTCCAATGCATCAAATCTTGGCAATTGGTCCCAATTACTAAAACATAAACCATTCAATTGTATATGAAATAATTTGGGGACGACCCAAAGTTATATTTAAAGTCCCATGGACTTCAGAAAAACAAAAAACTTAATCAATTTCCCACATGAGGGCGAAATTTGTATGTCAATATGCATAATTGGCACAATAGCATTTACATGGACTTCCCAAAGGGGGTTACTTAAGGCTATAGAGAAAGAGGCCTGCTGACGTCCCGATTAGGGGTGCGTCATTTATTCAATATGAGGCCAAAATTTCACAGAAGGTGTGTCTCATCAGCAGTATGATGAAACTGAAATCCTGAAGATCTTAGGACAATTTTGCATGCTTCTTTTAGTACTAGATGGGCCCATACAATTTTGCTTGCTTTTATCGCAATTTTTGTACCAGAAATCCTCCTGATTTTGGGAGTATCTTGCCACCAATGAACCTTAGAAAAGGTTTCAGTCATAGGCCAAACTGAGTGGCAAAATAGATGTTGAAATTTTGTGCTGGATGTGGCCAGGAGATGCCCTAGAGGTATAAATACTGGCACCTGGCCTAATGACCATTATCTAATAAATAGCTTATAATAAAGTTATATTTATTTTATTAATTCCTTAATTTTCTCTTGAATCCTTCCTTTATATAAAGTGTCAACAAACTGGATGGATTAAATTCTCAGTTTGTAAAGAAGCCTGCCTCAGAAGAAGTTCCCAAACCTGAAGTAAAAATTACGCCTGAAGTTTGGCCAGAAGAGTCGAGGTGAATTAAATAGGCCTTGTGAGTTGTTGAATGGTCCAAATCCCATAAACAGTAGGTGCTATAGAGGATCAACCATTGGAACTTCAGCCCAAATATATGTACAGAATATTTACTTCCAAGTGAGAGATACTTGTATTTTGACAACTGGTGCTCACTCAAAACAGGTGACACTCTCTGAAATGGATTTCAGTAACAAATTCCTGGTAGAATTGGCCAGATGAAACAGTAACATCAATATGAAAACTAAGGTCAAGCCCATCTAGAAATATTTTCTTGGTCAACATGGCTCCACAACAGGTATCTTCTACACCCATAATCTTGTCAACGTGAAGAAACTCATGCAGCAAATCCAGTTGTCCCAAATAGGGATGAGAATAATGCCTTTTTCAACAAGCAATTTTCAAAAATTTTGACAGTTGTGTCGAGAGCGCAGGCTAGAAACACTGAAATTTCACAGAAAATCTGGGAACAAAGAATGCAATTATCAACTGCAAATTACCGAGTAGATAGTTTGGGCAAAGACATTAAGAGCATAGCATCTAATCAAGCTTTATTCAAAGAAAATCCTAACAACCTTGAAAAATAAAGCAGCTGATGCTCACCCAGCTTTGACAAAAGAAAAGTAGGAAAAAGCTCTGTCCATTCGGCCAAAATACTTTTTGGAAAAACTAAGGGCTGAATTTAGGCATAAAAATCTAGTAGTTCAGAGCAATAATATCTGACCGAATCATTGGAAATTGATGCCAATACAGAAACTGATATCTCAAACATCTGTTCTATGCCTAGAATAATGGCTGTAATCCCAACTACAGACACATCCCAACAGGAAAGAGGGCCAATTATGAGCAATGATACACCAAGACACTCAAGAAGAAGTACAACCCCTGTGGCTGAAACAGGGCGAGATGACTTCAAACCATTGAATTTACTAAAGTTTGATAAGGATGGAAACGTTCACTCTTTCCTAGAGTTATTTGAAAAAGCAATGAGAGGAGCCTCAGACCATGCTAAGTGATCAGCACTGATTAACTCACTCGATGCCCATAGCTGTGACCACATTATGCCCTATTTGGGCGACGATTGGTCCTATATGGATGCCAAAATTGCAATAAAAAACAGTTTGGAGGGCCTAAGATGTTAAAAACCTGAAAAAGAGATCTTCTTAATATCAAGTTCAAACAGAATGAGACTATTAAGGACTTTGCGGATATATACTTCCATGAGACACAAGTTCTGCGTGGGTGCAATGTAATAGATAAGTTTGACACCAAGATTGCATTGGAGCACGCAATTATGCCCTTCTGTGAACTGCACAATGTCATGTTTCCTGCATTCAATGGGAGCTTTGGAAATTAAAGAGCTTACCAATTACTTGAGAAGCTGTTCCCATAATTTCAATACTCCTAATCGGCTAAAGATCAGCAAAAATCTCTATTTTCAGGCTAAAAAGCAACATGATGTCCGACCAGGGGAAAAATTTCCAAAATACAAACCAAAAATTTGATCAAAAACAACAAACAGGGCTGAATACTTGCCACATTTGCGGTCAACAAGGGCATTTTTCTAGACAATGCTTCAGACGGTCCAACAAAAAGCATGGGGTCAACTTTGCTCTAAAAATCAACAGTGACAATGAGACGGGAAAAGAGCAGGTGGAGTAGAGGCGGAATTCTATAACTCCACCAATTTTAAACCATTCCACCTAACCTTTATGAGCTCTTTAGGGCTGAAGATGTTGCTAAAGATAACCTCCACCATATTGTGGCTAATGATGTCATGATAGTCACTACTCGGGCCACTGCAAAAGCAACTAAACCCTTGAAAATAACCAAAGAAGCCCAAGCAAAGGTATCAAAACCTTATGCGAAGCAAATTATTGACCAGGGTTTGGATCTACAACCCAGATGTTCAATCGATTTACCTAAGCTTAAAAACGTTCAAGTGGCTATTCCCATGAAGACCTTAGCAGATAACTTCCCAGATATCTGCTCAAGCCTGAAAGCACACCTGTAATCAGGCAATAGCAACAGCATTCACACAATAAATACCACTGAGAACTACTCTGAATGTACTTATTTGGACATAGCAGTGAACAAGGTGCAAGTTTGAGCCATTGTTGATAGTAGCGCTCCTATCAATATAGTCAGTACAAAATTGGTAAAAAACTGAAAATTGCACCCGATGTTGCCCACTGCCAGGATTATGGAACTGCTGGTGCGCATACCACCAAATTGCTGGGCGCCTAAAGTACCCTACCACTCCAATTTGGATCCATTGTAGTAGCGGCACCTGCCATAGTGTTGCCAAATACAAAATATAGTATTTTAATCAGGACTGATTTCCTAATAAGATATGGAGTTGTTACCAATCATAAGGACGATACTCTCACCATTCTGGGCCAGGCTATTTCATTTTACTACAACTGTGATAAGGCAGTTGAGAAAAAGAAACCCAGTCTATTCATAAATCTGGCCTAAAAAATAGGGTCATCTCAATTGAGTATTCCAAAGCTCATTCAAAGATAAAATCACTTCCCACTCAGATTGATGAGTCAAATGGCATTCCACTTCTATCAAATCAGACCATCACTATACCATCCAGAGAACAAGTAATTGTCCCAATGGGACTAACGATTGATATCCTAGAAGGCCTTTATGGTGAAATATATCAACCATGGTCTAAATCTTGATTCAAACCAAACATTGCCCCTGGTATTATCATTCCGGGCCACAGAGAGATACATTTTTATATGCAAACCTGAAAAATTGGCCCATTTCCATTAGGCGACATCAAACAATCACTTTTCTGCATCTGTTCCCTACCACAGAAATTCACTCATTCCATGAGTTTGGAACTTTTGTCAAATTAGGTCTCCCAATAAGGACCAACTCAGCATAAATAATGTTGTCCCTATGGCTAATTTAAGCAACCTGACCAACTCTGAGAAAGACCAAGATCAGGAGTTATTCTCAAAATATTAAGAAATATTCTCACATAGAAATTTTGACTTTGGTTGTGCTAATGGTGTCACCCACAAAATCAATACTGAAGATCATAAACCTATTTGATTACGGCTGATTAGATGCTCCAAATTATCAAAAGAAGCAGTATCCAAGGAGATTAAGGAACTCCTTGATTGCGGCATACTAGTCCCTTCAAAAAGTCCATAGGCAGCACCAATTTTATTAGTGAAAAAGAAGGATGTAAGCAACTTAGTAGTTTTTGACTATTGGAAGTTAAACAACATCACCAAAAAGGCCTCATACCCACTGCTACAAATTGACGACGCCTTGGATAGGCTAGGGGGCGCAAAGTTCTTCTTTGCAATGGATCTTATCAGCGGATATTGGCAAATAGATCTTCCCAAAGAGGAGCGCGAGAAATGTGCAATCATAAAACAAGAGGGCCTATTCCAGATGTCAAGAATGCCTCAAGGGCTCTGCAACGCCCCAGCCACATTCCAATGGGCAATGGAAACAATCCTGGGAGATTTGAAATTATCATGTGTACTAGTGTACC
This sequence comes from Massospora cicadina, assembly GCA_022478985.1. Taxonomy (NCBI): domain Eukaryota; kingdom Fungi; phylum Entomophthoromycota; class Entomophthoromycetes; order Entomophthorales; family Entomophthoraceae; genus Massospora; species Massospora cicadina. Next base: position 140,328 of record JAKSZP010008000.1, on the reverse strand, counting down.
TTGACAATATCAACATTTTCAGCCGCACTTTTGATGACCATCTGGAACACTTGGAGGTGGTTTAGAAAAGTCTAACTGCTGCAAACTTAGAATTAAAGACCAGGAAATGTCAGTTTAATTGAAAGACCAACTGGGATACCTCGGATTTGTGATAGATAAAGTGGGTCTTTGGCCCAATTCTCTAAATTAGATGCCATCTCCAAAATGAAACAGCCCAAATCCAAGTACGATATTCAAGTATTCCTAGGCATAATTGGGTACTATCACCAATTTATCGCCAACTTAGCTCAACTTGGAGAGCCACTCTTCTATTTGCTAAAAGATAAGGTCCCATTTGACTGGACTCCAGCTTGCCAGGATGTGTTTGACCAACTTCAATTGGCCCTATTAAGCGCACCTGTTCTTTGATTTCCAGTTTTTGATTGCAAATTCATCATCCAAAATGATGCATCCAGAAATGCATTGGGGCTATATTATCTCAAGTTGGAGAAGACAGTGAAGAACATCTAGTTGCCTTCACTAGTTAGACCTTAAACGTTCATGAAAGGAACTACACAGTGATGGAACAAGAATGCTTAGCTGTCATATCTGCTTGCAAGCAATTTTGGTCTACCTTCATGGTACTCATTTCAAAGTTGATACTGATCATGCTTCCCTAAGATGGTTGAATAATTTAAGAGAACCTGAGGGCTGATTAGCCCGCTGGTAATTAAAGCTTCAAGCCTATGACTACACTACCGAGCATTGAGCAGGCGCAAAACACCAAAATGCTGACTGTCTATCCCAACTACCCACCATCTCAACACTTAGTCAGGCCGCCAATGAGTTGTTTATAAAAATGATCACCTGAGAGTATCAAGATGAGCCTGAATCTGTCCAAAAATACTATCAGATCTACAAAAAATACAACCATCAAAACAGGATACTTTATAAGATCGTTGAGGACAAAAAGTTTATTTTTCCAAGACCATCAGCCCAAACAGACTTAATTATGTCAGTGCATAAGGCCATAGGGCATGGGGATTTAAGAAGATATGAACATCTGAGCAATTCTACTACTGGGAGTCAATGCATTTCAACATCCAAGAAACGCTATAATGCTGTGCAGAGTGCCAAGGCAAAAAACCATTAGAAAAAAGCACATCTTACCATCTTGTTTGGCCCAACTTTGCCTGACACACTGTATCTATCAACGTTGTTGGCTCGCTTCCAACAAGAAATATGAAGGCCAAGTACGTCATTGTAGCCATCGACCACTTGACTAAATGGGTTAAGGCAAGGCCATTTGGGAAGCTGTAGCAGTAACCACCATCAAGTTCTTACTTGAAAACATCATCCACAAACATGGATGCCCCCAGATTATTCTGACCAATAATGGAACCAACTTTACCGCCAATGTTCTTGCAAAGCATGATCAACTAATGGGAGTACATGGTGTGCTTTCCGCTCCCTATTACCCCAAAACTAATGGGACTGTTGAGCGTGCAAATTAAACGTTGGTGAACATTATCCAGAAATTAACTTTGGCTAAACCATCCAAATGGAGTACATATCTAAGTTTGGCAGTCTTCGCCTACAATATCTCCTACCATTTGTCAACTGGATGTCCCTGTTTCAAGTACTATATGGTTGACACCCAGCCCTACCAACGCTACTATACCTGGCCCTAGAGGATCCTGGTGAAAACACTTACCCTCAGTATGTTGAGAAGCTTGCTGATGCCTTAATCAAACTATAAGCACAAGCCTTCATTAACAGTTTCACCGAGAAAAAGGCCCAACATCAAAAGGACTTAGAGAATTGCTACCCTCTAGCTGAATTTGAAGTCAATGATGAAGTTCTATTTTGTAACACCCACGGATTGGGCTGAATGCAAAAATTAGATCGCATCTGGGTTGAACCATTTGAAGTGATTGATAAAACGTCTAAGTTCATATACACCATCAAGGATATTAGGACCAGCCAAATATACAACCAAGTACATGCAAAATTCCTAAGAAGGTTTAATAAGTGGGGCGATTAAGAAAAGAAAATGTTGGAAAAAAACATAAAAATACAAAAATACAAAAACAAAATTAAAAATACTTATGGTTCTATACTAATTAATTTTTAGTTCACACTTAGGGTTGGGGAGGGGATCTAACTTCAGAATTGATGGGCTTTTGGCCTGTCATTATTCAGACCCATTGCCCAGTTAGGCCAAAGATACCAAATAGAAAAACCAACTCCATTCTTATCAGGCGTTCAGACTGCTAAGAAAAGACCAACATAGGTTAATTGGGAATCTTAGGCTTATGTTTAAGTCAAGAGGGGGAAATGTCAGATTCTGAAGATTGACTCAAAAATAAATTTGACAACCATCAGAAGAGCAATTATCCTTTCAACGCTGGAGCTAACGCCTATTGTAACTATACAACTCAGGATGATTATCTTAATAACAATTAGATTGAGTAATTTATCAGGCACCTGGCCCAAATATACTTGCATATTTGGCCAATGCCAATGCATCAAATCTAGGCAATTGGTCTCAATTATTAAAACACAAACCATTCAATTGTATACGAAATTTGGGGACTACCCAAAGTTACATTTGAATGTCCCATGGACAATTAAAGAACAAACAACATTATTAATTTTTATGCCTGAGGGTGAAATTTGTATGTCAATACGCGTAATTGGCTCATTAGCACTTATGTGGACTGCCCAAAAGGGGTTACTTAAGGCTATCAAGATAGAGACCTGCCAACATCCTGATTAGGGGTGCGCTATTTTCTTCAATTGAGGCCAAAATTTTACAGAAGGTGTGTCTAATCACCAGTTTGACAAAACTGAAATCCTGAAAATCTTAGGACAACTTTGCATGCTTTTATCGCAATTTTTGTACCAGAAATCCTCCTGATTTTGGGAGTATCTTGCCACCAATGAACCTTAGAAAAGGTTTCAGTCATAGGCCAAACTGAGTGGCAAAATAGATGTTGAAATTTTGTGCTGGATGTGGCCAGGAGATGCCCTAGAGGTATAGATACTGGCACCTGGCCTAATGACCATTATCTAATAAATAGCTTATAATAAAGTTATATTTATTTTATCAATTCCTTAATTTTCTCTTTGAATCCTTCCTTTATATAAAGTGTCGACAAACTGGATGGATTAAATTCTCAGTTTGTAAAGAAGCCTGCCTCAGAAGAAGTTCCCAAACCTGAAGTAAAAATTACGCCTGAAATTGGCCAGAAGAGTCGAGGTGAATTAAATAGGCCTAGTGAGTTGTTAAACGGTCCAAATCCCATAAACTACAGGTGCTATAGAGGATCAACTATCAGAACTTCAGCCCAAATAGACATGCAGAATATTCATTTCCAAGCAAGTGATCCTCGGATTTTGACATTTAGAGAGAGATATGGACATCACAATTACCTGGCGAGGAAATCAATGCACCTTGGTCAATATCTACACCCCCCAACATCCCAAGCAAACGTGCCAACTTCTTCGATGAGGTGGCTAGATTACCACCCCTGTAAGACAGCTTTCTCCTTGGGGACATGAACTGTTGGCTCATAAGGGATGCTGATAGATGGCCCCTGGACACTGATAACCCCCACAGACACCAGGAACTTTTGTCACACATGGCTGCAATGGGAATTATTGACACATGCCCTAAGGGTATGTCACCCTTGAGCATATAAAGAGGCCACACATCAGAGAGGGTGAGCTGCTCTTACTGTTGCATATTGACCTAGTCTATATCCTAACGGCCCTCAAGCGCATGGTAGGAAAATTCAAAACAGTTATTATTACCCATTCAGATCATTGGCTGGTAAGGATTACCTTAAGGTTGGGGACACAAGTAAAACTGCGCCATAAAATGTGAAAAAATCCCCCACAAATTCTAAGTAATGCTGACTTCTCCCACTATTTAAAAATACAAACCATATCTCACAATATAAGGGACCCTCTAAGTGAAGGCTTGATCCAGAACTGGTGACACTGGAAGGCAGAAATGGTCGCCACCATGAAATGCGCATCTGCCAGGAAGCACGTGGCTGAGGTGTCTGCTCTATAAAGGGAAATCAACTGTCAAACACACCTTGAGAATGATGCTCCCCATATGGGCCAAAGCCCTAACTGGACGAAGAAATGGTTTTAATTGATTCTCAAGATCTAGCATTATAAAAATGAGACCAGGATCAGCTCACGTTACAGGCAGGAGCAAAACTGGTGGCTGAAGCCAAAAAAGTCCAGATTTTTCATATGCCAGTTCACCACTGAGAAAGCTTGGACTCATGTGACTTTCTGACCATGCAAGATGGCACTATAGCGCATTCTCTAGAGGCGCTAGTGGGAAAACCATGACTAATAGTTGAAATTATACTCAAATGAGGGTACTTTACCCCAGGACATCATGACATTCCTTGAGAGAGTGAAGCCACCCCAACACTGGATACATCAGCCCTCACGGGGCCAATAACAAAGGAGGAGCTTAATGCAGTGACTAAGGGTTTTCCCTAGTGGAAAAGTTAAAACCCTATGGGATCCCATATGAGATAATCATGCCATTTCCAGATTTGCTTAGCCACATCCTCCTCACCACACTTAACCAATGCTGGATGATGCTAAGTTGTTTCCTTGAGGGAATGAAGCCCTGCTCGTTCTCCACCACAAGAAAAAAGTGATCCACATTTACTCAATGTCACAAAGTTGATATGACTGGACAATAAGTCATCTATCCAGCGGATTGTATTTGGAAGTTGAGTGAAGCAATTGAAGAAATAATGGTTTAGAAAATTTGGGGAATTTCGCCAAAGCCTCAAACATTCAAATAAAACCAGTAGATCATAGAAAATAGAGATTGCCAAATGGAATGTGTTGAATCCATCGAGGAATTCCAAGGAATAAGATTTGAACTTGAGAGTGAGAAGGAGGAGGTCTTTTATGAAGAAAAGAAAGTAGCAAGGTAGAGTAACGGAAGGAGCCGTTGATTTTGATATTAAATAAATTGGTATTGTCAGGGCAATAGCTCAATATTAAGTCCTTGTTATTATAAATTAAAAAGGGTTATAGATCATCATATTGCTCATTTGTTGCTCAGTGGGTTTTACCCTGTGAAAACCATCTGGCGGAATCAACCAAATCCACCAAAAGTTAATAGTTGTGCTCACTACAGGGAGCCCAATGATCAACTTTATTAAATAGCTTCATATTTGCCACTCAATGGTGAAGCTGGTTCCCCTTGATGGGGTACTACCCCAATTTATTGAGTTGTCACAATACGCGGAACTGAAGCTTGCTTTGGATACACTACTACAGGCTCAAAAAATGCTTTTCCGCAAAAATAAAAATATAACTAATCAGCTTTCAGCTATTCACCAATTGAATCTGGTAGGTGGCCAAACCAATTAACTTGCCGACATTTTGGGTGACACTACTGAGCGGCTATACTGTGCAGAGTGTAAATTAAATGAGGTTGTTTGAGAAGGTGAGGTCTGCAGCAACAAGCTGCACCATTTAATCAATACAGAAATATACACAGGTTTTTCAAGCGGTTTGAATTTTTTCTGGAGGGGGTTTTTGATTGGCGGAAAGTTAAACTTTTGTTATCTTCTTGGACATTGCAAGCGCTGATCAGATCACATGTACCTTAAGAGTAGTACCATAGCATATTAAGAGGTGAAGGAGACTGTGATCCATCTGTTTGGGGGCAAGGCGAAATTAGCTCAGTGCAAAGCGGAGTTTTTGACAATATCTTTTCAAAATAATGAGTCCTTAAGTTTGTGGAGCAATTCACGACTGAAGCTTGTGTGTTGTTGGGAGCAAATATCTTATCTAATGAGGATGTGGGCATAGCGATGATAGTGGTGTCAAGCCATATTGAGAACTGTATAAAGCTATGTAATACATTTTTAAAGAGGACGCAGAGATAGTAAAATTTTTTCAGTCATTTACGACATTTATCCATCACCTTTAGTGCTCCCAATGTGGAGTGGAATGCTCCTTAATCCACTGCCAAATTTCCATCAGGGGAGGGACCCAACAACATGGGCGCAATCCATTAGCTAATCCTCATCCACTTAATACAAAGGCGGTTCCTTTCCATCACCATCATTTTCATACAGCTTATCCTTAGACCAATAACTACCCATCATGTATTGTGTGACCCAAACCTTTGGGGGTGATACAGAGACAAGGGACGCTTATGAATGCTTGTTTCTCGTGCAGCTAAAGAGGCCATTTTGCAGCTAGTTGTCCAGGTAGGCCAAATGCTCATGCATACTGGCTGCCCTGATTGAACTTGGAAAAGGGCATGCAGAGTAGAGATGAGACACTCTACTTCCACTAATTCCAACCTAATTGTCCCTGATGATTCTGACGAGTTGCTTTGTGTCAGCCCTGGTACACACTTTGACTATTTATTATATCAACACATCCACTATGATATTTTGGCCCTAAACCAATGGAGAGATCCCAATAACATAGACTCAAAGTTTCTGAGATATGCAGAAGCCTTTCGCCTGGCAAATCCTTAAGACAAATTGCACAGTTGATGGCAAGCCTATATCAATTGTAGCAACCCCTAGAGGGAGTGACTGTGACGATACCGTTAGAACAAATTTCCCTGGAGTATCATCATGTCAATTCTGGTATTTTCATTTTTCTGGATAACTGAAATCCTTGGATGTTCATGTAATAAACATCAACGATTCATCTTATTCAGAGTGTACATACTGTGATAGTTTGTGCAAAGTACCAAAATACAGGCGATAATAGATACTGGCGCTTCTGTCAATATTATAACCAACAAGTTCATGGTTAGGCTTCTTCTGAAGCCTGATGTGGAACACATAGTATTGTATAGGACTGCGAGGGCACAGAGTACTGTTGGAAGGCACTTAAAGCGTGTTTCCTCTGAGGTTTGGTTCTGTGGGTGCATCTGCTCCAGCGGTGGTTATGCCTAACAATCATTATGACATGTTGAATGATGCTGCATTCATGAGGCAATTTGTAGCGGTGGTTGAAATGGTGGAAGAAACCATTATTATCTTGGGACAACAGATCCCCATTTGCTTTACCTCTAGCAGAATCCCAAAGGACCTGTTTCTCTCCAGCCAGATCAATTTGGCTTATAATGACAGGATGATTCTTCTCTGATATTGGTGAATGAAGCGGAGGACCAGAGACCTCCCAAACCAGATCTACAAGTACAAAGGTTTTCCACTACGAGCTGCTAGCACTTTAAGCATAACTTCTGTGCATCAGGTCATAATAGGGACTGAGATTGTAATAGACATCCCTGAAGTACTATACAGGGAATTGTGGGGCCCTACCAGCAATTGTGGCTTGAACCCCATGTGGCTTCTGGGCTACTGTTACCAGGAAAGGGGGAAGTGAAGGTATTGCTAGCGAGCCTACAGAAGAAGTTGATGACAATCCAGAGGTACTAAGTGATGGCTTATTTACACTTGGCCCCTATGGATGAGGTTCACAGTATTTTTGACTTAAGATCATGGAAGGGCTCAGACTACTAGTAAATTCCCCATTTGGCATAATGACAACGGTTCCATGGGAAGTTCTAACCAGATTGTTGGAGGAACAGAAAGATAGGGCGATGGCTTTATTTGAAAAATACTAAGATATTTTTGCTTCTGAGGGGGTGGAAGGCGAGTTGTTAGGGCATACGGCTACCAACCTGAAGGTTGCAGGTTTGATTACCACCTTTTGCACATCAATTGGGGTGCCAGCTGAAGGAAGCTATTGGTGGTTAGTAGGTCTAATAACACAAAAACCTTACCCATGACTTAACCAGAAAGTTCTGAGTCCCAATCTGGAGGTGAAAAACTTTCAATGATGGAGTTGATCCTGCTCAAATTTCATGTTGATACTTTCTCTCTCTATTTTTTAATGTCCGTCCCCTGGTTAGCTTGCCTCAATTAATATAAAACTATAGAAATTTTTTTGCTTTTGATGACCACAATTTTGTAACGATTGGGGCTCCCAAGGCCCAGCCCACCATCAGCCATAAACCTAAACCCTACTCCTCTGAGAGTAAGGGCAATATCCATACCAACCCCAAAGGGTCCTGTCCGGATGGATGGCCTTGCCAGGCCTCTGGGTTGATGTGCATTAATATGGCCTCTGTCGCCTTAGGGCCTCCAGCTGATGTGCATCAATACGGCCTCTGTCACCTCAGTCCACTCTGGCACCATCCCCTTCCTTGCAAGGGCAACGCCACTCTCAAAAGGATCAAGGCACATCCACCCCTTCCCTTCCTCCTGTTGCCTCACCATCTGCGCCCCCAACCCTGCTTTAAATAAATACAATTAAAAATTATATTATATAAAACAAGTCTAGCAAATAGCAGCCTTTATTGGGATGAACTCAACGTTTGGAATAGAATTCCAAAGTGAGGTCCATTGGGGCTGACCTCACTTCGAAATACTATCTAAAAAAGGCTAAATGAATTGTGTGTAATGAGGGGCACAAAAGCCTCCAAAATTGATAGCTTCCTGGCAACTTATCAGCGTAAGGGGGGAACCTCAAGACAGACAACCAATTAAATAAATGATTTATTTAAATTATCCCATTATTGATCTGATTAGGAAAATCCTACTAGGACTAATAGAATTGCAACCATCGATATACATGAATCTCATAATTCTCAACCTTATGAGATTCATGTACAATCATTGATCATTACAGATTTGGGGTGCACACAAGGGTTGGTATATTGGGTAGAGATGGGAGATCACCCTCCCATTTGTTCATGGCCTATTTTGCACTCAAAAGTGGCAGAAGAGGTTTTCTCCAATAAGGTATACAAATTGATAGAACAAGAGATGTTAGAGCCATCTATGAGTCTATGGGCATTGCTAATGCTTATTGTTAAGAAAAAATATGGCACAAAAATGGGTGGTCATTGACTATTATAGCCCAATGCTTTACAAAAAAATTCCTACCCCCTTCCGTGGATTGATTATGTGTTATATTGACTTGGAGGTGTTTATTTTTTTCTGCCATGTATTTGATATCAGAATACTGGCAGATTGAATTGCAAGAGGAGGAATGTGAGAAATGAGCTAGATTAACTTTGAAGAGATTTGTTCCAGCTTGCATTTATGCCACAGGGTTTGTGCAGCACCCCAACTATGTTCCAGCATGCTATGGATACAAACTTAGGTTACGTGAAGCTGTCCTGCGTTTTAGTTTTTTTTGGTGATATTGAAATGTTCTCATGAACATTCACAGAGCATCATGACCACTTGGAACAAGATTTTCACCAACACGCCAAAGCTAATATCAAGTTCAATCTTGGAAATGACATTTTTTCAAAGAGCAATAGGAATATCTTGGGTTAGTGGTGGACTCAAAAGGGCTTAAAACGCAGCCGTCAAAGGTGGAAGCTATAAGCAAGATGACTTAACCAAGTATTAAATGAGATATGCAAGTGTTTTGGGGATTGTCATTTACTACTGGCAGTTCATTTCTAACTTCGGTTGTATTAAGGCGACACTCTTTGTGTTGTTGAATAAAAATGTCACTTTTGATTGTACAGAACGATGCCAAAACTCTTTTGATGTCTTATGAACCAAGTTGGCAAGTGCACCCATTTTACAATACTCCAACTTCAAAAAACAATTTATTGTGCAAATGGATGTATTGCTTTCCACATAGGGGCACTATTATCTCAGAAGGATGATGGGATAGAGCACCCTGTTATGTTTTCTAGCTAAAGCTTAAATTGTCATGAACGGAACTAAAGTTTTTGAGTGGGAGTTATTAGTAGTGATATATATATTTAAACAGTTTTGGGTATATCTCCATGGGGCGAAATCCCAAGTGGTAATGGATCATGAAAATTTGCATTGGCTGCAAAATCTCCATGAACCTAAATGACAGCTTGTGCGTTGGGCGTTGAAGCTCTAGGCGTATGATTTCAAGATTTTACACCGGCCAGACAAAACATAAAAATCCAGGCTGTCTTTCACAGCTACCAACAGTAGCCATTATGGCGTATTTGGCTGACATTTTGTATGAGAAGATGTTGGTGGGCAAGTACCATGATGAGCCGCCACAAGCGATCAAAGTGCTAGATGAACTTAAAAAGGATACATTCTTACACAATGGGGAACTATATAAGTGGATTGGGTAATTGATCCTGAGTTTCCCTAAACCTCTGCTAGACCAGTGATTATTATAGATGCACATCAGGTGGTAGGGCATGGTGGGTTGTGGAAAACGTTGGAGTTTTTGCGACCCTTCTACTATTAGAGATCACGCATCATGGCATGCTGGAGATGATTAGCTGTTGTCATCAGTGCCAAATGAGAGACCTTACCACAAGAAGACCACATATCAGCTGTTTAAGCCCCAGTTAGCAAGGCATACCAATTCTCTTAATATGCTGGGGTCTTTGTCAACTGGCGCAAACCAATTCTAAGTGCATAATCGCAGCAATTGACTATTTACAAGAAGGGTTGAAGCCAGGGAGTTTAATAATTTAGGGGCAGTCACCACCACCAAGTTTATTTGGGAGTGTGTCATACAGTGACATGGCTGTCCACAGTTTATCTTAATGTACAATGGAACCAATTTCACTTCACATATACTGCCCAAGTTGATCGAATAAATGGCAATCTGCAGGACTTGACTACATCCTACTATCTGGAATACAATGGGATAATGTAATGGGTCAATGTAATATTGGCAAACATACTCCATAAGCTTGCAAAAGATCGACCCTCAGAATGGAGTACCATCCTACCCACAGCTGTCTTTGCATATACTATCAGCTACCACTTGTCCACCGGCAAGAGTCTTTTCCAATTGCTTTATGGTAGACATCTAGTTTTACCTGTCCTGCCTAACTCATGTGTGGAGGATACTGGAGGCATATAACCACAGCTTTTTTTGACCAATCTAACAGAGATTCTGATCAAACTAAAAGAGGGAGCATATTCTACCAGCTTGGCTAAGAAGATTCATGATCAGGAGGCTGAAAAGAGTAGACGTTATGGACTCCCACAGTTTGCTTTAGAAGATCATGTCTAGTTTCATTACTAACATGGATTTTGGATGGAAGAATAAGCTTGCTAACTTTTAGACTGGGCCGCTTTAAATAATTGAGAAGATTGGTGTTAACACCTACACTATTAATGAACCTGAGGGTGGTCAGATTATCAACCAAGTACAACAAAGTTCTTTGGGCATACAAGCAATAGGAGCTTCTTTGTCCAGTCAAGGGGGGTTAATTTCACAAAGTTGATATAATGACAATAAGTCACCTATCTACAGATTGTATTTGGGAGTTGATTGAACCATTCAAATAAATGATGGGTCTGGCAAATTTGGGGAAATTTCGCTAAGGTCTCAATATTCAAATGAGAAACCTAGATCATAGCAAATAGTGAATACCAAGCGGAACATGGTATCTGAGGAAAACCAAGGATAAAGAGTTGAGCATGAGAGTGAGAAGGGGAGGTCTTTTATGAAGAAAAGAAAGTAGCAAGGTAGAGTAATGGAAGGATAATTAAGTTTAATAATAAATAAATTGGTATAGTTGGGGCAATAGCTCCTTATTAAATTATTATTTTTATAAATTTTTGAGGGCTAGCAATTCTCATATCACTCGTCTGTTTCTCAGTGGGATTTACTCTTTACAACCCGTTTGGTAGAATTAACCAAATCCACCAAAAGTTAACATGCAGCAATTGGCATCTAATCTTGCTGATCCTTTCTGATCTTATACTGCTTTCAAAATTTTTGGCGCATAATCTGGGTTCAATTAGGAAGGACATTTTTCAACAAACTAGAACGTATTTGTCCCTGGCAGGAGCATCTGTGACAACAACCACATGGTTAACAATGACACCCAGTTGAACTCTAGTAGGGCGTTAGTATCCTTGGTTTTAGCAAAAGGCTTATGATAAAGTAGATTGGGCATACCTGCACCAATGCGTGGAAATAGTGCACCTGTCACATAAATCCATCAACTGGGCGATGAAACAAACAACAACCACCAGTGTGGCAGCCTTAGGACTCAGATTCTAATCAGCCAAAATCTCGCCTCAATTTAGTGTGAGGCAAGTTGACCCTTTAAGTATCCTGTTGTACAACTTGGCTTTCAGCCCAGTGTTGCAGGCAGTGGAAGCGGAGCTTAAAGGTATTGCTATGTGCGTGCAGCTACAGCTGAAAAGCCCTAGCATATTTGGACAATTCATTAATTGGGATTGCAAGCTTAGTTGACTCATAGAAACTTGAGTCCCTAAACCAGCAAAAAATAGCAAGTAATGTGAGAGCTAAAAAATCAAAAATGGAAATCTTACCAGTTGGTGGCACAAAGATCGCCCAACCAACATGGAGTAGCAAAAAATGAAATGAGGATTACAATAGGCCCCAGCCACAGCCACCCAAACTTCTGCCACCCCCATTAAGCTGGATATGGTGTCTGGGGTGGATAACAACTGGGCTTTATATACCCAGCGCCATGACCGTCTGAGGAAGCTTAATGTCATGGTGAAACAACTGAAGTGAAAACAAATTAATTGCAATTTAAAAAAATACAAAAATTAGACAGTTAAAACTGTATCAGATGTAACGTATCAGGAGCTGATCATCAATGTCAATGATGATGTTGTCATGTAAAATGAACCAAATCTGTATGCAAAAATTAATCTTGATCCTCAGGTAGTTAGTGCAATTAACTTAATGTCCCAACTTTTACCTGGAAATGACGGAATCTGTGAAAAATCAACAAGCTGAACTGACTAAAAGAGATTAAATAAATTTAAATAGCAATTTTAATTTCTCAAATCTCCAATTTAAATTAGAAATATAAATCTGATTATCATGAACTGAGACCTTAGTTGCAGGTCTCAAAATTTTACCTATAAATGATGGAACTTGCAACAGATCAACTAGCCAAAAAACAATTTAAATAAATTGAAATTGTAAATTTGATGTCTCAGAACCCAATTTGAATAGTCTAGAAAAGTTACATTTGAATAACAAGAATTGAGACATAAATCTAAAAATTAATTTGACTGTAATTGCTACATCATAGGAAATTAATAGGATATTTATTTAGCAAAATGCATACAATTGGCAGCACTTAAGGGCCACCCTTGCCATCCACCAAAAGCTGCAAGTATGAAGAATCTGGGCAGCATCCAGGCTCCATTTGGGGTGGCGCCCTCAGGCAGCCCAGTGAAACACCTGGGTATCACCCTGAACCCCACAGGATGGACCTGCCTGGAATCAAGGATGGGCTCATCCAGAAGTTCAAATTCTGCATTACATCCATCAAAGGAAGGTACATTGGACTCATGGGGCAAGTCACGTTTCAAATTCTCTCCTGCTCCCAATCCTCTGGATATCAGCTGCAGTTGTCCCCTTCTCCTCAGAACTCTATGACTGTATCATGGTCTTACTGCAGTCATAGTTGTGGGATGGCAGAACCCAAATATGAATAGGCCTGCTCCACAGCCCAAGAATGAATGTAGACCTAGGCCTCACTGACCACGTCACCCAATCAGACAGAATATTCATTAAGGAGATAGTTAGAGTGACATGCCCAACCTTTGAACTAAACAACAGATTGCAAGATGGATAAATCAACTTGACTAGGGACCTCAGACTTGCCAACCTCACAGCGCAAAACACCCTCCTGTCCTACCTGATGCCCAAATCAAATACTCATGGTTCACATTAGCCCTTGAGCTTCTCCTGCACAGTACTGAAGATCATTCATTGAGACAAGTGGCTATTCCCTTTAAGAATTATGAGGGGCTAACACAACTGAGGGTTTTAGACACAAGCCTATGCCCAGGAGTGCGGGGGCACACTGGTCTTGGTGTTGAACTAATCCCCTCCAAGAACCTGAACCTTAGCCCATATTGATCTTCTGGAAAAAAATGATCAGCCAAATGACAAAAGATCTCAGAAATTTTCTAAAAACCTTCAACACATGATATAGATAAAAAAATAAGGGTGCACATTTGATGATACTTCCACTGGGCCTAATAAACATCTGAATTGTCCAACTTAACCCAAGGACCCTGTAAAGTGTGCGATGCAAAAGGAACCCTTTTGCACAGGTTAAAGAATGGCCAGCATACCAACTTGTCTGTAAACTAGTGTGGGTACTAATAGCACCCAACCAAGTGCCTACCAAACTCTGCCCAATCACAGAATTTATAGCACTTAATATCAACTCACAAATCCCAGAATTGCTACAAGCGGCCGTTTTTATTATCCCTTTGGATAATTCACACTATCTATCTTGAGGCATTTAAAAATTCATTCCCAAATCCCATCAACATTAGTAATTGCTTAAAAAAACTATAATAAAATTACTTATCATTTGGTTGTTTGGTGAAGCAATTTTGAGCCAACTTCAGAGGATGGTACAGAGCTGGCTTCCACTCTCCTTCTAAATATGTTGACTAGAAAATTGCAAACTTGCCTCAATATCAGCAAAAATTGACTGAGCAGCTCAAGCGAACCTCCCCTAACAACACCAGGTTCAATGGGAACATTTGCCATGATGCTCTCCCCCAGTACTTGGGTTTAGGTTTCATCCCCTTTATTTATTTTCTCCCCCTCTCTTTGGTGAAGAATATTATTCCAAAGTCAGCCCACCCTGAATAAAATTATTATTTGCTTTTCTTTATCCTAAGAAACATTTATAGAGCTAAGGAAGGTTCAAGTTCCATTAAAACATTTGATAATTAGAATAGAAGGGTAAGATATACAATACCACCAAGAAGCCCTGGACAAACATCGCAAAGGGTAGTAACCCCACCAACATGTCATTCCTCAAGGGTATTAAATACTCTCACAAGGAGCTCCTAGTAATCCAAGCAAACCAGCCCAACTGACATATTTTAGTCACTACAGAAGGGTACATAAAAATGATACACCAGCATGTGCTTTATAATAATATCTGCCATTCACTCCCCTCTTCCCCCTGTTAATCATGAAATTAGAGTGAACTTTTGGATCAAGCACTTGTAGATCTTGTTGTCAATTACTAAAAAAGAAAATATTTATAAAGGACCATCTAGTACTAAAAAAATATTTATAAAAATGCAGTCTTTTTAAACAAGACTTTGTCTAGGAATTGCTGACATCATCTTTGCCAAAGCAGAGCAGGTGGATGTTGCGGCAAAGATCATTCTGAGGTAACCATTAAAAGTGTTCCTTGCCATGTCAAGGTACATCATGCTTGCTGTAATAAGAAAGACCTTTTTATCTACTTCAAAGATTTCCAATCAATCTCATTCAGAGACTTTGCTAAAGCGGAGTTGTTCAAAGGCCTTGAGAAATAAAGCAGAATGAAGCAGTTTGAGCTTCAGCTTTTACATCTCTTGCTAGAAATCTTCATTGGGAAGGCAATAGTGGTCATCAACCTCAAACCCAAAATTGAAGCTAACACAAATCTGGTCACTTGCATTGCACAATCCATCTTTCCAGAAGGACAAGCATTTGGACCATTCGAAGTGACTCTTGAGAAGGCTCCGCCCATCTGTCAGCACTGCCAGGCGCTTGATCATTGGGCCAACTCATTCCTGCTATAGGCAAGCAGGTTGAGGAGGACCCAGAGGATTTGGATGAAACCAATGAAATCTTTGGAAAACTCTAGGTGGCGACAACCCTAATCAACAGGGGGGACCTTGGCAAGTACTAGATTGCTTAGACAGTTACCACCAAACAAGCAAAGCAGAGTAAAAAGATGAGCAGAGGCCAGAGAGAAGGCTGAAGAAGCTAAAAAAGTGATCAGATTCCGGAAACAACCAACAAAGATAAAGTGCAAACCGCTTTGAGGTCCTGGGGGAGATCCATAAGGAGTCAATGGAGGTGACAGCAATCCAGCAGGCACAGGAAGCGATACAGTGAAAATGCAGCCCATGTGAGCTGGAAATGAACCAGTGCTGGTTCAAGCTGGATTTTACACTCCATTCACTTACCTATAGTCTCAACGAAAAATTCTTAAAACAAAGGTTACAAAAATTTTCATTACGGTCCAGCTACTGATCAAGCGAGAACAACTTTAGCTCAACTCAGCTCAGTGGCTCAAAATCCTGACTGAAAACTTGAATCTCAAATTGCCTGAATCATGATATGATTAGGTCAAATGGCCTGGAACTACCCAATTATGGCGGATCAGGTTGACTGGGTAATCCAATCACAATAGGGTTGTTTAATATTTCAGGGATGAAGTCCGCCACGTCTCAGGCCTTGAAAAAATAGCACCTGCAAAACCCTCCAGCCAATTTTCTGGTAACCCATGAGAATTATTGCCTGAGGGGGGAGTAACCCAAATGGACACAGATTCTCATCCTAAACTTCTCAACTTGGTTTACCCTCTGATGGTTCATGAATCAACCTAACAGGGGCATCACTGTAACATTGTCAACTGATCACCTTGGGGGGAGATTTCTGGCCATCACAATTACCTGGCGAGGAAATCAATACACCCTGGTCAACACCTATTCCCCTAATATCCCTAAAAAATTCTCAACTTCTTTGAGAAGGTGGCCAATTTACCACTACCAGAAGACAGCTTTCTCCTAGGAGCATGAAATGTTGGCTCACAAGAGCCACAGAAAGATGGCCACTCAGAAATTAATCACCACTGCAGATACCAGGAACTCATGTCACTCATGGCCATGATGGGAGTTATCTTATGAATGCCCAAAGGGTGCACCAATCTTCAAGCATATGACGAGACCACATGTCAGAGAGGGCGAGCTGTTCTAAATGATGCACATCAACATAAGATGCATTTTAGCAACCCTTAAGAGCATGGTAGGAAACTTTAAAACAGTTAGTGTCATCCACCTGGACCATCGGCTGGTAAGGGTTACCTTGAGGTTGGAGACACAGGCATAGCTGCGCATAAAATGAAAAAGATTAACCTATAAATGGTGAGTAATGCTGACTTCACCCAATGGGTAGTAGTACAAAATGTGTCCCATGACGTGAGGGAACACCTCAGCAAGGACCCAATCCAGAACTGGGGACGCCTGAGAGCCAAAATGGTTGCCACTGCAAAACATAAACCCTCTAGGAGGCACATGGCCAAGGCGTCAACTCTTCAAAAAGCGATCAACCAACAAATACATATCAAGAAGAATATCCCTAATTGGGTCACTGCACCAACTGGATAAGGGAGTGGGTTCAGGTGGCCCTCAAGATCCAATGTTTCAGAAATAAAGCCCTGGAGCAGCTTATGTTATAAGCGGGAGCAAAATTGGGGGCCAAGGGCGAAAAGTTATCTAGATTCTGTATGTGACAGTTCACCACTAGGACTCCTGGACTCAATGTGAAGCCCTAGCCGCGCAAGGTGAAAATTTAGCACGTTCTCAATAGGCGCTAGTAGAAATAACTCATGATTACTACTAAAAATCATTACTTGAATGAGGGCGTTTTACCTCAGGACATTAAGTCAATCCTTGAATGAGCAGAGACACCCCTGACCCTGGAAACTTTGGCCCTCACAGCGCCAATTACAAAAGAGGAGCTTACTGCGTTGATCAAGAACCTCTCCATTAAAAGAGCCCAGGACGAGATGGGATCCCATTTGAGTTGATCGTGGAATTTTCAGACCCCATTAGACATATCCTCCTCTCTGCACTCAAGAGATACCTGGATGAGATCAAGCTGATGTCTGGAGAGGATGAAGCCCTTCTCGTTATCCTCCACAAAAAAGGCGACACACATTTACTCAACAACTTTCATCCAATCTCGCTGATCAATTCTGACTCCAAACTGCTTTTGAAAAACTTAGAGCGTTACTGGGTTCCTTTAGGAGGAACTTGATCTCAACAAATTAGCACAGATTTATCCATGGCAGGAGCATCTGAGACGATATCCACATGTTCACCAACGTCACCTTTAAATCTCTAGCAGATCATTAGTAATCTTAGACCAACAAAAATTATATGACAGGGTAGACTGGTCTTACTTGCACAATGCTTGGTAAGAGTGCATTTGTCACAAATTCATCAACTGGGCGATGAAGAAAAAACAAACATCATTATTAGTAGTTTGATTATCTAAGTTCCTTCAATAACTTATCAATATTTGGGATGATATGGTTAATTCTGGTAGAATGGCTCATTAAATATTTTTCATGGTTATTTAGGTGATTACTTGATGGTTGCTCCCCAATATGGGTTTAGCAAAATCAGTATTCTGCCAAGATTAGGATTTTAGGATTGAGTGGGGCCAATCAACGACCCCAAATTGGTCTTTATATCAATGGCGATTGTAGCCAAGAATGATCCATTTTTATTAATTAAGTAATATCAGCTGAACTGATGATCCAGAGTTCAAGGTGGCTGAGAATGTTTCTGGTGCCTAATATTTAATAATTGAATATCGCCTGAGAGAGGTGATTCTTCAAATATTTGACTACAAAGAGCCAAAATGTGTAATAAAAGGAAGCTGAGATATCCCAAGTTACCCAAGCAACTAAAGATGTTTCTGGCGCACAATTAATAAGTTGAACCAACTTTGATATTTATTTATATCATATTTATATAGCTCACTGGAAACTGAAGGCTGAGAATAAAGCCAAAACTAATATTTGGACATTGGGAAGGATGGAGCGAGAGGGTCAAATTAGGTAAGAGAGAAGCGCAAAGAAAAGGAAGAGAGAGTAATTGGAAGTAAGACCAGAGATGAGCTGAAAGGTCAGCAATGGGCGCAGTAGCCCCTTTGTACATATAAATACCTGGTGCTTCCCTTTCAATAGATATCATATTTGTCTAATCTCCCTTTTTTATATAAGTTTACTTTTTTCTTATTGGTTGGAGTTTAGGCTAGTGGATCGTTAAATAGCGCAGGTGACATGTCAAGGGTCAATAAGCACTTCTGGCCCCAAAGTTTAATGCAAAATGGCAAGGGTCACCCAGTCTTCATACTAGTTGACTTGCCAACCAGTAGAGCTACTGTTGCTGAAAAAGCATTTTTCAACAGTGATACTTACTACAGAGGGCTCTTCTGGTTGGTGTCGATGTAGCTGACAGGTTGGAGAGGAGGTGGCAAGGATATGCTGCCAGTTTGGCTAGGGGGAAGAGCATGCTGGTGTGACCCCAAACTGGAGGTTAGTTTCCAGCAATTGTTGGTGGCGGGGAGGGGCAAGCTCTGGACTCCAACCCACACGCCAAAGCTGGAAGTAAGGGGAATACCATCTGGTCTAGTGGAATTGTTGGAATTTTAACCAGATGGATTCCTCCAATTATTTATCAATATCTTGGATGAAATGGCAAATACTGGTGGAATGACTCAATAATTGAATTTTTTATAATTTTATTCGAGGTGGGCCAGCCTGGGGAGTATACCACACCAATTAAAGGGAAATTGGATGAATGGGAAAGGAGGATATAATCTGGAAAAGCTCCATGTGCAGCGTATGATAGCCCAGGAACTCCATGGACCGCCTTTGTTATTTGCTATCTCAGTTTGGGGCATTGGTGCGCAACGCCAACACAGTCATAATTGTCCCCTACCCAAAGTTCCTGTATGGAATTGAACTCAGGGAGGCAGTGGTAGAGATCCCTATTATACTACTGGGGTATAATCCCCTTTAATGATTAATTTAGTGTTTATTTAGGTGATTGCTTGATATTGCTCCCAATGCTTATTAAGTTAAATCAATTATTTCACTTAGATTAGGATGTTAGTATCGAGTAGGGCCAATTGAGGGCCTCAAATTGGTATTTAAATCACTGGCGACTAGTAGCCATGGATGACCCATTTGTATTAAATAAGTTATGTTGGCGGTCTCCAATGATCCTGAGTTTAAGGTGGTGAGGATGTTTCTGGAGCCTAATATATAATAATAAGTTATCTCCTGAGAGAGAAAAATTCCCAATTGATCAACTACAAAGAGTCAAAATGTGTTATTGGCTGGAAGCTAAGATATACTAAGTTACCCAAGCAACCAAAGATGTTTTAAGCGCACAATTACTAAGCTAAACCAAATTTGATATTTATCTATATAATAATTCATACAGCTCACTGGCAACTGAAGGCAGAAGATGAAGCCAGAACTAATATTTGGACATTATAAAGGATGGGGCGTGAGGTTTGATACCAGGGAAGAAAGAAGCACAGTGGAAAGGAAGAGAGAACAGTTGGCTGGAAGAGCCAGTGATGAGCCAATAGGTTGGCGATGGGCGCAGTAGCCCCTTTGTACATATAAGTACCTGGTGCTTCCCTTTCAATAGATATCATGTTTGTCTAATTTCCCTTTTATATATAAGCTATTTTTTTCTTGTTGGTTGGAGTTTAGGATAGGGGATCCCCATATGGCGCAGGTGACATGCCAAGGGTCAATAAGCACTTTTGGCCCCAAAGCCTAATTCAAAATGGCCAGGGTCAGCCAGTCTTCATTCTAGATGACCTGCCAACCAGCAGAGCCCACTGTCACCAGAAAAACAATTTTCGCGACAAATAGCATGCCAGTGTTAGGCCCCAGATTCCAGTCAGCCAAAATTTCGCCTCAATGTGGCGTGAGGCATAGGGACCCTTTAAATCCACTGTTGTACAACTTGGCTTTTGATGAAAGTGTTGCAGTCTTTGGAGGCGGAGATCAAAGGTACCAGTGTGTGCATGCAGCTGCTGCTGAAAGCTCTGGCATACATGGATGATGCAGTTATTGGGATTGTAAGATCAGGGAACTTTGAGAAACTTGAGTCAATTATCCATCAATATGAAATAGCTATTAACCCAATAGTCAACAAATTAAATGGAAATTCTTACCTGTTGTTGGCACAAAGATCACCTAACCAGCCTAGGTTGGCAAACTCAAACTGGGGATTGCCAACAGGCTCTGGCCTCAGCCACCCTGCTTTCTGCCACCCCCACTCAGCTGGATATGCATCTGAGTTGGGTGGCAATTAGCCTTATATACCTGGCGCTGTGGCCATCTGAGGAAGACTGACGTCATGGTGAAACAGAATAAGAGAAACTATATTAATTCCAATTTACAAAAAACGCATTCAAAATTTCAAAGGCTAGATTTTTCTCTAATGCAACAAATCAGGATCTGGTCATTAATGTCAATAATGATGTTTTTGTCACATCAACTGGCCCAAATTTAAATGCAAAGATAAGTATTAATAGTCAGGTTGTATTGCAATTAATTACAGGTTTCATAAATTTACCTGGAAATTATGGAACCTGCAATGAACCAACTAGCTGACCTGATAAAAGCAATTTAAACAATCTAAAGCAATATCTGAGTCTCAAAATACATCTATATAATCTAAATAATTTAAGTTCTAATATCAATAGATGAGAACATAATTCAGTTCTAGATCTTTTCCTAGTTGATGTAACTATTAATGAATAGGCTATCTGCATAATTTTTTATATAAAATAAATAATTTAACCAAAATCTAAATTCAAACGACATGAACCAAAACATCAGTTTAAATTAAAATCAACGGTAATCATCAAATCATTAAAAATTTTAAAAAATTAATTTGCAAATTATAAACAAATGATTTGGTTAAAGGACCACACTCACCATCCACCAAAATCCACAAGAACCAAGAAACTGAAAAGAATCTGGGGTCCATTTGGGGTGGTGCCTTTGGGGAGCCTAGTGAAACACCTGGGTATCACTATGAACCTCAACGGGATGGAACTTCCTGGGATCAAGGATGGGCTCATCCAGAAGCTCAAATCCTGCATTGCATCCATCAGAGGAAGTTACGTGTGACTCATGGTTGAGTCGCTTTTAAATACTTCCTCCTTCTCCCAATCCTCTGGATATCAGCTGCAGTTGTCCCCTTCTCCTCAGAATTCTATGACTGCATCAGGGCCTTATTATAGGCATGGCTTTGGGATGGCAAGATAGCCCCAATAATAGCCCTACTCCACAGACTAAGAGAGGAAGGAGGCATAGGCTTCACTGACCATGTTGCCCAATCAGACAAAATATTTGGTAAGTGGATAGTTAAAGTGACATGCCTAACTTTTTAACCAAACCACTGATTGCATGCTGCATGAATCAAACTGGCCAGGGACCTCAGACTCACCAACCGCACAGCATGAAACATCCTCCTGTTTTACCTGACGGCCAATTCAAAGGCCCACATCCCATACCAGTCTTTGAGCTTCTACTGGGCAGTATTGAAGATCATCCATAAAGGTGAGTGGCTGTTACCTCTCAGCATCATGAGGACCAATGCAACTGAGGGTTTATAACACACGCCAACGCCATGAAGCTCTGGGGCACACAGGTCTTGGTGGAGAAAGACCCTCCTCCAAGGACCCAAACTCTCGACTGTATCAATCTCCTGGACCAAAATGATCAGCTGTATGATGAAATAACAGCTTTTTTTGGAAATTTATGACACATGAATTTTCTTTACCTAAAAAAGGGCACACATCTGGTGATGCTTACACAGGATTTAACAAACAGTCAAGTGGTCCAACTCAACTTAAAAATCTTGTATAGTGTGCAGTTCAATTGCCATCTGTAAAATATATATGTTTCCTTATAATTCTCGGCCAATAACCCCTATAAATATATTACTTGCACAGGTTTGGATTTTGTGTAATTCTCCGCATTGTATAGTAGTTGATATAATCATTTGATAATAGTATGGAGACTATTATCTGTAGTTAAATGGAAGAATTAGATTTTGTTCCAACGCTTGGCCAGTATTTCCTCTTGAAATATTTATGATCTTGAAAAGGATTCGTTCCCAAATACCGCCTAGCTTGATCTACCCTTAGATCCCTGTTTATGGTGCCTCTGGTTAAACACACAGTTGGCAGCAATCCACAATTTGATTTAGCTTCTTCTTTGGATCCCTGCTCAGATCCTTACTCTTTAGCTTAAAGTCTCCTAATTATTGCACACAGCAATTGTATCCCTGAGAAAGCATAGAACAAATGGATGCTGATAAAGATTACTAAGATAATATTCTAGTAAAAGTGATAATTTGTGATATGGTAACTTATGATCTAGCGAATTATTATTTATTTATTAGTAAATTTTTAGGGAATATATAGTGCGGAATTTGGCGCCCAACCCTTGGTTGGCACCTCCTCAATGAAACAGTAGACGATGCCATTGAATCACCCATTCTCCTCTCAGCAGCGATGGTCTTCCCCATCCTGGCTAGGATTCTGTCATTGAACATCCTTAAGACCTAAAGCAAAAAGAGTTGGAAAACGTGTCCCTAACGTTTTCCTCTCGCTCCAAGCAAACAAACCATATTTGGCAAGCGACTTTCTTAGGTAATGGGATTTGTTACCCATTAAGGCAGGTTGCAAACCAACTGATCAATTTGCTAGTTGCAGGCAGCATCACTCTCCTTGCAACTTACTCCTTAAATTCCCAATCATTCAGTGATGACACCTGACTGCTCCCAATTGGTACACCTGATAGCTAATCATTGATCAACTATTAGATGCCCCTATTTTGTCAGCAACTCTACCTAATGAGATTTTAAGAATTCATCTGGATCAATCCCTGACAGATCTGACCAGGCGAATAACCTAAAATCCCAAGAACATTTTACCCCAAAATCAGGGTCAACTGATATCCAATTCACCTCGCATTAGGGATTTATCCCCTAATGATCCCTAGTAATCTAGCTGGCTGGCAATATGTTCAAAAATCTTAACACCACCCTGGTGCAGAGGTTGAAAGAATGGCTAGCGGCTCAACTTATCAGGAAATTAGCGTTGCCACTGATGGCACTCAACTGAGTACCTACCAAGATTTGTCTTATCACAAATCTTATGGCAAAATAATATTGAGTCATCTATCACAAACTTTCTCTGAGCAGCCATTCTTGCAGTATCCATATGGAAAATCCATATTATCTATTTTGAGGAAATTAAAAATTCAGCCCTAATTTCTGTAAAATTAGCAATTACTTCAACAATATCATAATTAAATCATAAAGATTTAGCTGTTTGGCAAAGAATCTTCGCACTGACTTCAGAGGATGGTGCAGAGCTGGCTTTCACTCCCACTCCCACTCCTAATTGCAAACTTGGAACTACAAATTTTCCTCCATAACAGCGAAAATTTTCTGAGCAGCTCAAGTGCACCTCTTACAACACCTCCAGGAGAAATGGGAACGCTTGTCATGATGTTCTCCCACAGTACTTGGATTTAGTTCACATCCCCTATCTCTTTTTTCTCCCCCTAGCTTTAGTGTGGCATATTTCTCCCAAAGTTCATCCCATCTGTTAAGATTTATAGGGTTCTTGATTTTTCTCAGCTGATATCCCTAAAATAATTAACTGCGCAGGTTCATCATCATCAATTCTCCATGTTTTCTGATAGTAAGAAGTATTAATTTGATAATAGTATAGAGACCTTTATCTGTAGTTGAATAAAGTACTAGTATTGGGTCCAACGCTTGGCCAGCATTTTCTCTCAAAATACTTAGGATGTCCTTAAAAGGGATTCATTCCCTTATACCGCCTAACTTGAACCATGCTCAGATCCTCATTTATGGCTTCTCTCTGGTGACACAAAGTTGGCAGCAATACTTAACTCAGTTTAGCTTCTCTTCTTTGGATTCACGCTCTGATCTTTACTCTTTATCCTAAAGAGTCTCCCAATTAGATCACACAGCAATAAGTTCCTTTAGAAAGAATAAAACACAAAATGGATTCTGTTATGATACTAATTACTAAGTGTAGAGTACTTCAGTGTATTCATATTTTAGTATTTTAGTATACTTATTGAGTGAATTATTAGGGAAATTTTATAGTGGGAATTTGGCGCCCAACCCTCAGTTGGCACCTCCTCAATAAAACAGCAGCCGTTGCCATTGAATTACCCATCCTCATCTCATCAGTGATGGTCTTTCTCCATCCTGGCTAGGATTCTGTCATTGAACATCCTTGAGACCTAAAACAAAAAGGGTTGGAAAACGTGTCTCTAACATTTTCCTCTCAATCCAGTGAACCAGCCATATTTGGCAAGCGACCTCTTTAGGTAATGGGATTTATTACCCATTAAGGCTGGTCATGATCCAACTGAACAATTAGCTTGTTGCAGGCAGCATCACTCACCTCGCAACTTGATCCTTAAATTCCCAAACAGTCAGTGATGAAACCTGACTTATCCCAATTGGTACACCTGATAGTTAATCATTGATCAACTATTAGATGCCCCTATTTCATAGGCAAATCTACCTGACAAGATCTTAAGCACTCATCCGGATCAATCCCTGTTGGATCTGACCCAGGCAAATAACCTAAAATCCCCAAACATTGCTACCCTGAAATCAGGGTCAACCAATATCTAATTCAACTCGTTATAGGGAATTATCCCCTAGCAATTCCTGCTAATCTAGTTGGCTGGGAATATGGGCGAAAATTTCATCACCACTCCAAATAAAATATTCTCTCACTTGTCCTCATGCCAGCAAAGAAACACTTGTCAAGGTTTTTTATCCCCTAAAATTTTATACCAACGGTTTCTACCACCTTCTTTCAGAAAAACATGCACTGGCCAGTTTTCTTCAATGTAGTTTATTATGATGAGAGTTGTAATTTTATAGGGATCTTTTATTCACCTACCTATTATAAAAAGCTGTGTATTAAAGACCCTATAAAATATATTTGATATTAGTTTAGTTTAAAGATCACTACCCTTATACAGTTATCTTCATTTTTAAAATTTCTTTAAACCTGTGCAGTTGTATTTAATGCCAGAGTGCCAGTTACAAAAGGTAGTAAGTTCTTGGTTATTCTGCATAGGAGAGCAGCACTTGGTTGATGCCTTTAAGTAACACTTTCCACAAAAACATATCATGAGAGCGCGCATGAGGCCATATAAGCTTTTTTTGTCTGTAGAAAAACCCAGATCTCAACAGGTCTTGGTACATTGAATTAACCACCATATTAAGAGGCTGGGTATTATATCATATATCTGACATGCCAAGGTAAAACTTGGCTTCCATTTTGGGCATCCAATACCCATGATAGCATCAACACTCCGCATGGTATTGCTATTATAATATTTTTGAGTAAGATCTGTAGTGTGATAGGTGAGGAAAATATTGGTCAACAAACATCAGCCCTGTTTTAATTAATAAACTGAGAACAGGTAGTAGTCTTGACCACGCCTCTATCACCAAAAGAGTTGTTTGGGTTGTAAGAATGTAGCTGAATGGACAATTAGGGTGTGGTGTAGAATCAAAGTTGTAACTTTTCTGAACTCACACTTGGTAACAAGGGGCAGCAGCTATGCTGTTGATTTCAACTTCGTTTGATGTTTAGAAATTCTCAATCCACTGTATGGCCCTTTCAAAGTTTATCATGTTTATGGCAGATTAAATTAGAGATTTCCATTCAATTAGGATTGAGTATTTTTTGTATATATTTTCTTGAACAATTATATAGATGAGGGGTTTCCTGAGAAAGATTCTCTTTTTTCCTACAAAGTGATTCCAAAACAGTAAACGCAAAGAGAAAATGGTCAGTGCCATCACAGAAACTCATAAGCAATGGTCTTCCATAAGTTGGGGCTATTTTTTGGAATGGACAAAAATTTTAGTCCAATGATATTTAGAAGGTTTTCTGTCATGGAAGTCAAAATTTACTTAAGATTTTACAAATTAACCCAGCACTTTACTATCATTAAAATGCTGGATTGTTATCTAGTTTGGGAGTTGTGAGAAAGGATTTTAAAGACATTGGCGAAACTGGATGATTGCATGTTATCTCAAATGCCAAGAAATTAATGCAAAGCCATCGTCCCATCGTCTATTCCCTTTGAACGGCGCATAGGTTTTCAGCAGTCCATTCTGATAATCTTTGCTAGACTTTACAGGCTCCAGAATTCGGACTTTGTCCTTAGAACTGGCATAACCCGTGTGACATTTGATTTGTATACTTAAGGGACCTTTTCCCTAGACCAAGCTTAATGCTTTCATTCCTTTTAAGGATTCAATTTTTAACCACTAATCTTTGTGAAGATTTCTAATCATACACTTCAATTTTCTGCCATATAAATCTTGGCAGAATTTAGAAAATTATAGTAGGGTTGGTATTCTCTCTGGTTTTTGGTGGAGGCAATTCAGATTTAGAGGATGTTAGATACCCAGCATTCATCCAGTGTATGCTATAAATCCTCTATATTTACCATTAGAAGTTAAAAGGCTCTTCTCCCTTTTCTTAATTGTTATAAGATGTTTTTTCCTGTCCAATTAATGGCCGCGGTGGGGACTCTTACACTTTTCTAAATTGGCCTTGAACAACCTGTCCCAATGTAAGACAAACTCTGAGAAAACAGGAGTAGAATTACACCATGACAGAGTGTTGATGTCTCTCATTGATATAAGCTGTAAAGAGTTCAGATTTATATCCATAGGGTCATTTAAGGTGATAATTGACCACTAATCACTTAGATTGCTGCACAATGCTTAAAGAGACTGAAGGGAGAATGGCTCGTTGGGCCTTTATATTGCAAAATATACATTTTATGATATTTGTACATAGTGCTGGCATAGTTTTTTAATATGCAGATGACCTATCATGGTGGCCTAAAATTCATGTCTACAAAGTGAAGTAGATAAGCTGTTTAATACCATGGTCACTGGTAGTATTGAATACAACCATCAGTATTTCAGCAAGATTAAACAAGGCTATGGGAATTACCAAGATTGTTAAGGGTAAATTGCTCTAAGTATGTAGGGAAAAATACCTGATGTTTCCAAAGAATTTTGAACAAACAGAGAATTTAATATAGCTCATGAGTTAACTGGTCATGGAAGCTTGCAAAAACTCTTGAGCATGTATGTCAGGAGTACTAATGGGAATTGGTTGACTTTATAATAGTTGAAATTTTTGCTTGTAGTACAATGTTCCAGGCACACAAGCCCTATTATAAAGCCGCCATATTTCAGATAGAGAAACCTAGGTTCATTTTTCATAATATATCTACAATGTAATAGGACTATAAGAAATGAGTACTAAACGAAGCAATACATTTTGTGACTATCAATTACATAACTTGTTAAGTAGAAACGCTTGCTTTAGCTAAAATAGATGCTAACAGTTCTGCCAAGTTTATAATGGAGCAGTTAATCTATTAGCGTGGTTGTCTGAGAATTTTTAACAGATAATATAAGCAACATTACTGCAAACGTCATCCTAAAACTAAATTAGTTAATAGAAATATGAGAAGTAATAATGATGTCCTACCATCCAGAAACAAATGGGATGGTCAAAAGAGTAAATGGTAGGGGGTGGAAGGCGAGTCGGTAGGGCATACGGCTACCAACCTGAAGGTTGCGGGTTCGATTCCCGCCCTTCGCACATCGATCGGGGTGCCAGCCAAAGGAAGCTATTGGCGGTTAGTAGGTCTAATAACACGAAAACCTTACCCATGACGTAACCAGAAAAATTTGAGTCCCGATCCGGAGGTGGAAAAACTTTCTTCGACGGAGTTGACCCTGTTCAGGTTTCATGTCGTTTCTTTCTTTCGGTAATGCCTGTCCCCTGGTCGGCTTGCCTCGGTTAAATAAATAAAAAGAGTAAATGGTACCTTAGCCGCAACTTCAAATAGATTGCAGCTGTTAAACCTTATATCTGGGTAACCTATTATCATTGGTAACATTTGCCTACAAACTAAGATTACATTTTTCAACTGGTAAATCTCCATATGAATTAATTTAAAGACGTTAGACTTGTTTTATGCCAGTTCTAAATTATGTCCTTATACAGAATTCAGAAATGATGCCCTCACAGTATTTAGAAGTCTGAAAAAAGTTAAATAGGGCTGAAATCTTCATTCTATGTCAATATTACTAAGAAGAAGATCAAGAATAAAGAATATGGATTTTTATAAAGTGGACAGCTCTTCCTAATTTTTGACATTAGTGATAAGAGC
This sequence comes from Massospora cicadina, assembly GCA_022478985.1. Classification (NCBI taxonomy): domain Eukaryota; kingdom Fungi; phylum Entomophthoromycota; class Entomophthoromycetes; order Entomophthorales; family Entomophthoraceae; genus Massospora; species Massospora cicadina. The sequence goes on along the minus strand of JAKSZP010008000.1, from coordinate 111,452 downwards.
AGATAATGTAAAACAACAGCTTTTATGATGAATAGGTTGAGATAGCTCTTGGGCTGTCCCATTCTAAATCGTAATAGGGAGGCTTTGGATGCCTATACTATCAAGTGCCTCTTCAATGGACGTATTTTAAATAGGGTGCATACTAATTTTAAGAGTATAAAGATAACTATTAAAACGAAAAAGATATTATTGTTTAATTATATATTTTATTATACTAATTCATAAGGTCAATTAATTTAGGGATGATTTGATGTCTTCAATTTTCGGCAGCGCATGCCAAATGTTTACTTTAAAAGTTCAGAAATTAATTTTTGGTGACAAATTGATACCATTTTTCTGCCACCTACTGGAGGAGGGGAATTGTACCAAGGACCTCCCTGTCATTTTGGCATAGATGAACTATATTGATTTGGTACCATGACTCCTAGCTTGTTGTCTGAAGAGGATCTTGCATCAATAGACATGCTATAAGATATCTGGTAAAGCTAGGGGATGTGTTATCATTTTTACCAGACTATCTTTTCTGGCATGTAACTAATCTAATTTTTATTTAATTAGACTTAGTTTAATTTTTAGCTTAATTTGATGCTTATAGACTTCCATATGTGAAGTTACAAGATAACTATAATGTAATGAATAAAATAATGATAATTTGTTTGATTATAAATTGGAAAACTGATTTAGGCTTAGTCGCCAATTTATTTTGCCATTATTAAATCTTGCAGGTGCAATTGGTGCAAATTTGAGTTTTTACAGCAAGTTCTGGACAATAGCATAATGAATTCTATAATTCAATGTCTAGATTGATTTATTGTACTTTTTGCAACAGATGCATCAACTAAATTATAGATAAGCATTTAATTGACATTTAACACTTAGTTTTTATCCCATAGTTCCCTAGCATAAACACCTTAGTTACAATTATTAGCTTTTTAGTAGTCTATTTTGTTTTGTTTTGGGAAACAATTGCCTCAGTATTTTAAAAAAGGTCATACATCTTTTCTGGATCTTTAATGGTTAATATTACACTTACTTTCTCCAAGAAGTTATTTTTCTAAATCTATCTTAACCCCACAAACCTGTGCAGTCACCAATTTACAACTCCACCAGAATGCAAACGGGTTATCAAGAATGCTAAGCTTAGCCATATTTTTACCTGAAGAAGACTGCTTATAGATTCTGTTTTGCTGGCCAGAATGGTGGAAGTTCGAAATACCAGAAATTTAGAAAGATTTGATCTATGATAAAGGAAACCCATATCAAGAATGAGGTTTTATAAATTTATTGATGGGAAATGGTTACCTTATGTATGACCATCTTCATAAACTAAAGTTATTCTCAAGGCTACTCTAATGTAGAACATAAAGTTGTCAAGGAGACATATGATAAGTTAAAAAAATTCTCTTAATTGAAACTGATTGCTTGAGACCATGCATGAGATATTAGCAGCCTGTTTAACCTGCAGTACGCAGAACTGTTCAAACCCTCACATTTAACATCATTAAAGAACCTCATCTCCATTTAGCATGGTCAGTGTTGATGTAGTAGGGCTTTTATCCATGAGTCTCCATGGCCATTTTTACATCCTACTCACCATTGAGCATATAAACATTTGCTTTAGAGATATCTCTGTCCCTGCAGCCACCACAAAGGCTATCGCCTTTTTCCCAAACCATTTTCACAAAACATGGGTGTCCAGGGTCTTAATTTCTGGCAGCAGGTTAGATTTACACCATATGTTATCCAGAAACTAACGTTACTGTTCAGTAATATCCAATACTTCGCTGCCTTATAATTAATTGACTTTTGAGAAATAGAAGAAGCAAACAGTACCATCATACCTATTCTATGTAAGATGGCAGCCAACAATCCCATGTAGTGGAACCAATATATGCCATTTGCCTTTCTAGTCTTCCAAATAAGTTATTACTGAGTAACTACGATGTTACCATTCTAGGCCATACATGGGAGAGTACCACAATTACCTAAAAATAGCCAACTAATAATTTATTCACTCTCCTGAAATTGATGAGTTAACTACAAGGGCATTAACCACTAAAGACACTAGGATATAAGCTTTTTCCACCCAAGGGATTGTTACAACCACTATAAAGGAGACTGTGTGTTTCATAATACCAACCCGGCCTTTCTCATCCTAAAAATTTGAGATCTCATCTTAATTTTATCATTATCTCCCTGAAAGACGGCCCAAAAAGCCTGATACCTCCTGTTCAGGCTCATATCGCGTCCTATACAAAGCAAGTTCTGAGCATTCCGTTGCAGATGTCATCCAAAGCATTATGGTTTATGGGGTCCATGCTAGGCTCTTTAGGTCTATGTTCCCCTCTGATAAAACCTTGAGGGGAACGGTCAGAATTTGTTGTGGTTTATATTATAAATCTATCTAAGATAAGAATGATTTTCACCCAAATGTCAATCTCTGGAATTGAGCCCCCACAGACTTGAATAGGTTTTTACAAATACTTGATGCCACAAATTGAAAAGAACCTATAGAAAATAACTAGGAATTGTTATAAAGTACAAGCATGGTAGGCGCCACTCAAAAACATGTGTGAAACTGTATTTCAAATACTAGAGTTGCAAGCTTGAAGTACCAGAACAATAGTAGCATGACAGTCTAAATGGTGATATAAGAAAATGATTGCTGCTTTTCTCTCATACTCTAAGTTTTAAAAATACTTATTGATGAGGAACCAGATACTCTCAACGCCCAAAGTCTCCCTACATCCACTAAATTTTAGAATTTACAGCCTAACAAAGTTAGCTCCATATTTTTTCCTATTTTTTTTAGTTAGCATATTCTATGTTCACTTGAATACTCACAACAATAGCGTTAGTAGTTGTAAACCAGTATAATAGAAAATAAATGGACCCTTCTGATGTGAAAACACTTTTCCATTGCCCTTTGTTGATCCATTTTATCACTAATAGCAATCCTAAATGAAACTAGATCTCCAACAGGACATCTCTGGGCAATCAAAAATTAACTTTTTAGCTCCATGATAGTGAAGCAAAGAAGTATATGTGTAGTATCAGCCTCAAAGTAAAAATATGTTTCTGAATTTTCTTTCAGGCTTAGTTACTAGTATTAAATTCAAGTTTATTTATTGTAGGAGGACCATGGGGCAAACACTAGCAAAAAGGTAAAATAAAAGAAAGATAAAGAAAACATTAACATGGGCCCTGAATCCCCAAGACATTAGTCTATCTGACATCGTCCCTACTATCAGGGGTAGGGGGTATAGGACATGGGGCGGGACTTGAGGGTTTTGGGGTACATCCTTATAATGCATGCACAGGAATAATAGCACAATTTCAGGAGCCAGGTAATTCTCTATGATTGGCTCTGGCGACGCCATTCATAAGCATATTTTCAATGAAATTAATACTAAAATTTATGGGTTAGATGACAATGGAATAATTCATGTTCTTTGGCATTAGTGGGGGAAGCCTTGTTGATAACTTCCAAAATGATATATATATGGGCCACATTGCTGTGGCCACTATCAGGGCTCTGAGAGGTGAGGAATTTAGAAAAGCACCCTCATGGCGAATGGCTCATGGTATAGTATAATGTACTAGCACAGGAATCTTATACAGATGTGATACTTTGTTCCATATCACCCTTTAATGTAGTTCACTCCTCTATTTAGTGGATGAGAACATTATGCCTGCCAAATACTCAACAAAGGTTTACAATTACATTGGACCTATCCGCTATATTTTATGAGCGTGTAAGGCACTTCCAGACGTAAGCTCTAGTTTTGGGTGGAAAAGGGGTGATGAGTATACTCCCACATCTTCTTATAATCCTGTGGGGAGTAAGGGATATTAATGAATCCAACAAGTGAATTATTGCTAGAGTGACCTTATTACCAGGGTGTAAGAATATTGAAGCCAATGTCAAATTATCAAAAAGCTAAAAGTTAAGTTAAGCTGCCCCTTTAAGAGTTAAATTTGGGACAATCCTCTGGAATCCAAATGAAATCCTTGATAATATAAAGAACGCCTTTGATTAGGGGATGAGACTCAGCATAACAGTTCTCTTGACTGTAGTTGGGGTTTGATAATGGTATATAGCTGCAAATCTAGTGAAAAAGTCAATGAAGATGAAAAGATGGGATGAATTGAATACTTTATTGAGATATAAGTATTTAATATTTATAGGGTGAGTGGGGACACAATGCTTAAGACCTCCATGGCACTGTACAATAAGGATCTTTCACATTTTCAGATCGCCTTCCTGTTTGATGCCCTCGTTGTTCTGCATCATACTCATGACTGCAAACTGAGGAAGCTGCGCCTCTCAACAAGGTTTAGAAAGTGGGGGTGCAATTCCAGTAGGCATCTACATCAATAAACAAGTGCATAATATTTCCTGATTAAAATCCTCATTAGTGCCTGTGAAGTTCTGAGGATCACTCACTTGATAATTATTATCCTGCACGCTTAACTGAGATGAAATTCCATTCATTGATCCTCAATATTGCCAGTGGCTTACATTATTCTCACCTTTTGGAAACTCACTAGGAATATTTGAATAGCACCAATTCTTCTGGTCAAATTTGGGCTTAATTTTCCCAATGTAATTGGGAACTTCTTCCAACCAGGTTTTGATGCAAGCTGTGGATTTGACATTTCCAGCTTTTCAATACTTCTCAAAAGTTAGGATTCAGATAAAGAACAGGAAATAAATAAAATTAATATATCTTTTATTAGAAGGTATTTATTTGATATTCAGTCATTAGTCCAGGCGCTGGTATTTATACCTCTAGGGCATCTCCTGGCCACATTTGAGCACAAAATCCAACAAAATTTTACCATCTCAGTTTGGCCCTTGAACATATAAAATTATAACCTATTGCTAGTTTTAATGGTGGCAAAATACTAAAAAAATAAGGAGGATTTTAGGGACTAAAATTGCGATAAAAACATGCAAAATTGTCTTAGGATCTTCTTGATTTAAGTTTTGTCATACTACTGATGAAATACATCTTCTGTGAAATTTCTGCATCAATTAAAGTAGATGATGTAACCCTAATTAAGACGCCTTCAGGCCTCTCTCTTGATGGCGCTAAGTACTCACATTTGGGTGGTCCATATGCAAGTGCTATCATTCCAATTACACAGTTTGACAAATGAATTTCACCCTAGGGTGAAAAATTGATTATGTTATCATTCATATGATTGTCCATGGGACTTTAAAATGGTAACTTCGGGTCAGTCCCAAACAAGTTTTTATACTGAATGTTTAATATTGTTCCTGATAATTGAGACCAATTGCTGAGATTTGGTGAAGTGATAATTGGCCAAAATGTGAAAACGTATTTGACTAAAGTTTTTGATAAAGTACTTGATCAAATTGACATTGAGATATTCAGCTCAAGCCGTGTAGTTGCAATAGGCTTTGAGGTAGGAATTAGGGTAGTAGCTTGAGCATTTGGAGGATAATCGGCCTGATCTAATGTTTGTCAAAGGGTTTTTTTGAGTCAATACACCAGAATCTGACAGTGCCTTAGAGGAGGGCTTTGATCATGAGGGCTCAAAAATTGACTCATAGAGAATCAATTCAGGAATAGGGATCTCACATCACTCATTATCTTAGATCCTGATAACATCCCCTTAAGATCCTGTCAGAGGGAGTATAGGCATAGAAATCGGCCTTGTAATCAGTATACCACTGCTCCCCTAATTGACGTTGGCAATGAAGTATTTAGAGTTTATTTTATGAATGACCTTGTAGAATTTAGACCAAAGATGAAAAGATTATCCTGTCAGTCGCCAGTAAATAGTGATAAAAGAGAAATAGGTCACCTAATTAAAAATTTGATAAGGAGGATTGGCTGAAATTATTTTAAGATGACTCCCTTTCTGTGATGATGACATTCATTTAGCAGCTTAGGGCTTAAAGCTATATTATTTATCATTTAAGGCCCTCATGGTAAAATAAGAGTTCTTAATCATGGAGCTATCATGTTGGGGATGAACGCTACTTGGTAGTCAAGGGGTGCACTCATATAGAGCATCAAATAGCAGCATCTCAATTGTTTGGTGGTAGCTTATCCGGTAAGTGATCCAATAGCTGGGTTAGTGGTTCCAGCGAGTAGGGTCAGATCCTTCATCTTTTACAAAATTAGAGATGAGAGTTTTATTATCACGTTCCACTACACCATTGATTAAGGGATTATAAGGGGCTGTGAAACTTTGGTTAATTACAAAAAGTGAAGTTAGCTCTTGTACTATTTATGAGGTGAAATTTAGCCAATATCTGAATTTTAAGTTTGTAAACACCCATGCTGAATGAAAATGGATTAAATAAGGAATAGGGCCATGGCTCTCTCAGTGGAATTTGGAGCGGAAATTGCTCCATCCATTTGGTCAAATGGTCCACAATTAGTAAGATATTAATGGACAATTAACCTAGTGGGCAGAGGGCCAACAACATCGATGATGATGACATAAAAGGGGCTTTTGAAGCCACAACTTAATGTTGATACCAGAACTAGCTTGATCTTGGGACCAACAAGTCATACTGGTCTCTAGAACCTCCTGGATGGTCTAAACCATCTATCTCAAAACATCGCTTTTTTAGCCATTCAAAAGTCTTTAGCACCGCACCATGTCCCGTGGCGTGTGTCCTTCAAAAATAACATTGTTCTTAAGAAGAAGGGCAGATAAAATGGAGCCATTTTTTGTTGATTTTCTTATAAAGCATTCCCTCTTTGATTTGAGTTTCTCAAGCCATCTTTTTCTAGTTTGGTTTATGTCTCATGAGTTTCCAAAATCATCTCTTAAGTTGTCAATTAGATCATATAGTTGGTTTTTCTTGGGGGTCAAGGCGGCCAGTACCAGCATTCTTAAAAGACCATCAAAATTATGATAAATCGCTCTGTTACATGAAAATAGTAGAATCGTAGTTCTATAACCTTATGGCCCATCTTTCTAACTGACTGTCCGGGTCCTTCATCTGCTGAAGCCATTGAAGTGAGGAATGGTAATTGATGACGGTGAAATTGGCGCAATATAGGTAGGGCTAGAAATGATTGATTGCCAATAACACAGCCAGGTACTCACGCTCATAATCTTAATTTCGTTCAGCCTTTCTTAAGGTCTTACTGAAGTAAGCCACTGGGTGATTGACCTGATCTTCATTGTGTTGAGATAGGATGTCCCCAACTGCGACATCACTAGCATCTGCGAGAAGCAGAAAAGGCTGGTCAAATTGCAGATAAACTAAAATAGGTTTGTAAAAAGAGCGGTCCACAACGCACTAAAAGCCTGCTGTTCAGTCCACCACTTGAAAGGTACGTTATTTTGTAGAAGGTAGACCAGAGGTTCAGCTAGATTGTTTTACCAAGGGAAGAATTGGTGATAATAACCCAACATGCTGAGGAATGCTAAATATCCTCTAAGACTTTGAGGGCGTGACATTCTTAATGGCAGCTATCTTATCCATAATTGAATTACATGTTTTGAGACCTTTTCTTTAAGGAATATCATTTCAGATTGTAAATGAGCACTTTGAAGACTTAAGATTTATTGGGGCCTTTCTAAGATGATTAAACACTTCTAAGAGATGCTCCACATTTCCGTATAAGGTTTTAAAAATACAATGATATCATCAAATTATATGAGGACACAGGATAGCTCTAAATCCCATAGGATAACATCCATGGCGCGTTGGAAAAGTGACAGGCATGTTTCAAAGTCCTTATGGCATTTTCATTTTTTGAATAACCCCTCATTGGCTATGAGCGTGCAAAAGATCAGTCTTCAGTCGTTACTTCTACTTGCATTACATGCTAGCAAGATCTTTAAAAAAAATTTAAGAGTCTGCAAGTAAGTAGAGAGAGTTGATATTATGAAACAAGAGTAACTTTCCTTCTTGGTAATCAAGTTAAGTCTTAGATAGTCCACCATTACATGATGAATGTCATCCATCTTCAGACCTAATTAGAGTGCTGAGGCTCAAGCCTTAGGAAGCACCAATAGATCAGCTTCAAGTAGCTTCTTGAGTTTAATACCCACCTGTTCCTCTTCAACCTTATTCTTCTAGTAGTGAAGGGATCAAATGTGTTGAGTGTCTCAATCTCAACGTAATGTAAAGCCTCATTCAATTTCCCAATATTGTAGGTAGAGGTTGAGAAGAGTTTTGAGGATTCTTCCAGTAATTTCTTAACTTGGGATTATTATTTTCTAGTGAGCTCTTGCCCAATGGAGGTATCAACTAGAGCTACCAATGGGGCTGTTTCTAAACCAATATCTCTTAGACTTCCAAAGCTACAGACTACATTTTGGCTTTCAGGAAGGAGCCAAACATAAGCAGCTGGAGTACTAAGCCCTACTGTCCTAGGTTTGTCAGTGAGGCTATCCAGCGGCATCAATATGGGTCCAGCATAAGTAGGTCTTAAAATTTTTGGACAGGTCAGGACCTCCTTGATAAACAGGTTATCATGCCTTGTATCTCCAGAAATTGTCCTAAGGGTATATATATAACTAGGTAATTTTTTGATGACCTGTGACTTTGTTGGTAACATATATAACTTAGGAAAGTATATAGACATTCCCTCTTGACCATCTACCTCAGGAGGCGATAGCCTTATTTGAGAACCCCTTATGTTATAATTAATCCTGTCAATCTGACCTTCGCTTTCTAACAGGCAAGCCCAAGCTTTAACCTCTGATTTAACACCTTGGGAGTCTCAAAAATCAATATGACCCTATCTCCTATAAGTGATAAAGAATCCCTATCAGAATGCATGATGTTGAAATAGTTCTGGAGAAACTGGGTTTTAAGGAGTAAGTCATAACTTGAGTGTCTAATTTGACAGATGAGGTATTAAAAAAACATGCCAAAGAGAATGGTCAGCAAGGAATAGACCCTAATGAAGAGTGAATTTTGGTCCAGATTTTCCATATTTTATGTATACTGGAAAGTTGGGAGAAACTTTAAAGCACTTCATTAATTTTGATGAGATGATATTTATGGGGGAACCATTGTCAACAATGGTGTGCAAGGAAAAGTAAACTCTCAAACAGTAATGTGTGTAACTTAATTCCTGAAATAATTGGGAGATTGAGGAAAAAAGGAGATTCATCAGAAGAAGAGTAAGAGGTAAAGTTTTTAATTTTTGATGCGTACTGAATCTTAATCTTTTTTGTATGACAACATTAGACTCATTGGATGTATAAAACACTATTGAGGTGGTACATTTATGTCAGCATGAAGTGCCTCATCCTTCATTCTGACAGCCCTTTTCCCACCATCTCAGAAAGTATTATAATTGGTGATGGGAAAGTTGATGTACAACTTCACAGGTCTGGTATTTTTCTTAGTAACCTATAGGGAACTGTATGAAGATAGTTATCTTAAAATAAGAATATAGATAATTTTTACTTAAGGTTTTTGTTTTACCATCTGTAATCAGCTAGACGAAAGAAATGACCTTTCAATTTTCCATTTCCATCATAATAAACCTCATATAAAAGTACCAAACGTTCACAGTTAATTTGGAAAGATTATAAATCATGGGCTTAAAATTTTGGGGGCAAACCCTTGATGATTGATTTACGCTGGCGGGGCAAAGAAGAAAATTTAATTATAAAAAAGGATCTTATTTATGATGCCATAAAGCCTTGAAAATTAATAGTAAGTGATTTGGGGGATATTGCTGGCGGGGCGGTAAGAATTTAACCCTTGGTAGCTATTCTTTTATGGCCCATAGTAAATCAATAGTTCAATCATAAAAAACCATATCTACATATTAAAGCGTAGGCGCGTGGCAAGGTCTTCTGCCATAATTATATCTATTAGATTGACAGTGGAGTTTAGGAAATCCATCATATATTAATTCACCAGATTGATACTGGTATCTGGGCCCAAGGAATTGAAAGTCTAAAATACAGTTATAATATTAAAACAAGTTAATGGTTGGTCAGACCAAATCATAACAACAAGTCTCTTCTAACAGGTCTTGGTGCTATGATGGGATCCATATAGTAGGAGCTTCAAGGTATGTTGTTCTTTTGGTTCTTAACAACGTAGACTTGAGGACAGCTAGGAGAGGCGGATGTAGAGGCCTTAGGATTCAGAATAGATGCAGTAAGTTTCATTAAATGCTTCCTAATTTTTTAAGATACAAGTGAAGCTTTTCTTCTGGCCAATAATGTGCATTTGGACCTCAGGATAGGATCTCAACGTGGAGAGGACCGCGGTTATGGCGTTGTATAATGTAGTATTATAATTGGTTTCTATGGGATGTGCTTTGGCATAGAAGCAGCTTGTGAATTCCAAAGGATTTTCTTATTTTCTCACCAAATAGCCATGAACGCCTGTTTCTAATTGTATAAGATATAGTTACTTCCAAACTCCTGGATTATGGCCAAATGAACTTATTTTAAATTATGACATTCCTATAAATGGGGAGACATAATATCCCAGTCTGTAATATTCATGCAGGATTGAATGCAATACATCTTATAATAGTGGTGGCCTCCATCAAGCTCTCAGAAGCTTACAAGAAGAAAGCAATAATTCCTGTCCCAGTGCAATATCTATTTGAGACTAGGCTTAAAGTTAGTCACAATAGGAGTGGAAAGATTGTTGATAGCAATGACTGGTGCAGGCTTGAAAATTATGGTTTCTGCATAGTCATATGGGTCTTATGGATCCAATCGTTGTCTTACCATTTTAGATCCTCCTGAACTTCATCTCAATATTGGTTCTGAGAGGTAATGGAGGCTTTAATGGCAACCTGCTCCTTCAAAGCTTGTCTTATTTGTACGTTGGGTGAGAAGCTGACTCTTAAAGTTTATCAAGCGAGATTTGAACCCATGACAGGGTTGTTTGAGCTGAGTGATGCAGTAATAGGTGGGCTTATCAAGTGTGCTGAAATTATACATCTCATCATAAAAGGCATCAATTGAGTCTCTAGATCAGAAGGGACTCCATATAATCATATCTTGCATCCTTGAGCTACATTGCATAATTGATCCCATAAAGCAGTGAGTGCTGTTTGGACGTCTTGTTTTTAGGAGAACTTAAGGTCACCGGAAGTAGGCACATCAAGACTTGAAGATCCTTGAGGCCCACAGGGACCTTCAAGCCCTTCACTCCTAATGGCGATAACATTAGAGGCTAACTCCTGGTAGTGCTGTTGGAGGTTTTTCAAAAGATCCTCAATCTTGTTGAGGCATTGGTTTCAGGTAGACTTATGGAGATGCACGTTGTTGAAGAAGTTGGTCCTCAAGGTAATCCAAAACTCCACTATACAACATAGCATATTTATTATTATCCTCATAGAACAGCTGGCTGTTATTATTAATGGCATCTTGATTGTCATGAACTAAAGAGGTGGCAACATTATAGAAAGGACTTATTTGGTGTAGGGTTTGAGAGATACCTTGTTGTTGCACTAAATAATGGCGATGTAACTCAACTATTTGAATTATGTGTGCTTGGATGAGTGGAAAAAGCTTTGTAGATATTGTTAAGTACTAAAAAGCCATTTCTTCTGAGGATAGTAGTTCTGAGGTATATATTTTTGTTTTGTGGAAGGCACCAAAGAGTCTCAGGAGCAACCCAAGTGGCCTCTTACATAGTAGATGCCATTTAATAGCTTTTAGATATCCTCGTTGTTGTTCTCATATTGGAGTGGATACTGATCAAGGTCAACGAATGGGGGGTAAATTGGAAGATGTCCTGAACTAGGCTTTTAGGCTGTTGAGGGGGTACTTCATATTGAGAGGTAAATTACACTGAGTTGTACTTCTGAACCAATCAGCAGGTTGGTTTTCATGATGCTACTATTATCCGTTTTTTGTGATAGACGTTTTCACTTAGACAGCTTAGAGCACCTGTATTATGCACCATTTATCTCAATGTAACATTTCTTTTGACTGTATCTGGGGTTTAAAAAAGGGCTTAAAGCTGAAAACTAGCTTAGAGGTCAATGAAGACAAAAAGATGGGTTTAAATAGACTAAAATTGTTGATTTATAGTTTTGATATGTCTAGGGAGATTGGGACAAGATGCCAAGAGGACCTCTATGGCCATGCAATCAGTAACTTTACTTTATTATTAAATAGTTCGCCTGGTTGATGCCCTCATTGCCCTATATCATCCTCATGACTGCAACTGTATAATATGTTCTCTTGAGGCTCAGAAAGAGGCGTGAAATTCCAGAAGGCATCTTTATTAATTCATGTGCATGTTATTCTTTCTGAATAAAATCTTCATTGATGCCTTTAATGATGGGGTTTTGATAAGAGGGCTTAGAAGTTGATTTATTAAGCCTAATCCAAGAGTAGAGATCTCATCTCACTCATTATTTTGTGTCCTGAAAAAGTGTGATGTGTCCTTTTGAATTGAAGCGAGAGGATAGGTGTGATAAATTTGGTAGTAGCGTCAAGATTTGCAGCCCCAATGTTCTTAAAAAGTTGCCTCAAGCTGCAGTAGACACATGCATATTTTGTGGGTATGTACTAGTTGTCTGAAAAAATTATTTACTTAAATATAGATGGTTTTTGGTAGTTTATAAGACCCATGCTTATAGAGAAAATGAGCCAAAAAAGCTTATCAATCCTGGTAGGTACCCGTTGGGCATCCCAAAACCATGATTTTAATATAACATGGAGAAATTTTAAAAGGCGGTAGAAAATGGTATGGCATGAGCAGTTTAAATACTTTTGAAAGAATCAGGGTTTTTGATATACAACTTTCCCCATAAGACTTGTTGAACGGCCTTGATGGCTGGCTGCGCAGTTTGAGATATAAGAAATGAGTTTACTCTACATAATTGTAGAAGTATATACTCCAGATTACACCCATAAAACTAAGTGGCAAGCATGTTGATTAGAGGGGGTGCTTGGAATGGGATATTATACCCTCATGATTAAGGGCTAAGAGAAGTCCCTATGAGACACTGAAAATGGCTCTTACCAAGGAGAATAATTTTTGTTTTGTAGCGATTGATCTTATAGTTGCTTACTTGCTCATATTGACTGATGATATTTTTAAGGAAGCGAGCGTCTGATGGGTTAAAAACTCCCTCAAAATAAACATCCACAAATTCCAATACTTTGGGAGGGTTCTGGCCTAGATATGCAATGCATTTTTAGGGTATAATAAATGATGCACAAAACTGGGTCCATCCCGAGTTGTACAACAAATATATAAGAGGGTCGACCTATTTTAAACCGCGCTGTAAAATATTTAGGTCATTAACAAGCCCTGGTATACAGTTAGCCATATCAGCTGACTCAGTTGAAAGCTTCACCCAGTTAAACAAAGTGGAAGGAGAAAAGTTTCTAAAGTTGCTTAAAATAATTACAAACCACATGATCATATGCTTTTTTCTGGTTCAAGATGTCAGGGTACCATCTGAATTGAACTGCACACGTTGGCAACAGTATAGATGATGTATTACATACTGTGGTTTGGAAAAAATTCATATTGATTGCAGGATATGGCTGCTTGAGCAATATTACCTAGACACTTCGAGAGTATTTAATTATAACTCTAATATTTGCGTTGCTAAAGGAGATTGGGCACAAGCTACCCATATTGTCAGGATCACCATTTTAAAAAAGTGATAACAAAGGTTTCATAACCACCAGGCAGCAGCAAGTCTCTAGAAGACACCTATTGATTGAACTTTAATTAGTATTACGATTAAATTTATAAGATACTTATAGAATGCATATGGAATGCCGTCAGGATCAGTACTTTTGCGCAGAGGGGCCCTGCATACAGCATCCAAATGTTCCTCATCAGAGACAACCCTAACAAGACTAGTTAAGCTAGAAAAATGGTTTTTATTTTTATTAGGGTTGTTAGATGTCCTCTGAGTTACAATAATACGCTTGATAAAGGTTGGTATGATATAGTTGAACTGCCTCAGTTACTTCACGGGGGAGGAAATAATTGAGCTTGTGCTAGAACAAGCGTGGCTATAATAAGCCTTATTAACTTAAAATAAAGCGATACATAAGTACATGCTGATTCTACCTTTTGGTGATCTGTAAAAAACCATTAAGAATGCTTAACCAGTGCCAGCCTGCAATATCTAGTTCTTGCAGTAAAAAATTTGTAGCAACCCATTTGCAAGTAAATGTTGGGCTTTATCCCATATAAGGGTTTTTTCTTTGCACATGGTCAAAAAAATGCAGGAGATGCGTAGCTGCAGCTGCAGATTCACGAAGCTGTCACATGGCAATCTAATCTGCATATTTGTAATGTTTTTTCATCAGAACCCATGTTACCAAGGGATCTTCTTGAAATGGGCACACCATGTGGTAAACTTGCTTGTAGGGACATCCACTTTGAGGTTTTTTCGAAAGGAGTCGTCTCAATACTTACCTTATTCCAGCGTTGTTGGATATGAGGTTGGTCATATGCGGCCTGGATAGCAGTTACTAAAAGGTAGTCTATGAATTGCAGCACTATAGTATCAAATTTGGAGATTATTAACAAAAATATAAGGGGAAATGTAGTCATTGCAAGTCATAGTTACTAATGTACCTTGCTGTATATGTGGTCATGCCATGTGAGTTACACCTTAAGAATAAAAGGGGAGGGGATCATATAATCTTCTGTGTTCTTTTAGCACCAAAGGTTTCATATGGCTGGGTGGGTTTTGAGAGGTAAGTGGCCAAAGATCAGTTGCAGAATTTGAAACATTAAATCTGCCCAGATATAGGTAGTATCTGGGAGATCAAGCTCAGATACTCTCTTGAAAAAGTCAATTTAGTCAGTTGAGTTATTGGGGCGTATATGTTAAGGAAATCGAACTTCTCACTATTCTATGATAATGTGACAGCTAGTGCTTTCTTATTTAAAAAAATATAGCATTTTTAACCACACTAAACCCTTTGATGGGGATTATAGTGAACTCATAGTAACAAGGCCAGGTGGATTTCATAGAAGAGCTTTTGACCACTTCTCTTTCACTTCTGCTGAACAGATTTCTTGGATCCCCAATATTAGCAGGTGGGTTGTGAAATGAATTAAGTTTCTTAGCCCAAGATGTGGAAGCTCTGAAACATGCACTATTGAGCATCCTATTCAATTGGACACCTGGGCTGCTCTTTGAGCGGTGAGATAGGTCAATAAACCCAGCCGCACAATATCACCATATTGGCTTTGGGTGAGAGTACAACAACCAGAGGAAGCATATTCATTTAATTGTGCCGTCATGTTTAAGCTAAACAAATTAGATCTTGGCTAAAAAGAAAAGGTTGATGTGTAAGTAATGTGCTAGTATGTGGGGAGACTCAGGCCAAAACACAGTGTAAGTTTTTGACCAGTATGGTTCTAGAGAAGGGAACCATGAGAATAATCATAGTCATTTGCGCTATTATAATAGAAATTGTATGATGGATGAGTGCATCAAGATCAAATAAATATGACTATTGCTTAGTGTAATCTACCGCCTGGGCACTCACTGATGTCGCTGAGTGCTAAGAGGGGGCAGTACACTAGTGTCTCCAATGTTAGTTTGAGTTTTAGGTGGACAGTTATCCTTTTTCTCTATCTTAGCATCCTCTTTAAGCGCCTCTTGATTCTCTTTCCACTGCTTAGTGGACATTGGAGCCACAGAAATATATTATCAGTCTCACCCTAAGGAAATAGCTGTTTAGTGATAGCAATTTACCATAGCCAGATTGTTGTTATCCATGAGAATTATCTCCTGAGGATCCTCCTATGCTTTCCTTTAGAAGGGGCTGGCATTCGGCTTGTAGCCTAAAGATTTGCGCTTAGTGCAATTAGAGGCTGCCCTTTCATGGAGGACGGTAAACAGATCAGAGTTTTACTACCAGCAATGGTAAATTTGTCATCATGTGTACCAAGACTAGTCATTATGGATTTCTTGGTGGGGTTCAATAACAGCTATTGCTTTGCTGCTTATAAGCTTTGGCAGTAAATTAAAGCTTTGAGTTAAATTTGTTTGAGAACACTATTTTTTCTAGTTCTATATCTCATTGCTTTCAATAAAATTGCGTTGGAGGGTGGTGGGATAGTCATCAAAAAGATAATAATAGAGGAGTTTTTGTTTCAGTGGGTGAAGCCCACAAAATCTATTTGTGACACATCACTTTTCAACTTCAAGAGTACTCTTGCTGTAACGATCAGATTAAACCAATCATTACATTTCAACTTGAGATTTAGAAATCTGTATCTTAAGC
This sequence comes from Massospora cicadina, assembly GCA_022478985.1. Taxonomy (NCBI): domain Eukaryota; kingdom Fungi; phylum Entomophthoromycota; class Entomophthoromycetes; order Entomophthorales; family Entomophthoraceae; genus Massospora; species Massospora cicadina. The sequence goes on along the minus strand of JAKSZP010008000.1, from coordinate 95,246 downwards.
CAAAATGCTATTTTTGGGATTTGCGGTTATTGTGGGGTTCAGCGCTAAACTGTGCCCCTTCTGAGCGATTCTTTATGCTCTTAGGGGCGTAAAAAATAGTGTGGGAGAGGCTCCCTAAAGGGGGGACCTTTTAAGGTTGGGCCCACGTGATTCAAAACTCAGTTCAGAACTCTCTTTCTTGTTTCCTGCGATCATGTGGATCTCTCTGTTAGCCTTGGGGATGCACTTGCCGTGTCTTACCTGGTATCCTGCAGCAAACCTTGTTTTTGTACCTAAACAAAAAATGTTGGCTCTGTGTGTCGATTGGAGGTGCTGAATCCTCTAGGGTTGTCTAATCCAGAGGGTTTTTTTCTTGTGTTGATTGCAGTGCCATTTTATTGGGATTTAAATTAGTTTTTGCGTTTATTTTGTTAATAAAGAAATTAGTATGAATTCAGGACTGAAATTCTCATTTACCTGTGTTGTTTTTTCTCATTTCAAATTTCTCTAAATTAAAGGTTAAATTGGTGAGTACATGGAATCAAAACTCCTTTCTATAGGGAACCTCATATCAGACAATCTTTTGGCACTGATTTTGATCCACCCATCTTAAGGCAGAATGGTGGCCAAAAACTGGGACTTTTTTGATTATTACATTATATTGAACTTTTTGTGCTTTTATCACGCCACCAGATCCCCAGTTCTGCCCAACCTCATGTTCACTTCAGGTCCCAGTTGTTGAGTAACCAGCACCAGGGGGAGCCGGTGACTAATGGCCTACCTTTTACCTGAACTGATTGTTAGTCTGAAATCCTGGTGGGGCTCCCCCCTCACCAGGGATCTGGCTGGCACCAAGGGACCTGGTCCATCAGGGCCCCTCATCCCACGGTCATCCCAACCTGTGGAGGATAACCACCCAGCCATGCATTGGCATGTTTTCCATCGCTGGGTGGACTGGATTTTTTAGTCAAGTTCTAACTCCATTTTGTCATGGAAGCCCTCATGGTGATTACCTCCTGCTATGGGGTACCCTCTGTAAGGGGCTCCTTCTTAGTGAGGGGGTAATGTAATGATCAAGTTGAACTGATCATTACACTTCAACTTGAGATTCAGAAATCTGAATCTTGAGTAAAAATGGCTTTTTGGAGTTTTGCAGTTATTATGGGGCTCAGAACTATATTGTACCCCTCCTGAGCTATTCTTTATGCTCTTAGGGGCATAAAGAATAGTGTGGGAGGGGCTCCCAGAAGGGCGACTTTTAACTTTGGTCCCATAAAATTATGAACTCAGTTCAGAACTCATTGCTCATTTCCTGAGCTCATGTGGGTCTCTCTGGTAGCCTTGGGGCCGCCTTTGCTATGTCTTGCCTGGTATCCTGTGGTGAACCTAGTTTTAGTACCTAAACAACTAAGTTGGGATTTGGCAGCTAACTGATTCACTGAATACTATGGTTTATGACCTGGAATCCATAGGCATGTAATGTCTTACTCACATGTTTTATGAAAATTGACCCTTATGTTTTAATGTACTTTCAGCATACCACTATCTTATGAACCACTCAACTAATCCCAACAAACCAGGTGTCAGGTGATTGAGTCACTTGGCCCCCTTCCACCAAATTACTGAGAATTTTGATAACAGACTTCAGTCGCCTCTAGGCTTTGTCTGTGTGAGGGTGTTTTTGCGCAAAAATTTCCAAAGTGCTCCACTAAAACTTAAATATCTTAGGAACTACAAGTCCGATTGTGAAAATACAAAGTGTGTTGTGATCCTCAGAACTAAATCTCTCCAATGACACCAATTCCGAGTACCAGAAGCACTCACAGAAAATAACAACATTTGAACACAAAAATTGAAATGCCTTATCTTAAAATTGTATAAAACTTTAACCAAAAATTTCAAACCAAAAACTGGCAAATCTTATGCAGAGCGTTAACAGGCTTATTATTTGAGAATAAAACCATTTAATTTTCATAGTAAAAAAAGTTTGAATGTAACAAGTGAAAATTTTATGTTTTTTCTTTCAACAAAAAGTTATTAAATGTAAGGCAACCTGAATGAGGCGTATTGCTCCCATCATCAGATCATGCTGGTGAAATTAACACAATTGAATATAGTAATAATAAAAAGCTTTTCTTTCTCGTTGCAATCACTTTTGCAACCTATTCAATTCAAGACTGAATCTAGTTTGATAATCTCACAGAGGAGATTAGTCTGCGCCCATGTCAGGGAGCAGTTGGGCAAGTAAGGTAAGAGGAGCAGGTGGAAGGCCCGCGGCCTCCAACGTTTGAAAACGCCCCAGAGAAACTGGCGGAATAGACAAAAATTTTAAAAACTGGTGGTCACTATTTCCCCGGAGATACTCACATGGCAAGCACGATGCAACCAGTACATCAACATGCCACACTCCCAGCCACTTTCATTGGTGGAATTTGGAGTCTGCGTGTTTCTGGACATCCAACAAACGGCCCTATGGAAAAAATTCTGTGAAGATGTGCACACAATTTTCCTGACTGCGGTGTACGTTGCACCTCACTCCATGTCATGCAGTTGGCTGGACCTAGGTTTTGAAAGCAAAGAGGCAGAAGATGAGGCTGTGGCAGTGTGCATAGTGGTTGACCTCCTCAAAGGGCAATGGGTCATTGAAACCAAATGCACCAGATGGACAAAATCTAACCATATTTTCCTCACGTTTGACTTTTTGCCTATTATGGTAAAACATGATATTTTGGAATAACACCTGAAAGATGGTCTCGCCATATATGGCGAAATACAATCTTTTGAAATGCAATGCTTCACGCTGATGCCATACCTTTGCACCAGCAAAGCCATCGCAGTCCTGACCCCAACTGAGGAGATCATGAAGGACCTAATCCAGATCCCGCACTCCACTTTTATTGATATTGCAGGGCATACCACCCACCCATTCTGGGTGCCCGTGGACAGCGCGCCCCCCATTTGCACCCACTGTGACGTGCTTGGCCATAAGGCGCATGCATGCCCCACCAAGGAGGGCGTCACATTCCAAGAGCACCCCTTAGCAGCCATGGCCAGCGGAGAGGCGCACTACAAACCAACCGCAAGCACCAAAGAGGCTTTCCCATGGGGAGCACAAGGCTGCTACCTACTGGTAAAGCCTATCTCCCCACAAGAGCGGAAGAAGGCCAAGCAGGCCCACAGGGCTGCAGCCAAGGAAGCGGCCAAAGCCACCACCACTATCCCACACTCACAACGCCAGGAAGACATGGAAACCTTCGTGGCAGAAGCAACTCAGGAATCCATCAACCAATCAGATTGGGAAGCCCATGCTGAGTGGGCCACTTAATCTGAGGATCCAATGGGGGATTCGATCTCACCCAATAGTTGCCCCCAAGCTCCAGTTGAAACCAACTTAGGACCCATCCCAACTGAAAATTTTTTTTACCTGCTCAATGGTGCACCAAACTCATCCACACCGCAAAAAATTTGTCCAATGTCGGGAAAACAAAAAGCGAAGGATAAAGCCAATGCAACTCTTTCCACAAAAATTAACAAAAACCCTGATAGCATTGCTGCTAACACCCATGCTGCTGTGAAGGCCTGTGGGGATCTAGAGGAGGATGGTGGGCCCAGGTGCCCACCCCCTCGCACCTAAGGTGCAATGGGGGAAACCTTCACTTTAGGGACGTTGAATATTGCCAGACTCAAGGCCTCCCCATCCCAGGCTAGGAAACTGAGTTTTTTACAACACAATCTACCCGTGGATATCCTGGCCATCCAGGAGTCCCACTGTCCATGAGGTTCCGAGGAAGCTTGGAAAACAATGCTCCTCCCATCCCTATCCTTTTGGTCAAAGCACTGTGGGTGCTAATTTTAAAAATAATTTTTTCAAATTTTTATCCTCAAGAACATTCCTAAATGGGCGAGTGCTTATTGTCACTTTCTCGTGGGCTGACGTAGCGCATGCAATCATCAACATCTATGCCCCAAATGGTGCACACAAGCATCAGGAATTTTTCTTGTTGGTCAAATCCCTCCCACTACCCCCAGACTCTTTTCTAGTCAGCGACATGAACTGTTGGCTAAACACACCAACGGACCGGTGGCCTTCCTCACCCCACGCCCCCCAGGGTCATGTAGAACTGCGTGTTCTAAAGGCCACCCTTGGGTTAATGGATGCGCTGCTGCAACATGCCCTGCTGCTCGAAAACATGATGTGCCCCCACGTCCACAACGGCCAATCAAGGTCCATGACCCGCATTGACCTTATCCTAATGCCGGCGAAATTCCAACCCCACATCTCCCACTTCAAAACAACAAAAATGGAATTCTCCAACCATTGACTGGTCTCACTAACCTACCACCTACCTGTCACAGCTGCTAAGGCCCCACATTGGTGCAAAATCTGCCCCTCCGAGCTCACGTTGCCAGGATTTTCCACATGGGTGGAAGTGGCAACTTTGGCAAAAAAGTTTGTTGCACCATTTTGCGCGGACCCTATTTCCACATGGGCAACTTTCAAAGATGACACCATCCGCCACTCTCGCCATCTCTCCTCCAGATGCTCATGAGCCACATCAGCGGTCATTTTGCGTGCTCTGGCAGAGTTGGCACACCTGGAGTCCAACATCCCAGCTACAGGATACAGCTCTGCATGGGGCCAGAAGTGGGTGGAGGCAGCCGCCCACCTCAACACACTCAAAAGGCAACACAAACATCGGGTTTGTGTTCAGTACAGGGCCACATGCATCACAAAAAGTGACAAGTGCACCGCACATTTCTTTAAAACATTTTCGCACCACACCAGAGCGTGGCCTGCACACAAGTGTAAAGGTCAGATGATTCCATTGCGGATACGCCAGCTGAAGTGGCAATCAAAACACAAAAGTATTACTCCAAGTTGTACCAATCTGATCCAATTCAGCTGGCTGAAGTGGCAGAATTTCTTGACTGAGCCCATATCCACACCATTTTCCATACCCAGAAATAATGAATTTGATTACTCCGACTGAATTATGGACAGCCATTTGCAGTGCACCAAACTGAAAATGCCCAGGCCCAGATGGCATTCCATATGAGTTATACAAAAAGTATTTCAAATATATATCCCCATTGCTGCTCGCCTCACTTAACCAAAGCCTGTTGGAAACGCGCCTCCTACCAGGAGGACATGAGGCCTTTACCATCACACTCTTCAAGAAAGGGGTTAAGCTAGATTTAGCCAACTGGCGCCCCATTTCTCTAACAAACACAGACACTAAAATTTTCAACAAAATTATAGCTAACTGTTTAGGGACTGTAGCATCTGCCACCATCTCCCCAAAACAATTCGGTTTCATACCCAGAAGGTTGATTTGGGATAACGTGCACTCTGTGGCTAATGTATGTCAATCCACAGCCTCTGGGGCACTTGTATTCTTGGACCAACAAAAGGCCTATGATAGAGTAAACTTGGAATACCTCAGGGCCTGCCTCCATAAATTCTGCCTACCACTCACTTCATCAACTGGGTGATGCTGCTCACGGAATCTGCAACAATGGCAGTACGTGGCCCTGGCTTCCTAATGGAAGTAGTCCGCCCTCAAAGGGGCTTGCGACAAGGGGACCCCCTCAGCCCACTCTTATACAACTTCAGCCTTGACCCACTACTGCGAAATGTGAATGCCCAACTCACTGGGGTTCATGTGCCAGGCCAAGCCCCAGTCAAGATAATGGCATTTGCAGATGATTGTGTGGTTGGGGTGTCTAATAATCAAGATGCACGCACGCTTGAAGCTCTCATCCAGGAGTATTCTCAGGTAAGCAACGCTGCACTGAACGCTTCCAAAACCGAAATCATCCTCCTTGGTTGGTTTCAGAACTGCTGGACCCCAGCAATTAGTTCCCAACCCGGCCCTTCTGCTCGCCCACGCCCTACTAACTCAACACACACCGCCCCACTGGTGCTCCCCTTTGTGCCACGCCCTACCATAGGACCAGTACGCCATCTGGGCGTGTGGATGGAGGCAGGCGGATATGTGTCAACAGTAATGGAGTGCCGTATTCTGGACAACGTGACAAAGCGAATCGCCTCTCTCAGAGCCCACCCTACTTCCCTTACTGGCAGGGTTGTTTTAGCCAACTCTATGCTCCTCTCCAAAGTCTGGTTCAGAGCCCACGCCATCCCCTTCTCCCCAAGCTTCTTCAAATCCTTGTATGCCTTGCTGCAAGGATGGCTTTGGTCAGGCCGCCCTCCACTAGTATGGCTAGAGGTCATGTTTGGCCCTTATCATCATGGTGGCATGGGCCTGCTTGACTTCAAAGCTCATGCTGCCAAGATCCTGGGCACCTGGATTGTGGCCATCACCGCCCCTACACTCCCTCTCTCAACACTGGTCCCGCGCAGCCCACTCCAACTTCTCCCGCGCCTTGGGCCTCAACAATCCATAGAACCCCCACTCCCTGATGAAATACCTCGCATCACACACATTGGCCACAGGTCCTCACGGGACTAAAACCCACTACAAACGAATCCTACTCTCCATGCAGAGCACTGAGTGGAGAATTCGTATTAGCGGACATACAACCCAAAGAGGCCGCCCCTCTCCTCAGTTCACACAAGAGGTACAGGGGCTACACATCCATGATGGCGTGATCCCCATTCGCCCCCATGTCCTATCCAGGGTGGACTACCTGGACATGATGGACATCCCTTACTCCATTGGGACCCAAAATCTATCTGGAAATATGTACACCATCCTCTGTTGCAGCCTCAAGTCTGCTCCCATGTGTGGCGCTGCCTGAGGCGGGTGTATCATACAGCTGAGCGCTCTAACGCTTTACACTCATCCTGTGTCGTGTGTGGCCAGTATGGAACGCTGTTCCACCGCCTGGAGAAGTGCCCTACCTCTAAAGTGATATGGCGAGAAGTTCAACATCTGCTGGGCCAGGATCAAACGCATCTCTTCAGTCTGTCAAGAGATATGTTTGCTCTATCAATGGCCTCCTCTCTTCCACCCTCCCTCCGTGCTTTGGTGGTTGCAATTGCCATGTGGACCATCCACACGATTGTCTTAGAAGCCATCGCAGGCTCCACCCCCACCCTCCCAGAAGCTGTCCACAGATTCTGGTCTCATTTGGTGGACCACTTTCAAGCATGGATGTTTGGATACCTCCCACCGCGTCACTGACAGCTGGTCTCCTCCTGGTTCCCAGTCTGGTTCATCAAATCAGACCCCTTCCTCCACACGTGTTCAGTTGTGGCTACGGCCCCTCCACACGTTCCCTCCCCTTCCCCATAAGTGGCGTTCCCGCTGGCAACAAGAGATAGCATCGCTTCTCTGGGGTGCCTTCCCTGGTACTAAGTTTTGTCTCTTCTGAGTCATATTCAGAAGTGTCCGTCCCATGGTCAGCCTTCCCCACAATAAATTTAAAATTTAAATTTAATATAATAATGATATCATAATTGCTTCATATAGCAGCTTTAGCTGAAGATAGACTTTAATTGTGATGACAAGCTTATCAAGCTTAGAAATGTTTATCTTCCATTCATTTGTGTAATATGATGATGAGTTCTCATTGGCACAGCCTCCACTTGGCCACCAGCTACGCTGGTGACCTCTTTCTGGTATTTGTGTCATAGCTATGATCTAAGCCCCATTTACCATTAAAAACTATCAATTGTGCCACTTGGACTAACAGCTTCACTGTTGCCCTCATGGCCTATGAGCTAACTTATTGCTAATAAAACATAACTCTGAGCAATATTTAAGGTTTAAAATGCTTTTAATAGTATGGTATAGTACTATAAAAATATCATTTGTGCCACTCAGACTAACAACTTTGCTGTTGCCCTTGTGGCTAGGAAAATAGTAACATAACTTCAAATCAAAATCTATAATACAAGTTATCTCATAAACTTAAAAAAACTGAGTATATCAATAAAACTAAGTGCTTTAATGCAGATTAAAATATAATTAATTAAGGTTATTTTAATTAGGTGATGTATAGTAAAAATTATAAAAAATAGATATCAGGATAAGCCAAATGTGAAAAGAACAAACACTTTAACCTAGTCATAATAGAATATGGGTAATATTCTCCAAATTTTATAATTATTGATACTGATTGTATTGTTAGACTATTAAAACCTGGAGAAAACTAGATATAATTTTAATTTGCCACCAATCCATCATTGCTCAAAACAAGCAATTCATATATTGATATATTATATGAGATTAATCAGAAAAAATCAAAACTTACCTTGATAATGATATTAGCAAATATTTAGGATGGTAACAGCTTAGGGGTGAAAGCAAAATCAGAAAAACTACTACTTTATATTAAATCAAATAAAAATATTAAAACATATTCTGATAATGTTAGTAAACACAGAAAATTACAATAGTTTATGCTGAAACCAAAATCAATAAAGTTACTAAAATATTACCAAATAAGAAGCAAAACTTACCTTAAAAAAGATGTTTGCAATCATTTCAGATGATTGCAGATAACCATACCTGAAACAAACATCCAGTGAAAAATAAGTAATCTCATTAAAATACTTACCTCAAAAAGATAACAATGGACAATTTAGATCATAGATGATCATACTGGAAATAAACTAATAACAACCTTAATAATTAAAAGCTCTAGGTAGTAAAAAATATGTAAAACCAATAAACATCTTGCCTTAAAAATTCAATATCACTCCCTAAATTTGGGAAAGTCCCCTGAGATTAAAAATCTAAAAAACCATTAGGATTAACTTTTTACTGATAAACTAATAAAGATAGATATTTAGTGAATATTTTTCCCTGAATAGCAAAAAACTAAAAAGTGCTTACTTTGCATTAGAATTACAATGCTGCAATTTAAGTGGAGATATTCAAAACAACAATTCAGTAAATGTTTTCTTAAACCTTACATAACTAAAAACAAAAAGTGCTTTTCTTTGCATCAAAATTATAATTATGCAAATTAAGTGCTGAATAATAAAAACATCAATCTAGATAATCTTTTTGCTAAATTTAAAATAACTAAAAACTCTTAACATGTTTACTTATGCAGTAAAATTATAAACCTGCAATTTAAGCGTGGATAATGGAAACAATGATCTAGTAAATGTTTTCCTAAATCCTATATAACCAAAAACACAAAGTGCTTACCTTTAAGTTGAGATTATAATTCTGCAATTTAAGCGGTGCTATCATCACTAAAATAATTTATGCTTTGAACTATTTATATAAAATAGTACTGAATCTTTCTATATATTAAAAGTTAGTTCTACTTACCTAAAAACATGATAGCTATTTAAACATTAATATTATTAAAAGCTTTATGGAATTAATTTACAAATGATAACTAATGGCAAGCTCATCAGTGGAGCTTAAATTATACGTTTTGATTGGTTATAATTAATGAGTAAATTTAAATGCCTTTATATAATAAAATTTAATTCAAGAAATTTGATATCAAATCATCTATAAATTATATAAACCATTGGAGAATTGGAGAATCAATCTTACCTCAATTATGTGATACTCCAAAAATCTCCAATTGGCTGTTCTTCCCCAAAGTGGAAGGTAGTAAAGTTAGATTTAACAATTCAATTTGCTCTACTAACAAATTCTTGAAATATAATTGGCAAAAGTTAAGCTTTGAATCTCATAGTTTTACCACTGAACTATACCTGAATAGAATTACTTTACAACTTCAACGAATAATTTAGACTTAGCATCGCTGATAGCAAATTAAAATATGATGGCATGTTTTGCATCAAATAGCTGAAAAAAAGCCCAAAACTCCACCTGAGCTTAAAAAGGGTGATCCAATAAAGTGGCGCGCAAATCTCACCTTTTAGCCCCGTGGGTTGGAGATTCTACAGAATGATATTTTACTTCATCCTAGCTACTCCAATATAAGTTATCAGCTACTATGGCGAAACTTGGGGTAATGAAAGCATAATTGCAATTAGGCCCAATTATGGCTTCAGATGTTAACCTATCAAATCCTACTTGAATTGTAAACTTGATCAAACTTCTTTCATCAGGATCAATTATTCTTCTGGATCATTCAACTTTAAAAGAAATGACAAGCACGGCTAATCCTACTATTCAGATTTAATCATGATTACTTTGCTGTAATTTACCAATCAATCACATTACTTAAATAGAAGCCCAAATTGCTTACATGTAAATTACAAATTTGACTAATTCAGCTACCCCTCAATTATACATTTTGACATGGTGACATGGAATCCATAGGCATGTAATGTCTTGCACGTTTTATAAAATCGACCATTATATTTTAATGTACTTTCAGCATACCACTATCTCATGAACCGCTCAACTGATCCCAGAAAAATAGTCAGGTGATCAAGTCACTCGGCCCCATTCCACCAATAGTACTGAGAATTTTGACAACTAACTTCAGTCGCCTCTAGGCTTTGTCTTCGTGAGGGCATTTTTGCACCAAAAATTTCCAAATTGCTCCACTAAAACTTAAATATCTTGAGAACTATTTAACCAACCCTTCAGTCAAACCCAAAGCACAAGTCTGCCCATGATTCCATGTCTACCAGTAGCCCCACCTACCAGGTTTAATTTATATGTGTCATTCTGGTGCCCTATGTTATCCAGGTTGAATTTGTCAGCGTGTTTATTTTTATAATAAATAAAACAAGGCTAAATTTGGGGCTGAAATCCTCACTTCCATGTGTTTTTTTTTCTCATTTTCAAATAACCTAAATCTGAGGTTAAAATTGATGACTACATGGAGTCAAAACTCTTACCTTGAGAAAACCATATATCAGGCATTTTTTGGCAATGATTTTGATCTGCCAATCCTAAGGAAAGAAGATGGCCAAAACTGGGACGTTTTTAATCATTACATTTTTCTGAACTCTTTGTGCTTTTAGCACGCCACTAGACACTAGTTCAGCCCAACCTCAGTGGTCACTTCAAGTCCTGGTTGTTGAGTACCAGCACCAGGGGGAGACGGTGACTGATGGTCAACCTAAGACCTGAAGTGATTGTCAGTCCAAAATCCTAGTGGGTTTCCCCCTCACCAGGGGTCTGGCTGGTACCAAGGGGACCTGGCCCAGCAGAGCCCCTCAACCCACAGTCAACATACCATGTGTGGACAATTGTCCAGCCACAAGTTGGGTGTGTTCCCCCTCGATGGGTGGACTGGCTCTTGCAGTCTGGTTCAGGCTCCATTTTGTCATGGAAGCCCTCATGGTGGTTACCTCCTGCTATGAGGTACCCTCTGTAAGGGGCTCCTTCTTAGTGAGGGGGTAATGTAATGATCAAGTTGAACTGATCATTACACTTCAACTTGAGATTCAGAAATCTGAATCTTGAGTTAATATGTTTTTTGGTATTTTGGAGTTGAAGCAGGGCTCATCATAAAGCTGTTTACCTCCTGAGCATTTCTCATGCTCTTAGGGGCCTAAAGAATATTGCAGGAGGGGCTCCCTGGAAGGGTGACCTTAAAAGGTCAGCCCATGTGATTTTGAAGTCAGTTTAATATTTTCTTTGTCATTTCTTACCCTCACATGGGTCTCTCTGGTGGCCTCAGGTCCACTCTTGTTTTGTCTTACCTGGTATTATGTGGTGAACCTAGTTTGTATCCTTAACAAAAAGTTGGGATTTGGTGGCGAACTGATTTGCCAAATAATCTGGTTTTTTTTGTCATTTGCGGTACCCTATGTTATTTGGATTGAATTTGTCAGCTTTTTAATTTTGCTAATAAAAAAACAACCTAATTTTAGGGCCAAAAGCCTCGCTTACCTGAGTCATCTTTTCTCATTTTGGTTTTCCCCTAAATCTGAGGTTAAATTAGTGAGTCTGTGGAGTCAAAGCTCTTACTTTGAGGGAACCATATATCATGCAATATTTTGGCACCAAATTTGATCCACTGATCCTAATGCAAGATTGCGATTGAAAACTGGGATGTTTTATGATTGTCACACTTGCAGCCTCATCAGTTTTTACAGTGTAAAAACTTAAGTAAAACCTCCATTTTTAAAGCTTCCTTTGAGAAAGGTAGCAGCAAGGAATAACTTACTCTGCTGCTCTGACACCTTCTCAATGAAGATGGGGTCTACTGCCCCAAAATATATGCAGATGACATTGTGCACCGTTATTTTGGTATAGAATGAAAGATCTGTTAGTACAACATGTTATACCGGAAATAAAATGATGGAACAAGTCCATAGGTGGTGGAATTCTGTCATGTTTGTTATAGTTCCCTGCAAGCACTGGTGATTCTAAAAAACACACTTGTTATCAGGGGGATCATCGCGGCTAATGGGCGTGCCCTTTTTAGCCACAGTGGCATAATGAGTTAGTTCTTGTTAAACATATTATATCCTTCCCTATGTTACGCTTATTGGGTTTATTAAATAGTCAAATTGAAACAGTTATTAACAAATAATTGTTGCTATTGATAAGAAGAGTACTAAAAATCAAGAAAATTTCTAAGAGGTTAAGATTAAGTTTAAAGTATTGTCTACAATTTTTATAAAAGCTATTCAGAAAAATTTAAAAAACTAGGTTGATTATGGTCAATTTGGCAAAAAGAAACATATTACTAAACAAGAACAACGACATCAACGTTATCACAACAGATTCCACGCTTGAAACCTAAAATTTTTCTCTAGTCTTATCCTAAAAAGGTATTGGTATGGGCGCATTTACAGGTAGTATATTAAAAAATTTTAACCTCTTAGAAAACAAAATAAAAGCTGTCTGAATTAAAAGAGTCATGATTTCTAAATATGTGATTATAGTGAGACTCCAAAACTTATATACATAGCATGAAACATTAATAACATGACTGTGATAATAGACTAAAATGAATGATTTCATACTATACGCGCTGAGATAGCAAGTTCAGGCAAATAAAGCAAATATATTTCAAAAATGAACCAGTTTTCAAAAGGCGTTAGTATATTTAAATGGGTAGCTGTTATCAAATAATTAAAGTACTACTTTACAGTCAGGATGAATAGCTCTTTAGATGAATTACCCATAATGAACATAAACAAATGGACATCAGGAAATATGAGATAAAGAAAAGATTACTTGGAGTTCCTTTAGTAAAGTTATAAATTAACCTCACTCTACTTTACCTCAAATTGATTTTCCCAAATATCTAAAAATAATATAATGCATTTATATACAACTAAAGAAGACATTATCAAAGAAAAATCATTAGACTGTCCTTTATTTCCTGAGTTACTTAATTGTATAAGGAAGTGAAAATGTTTAAATAAATAATTAAAATCTAATAAAAATAGGGGAAGGCGCTCCACTGGTAGAGAATGGACTCAATGGCTACTGATTCCTGAGTTTAATCCCAGTAGATGAACTTTGGTTAGGGGACAATTTAATACGGTGTTACCATTGCGCACCAATGCCCCAAACTGAGATATCAAATAGCAATACAGTCCATGTAGTTCCTGGCTCAGAATGCTGTGCATGGAGGCTTACTGGGATCAATCCTCTTTTAAAAAAAATTAATTTCTTATTTCCTTATTGATTGGTTTGGTATTGCCTTCAGGTCAGCCCACCTAAAGTGAATAGAATATATTATGAATAACATTCAAACATGGATCTTTGTAAGTATCTGAATTTTATAAGAGAGAAGTTACCCTAGTCTATTAGGTTAAAATAAAACATCAACGTCTATAAAAAAGACTAAGTTCAAAAAGCATAAACGTCAGTTTGTTCTATAATATTACTAATACATTTACAAGAGTTTCAATCTAATTCTTCAATTAAAATTCATCAAAAGATAACGTAATTTCTCTTTGTGCCTAATGTGCTTATCTGTTAATCTTTTATTCTGCATTTACCTTAAAACCTCTAATTTAGGCAAGCAGTTGGATAGAAAACTGATTCTGATAAATAAAAATAATGTTAAGCTAGCTTTTTATAAAAGTATAATAGACGCTTGGTAGGTTTTACTAAAAAGCATAAGCTTAATAACATTACAGGTATAGTAAATGGCATTTTTTAATAGGAAAGCCTTTATTGTTTTATATAAGCTGCAAGGATCTAATTTATATGCATTGTCTGGTCATATAATATTATAGCACCAATAAGCTGTTCATTTAGATTAGTGTTAAGAAAAAATAGCTACATATGGAGGGTAATAGTTAATGTGATGATGATAAGTAATAGAGTAAAAACTCAATGACTAAATTTTAGATTTTAACCAGAATATTTCATCTAATAGGTTCCAAAATTAGTGTTTAAATTAATTGTAAAAGGGTGTCAATTTAATTAACTAGTTTCAATGTTTTGAGCTTTTAAATGTGGAGCTCTGAATTAGCCTTTATCTTAATCTATTTATGGATTAATTATGTCTAATATGATAAACAGATTTTCTTATATTACTGGGCCATTTTGCTGATATCTTTTGTTTCCAAACTTTCAGGAACAATCGCTGCAACTTTTGGATTGTGTCAATGGAAGTTCCAATCTATAGAATATTGAATGCCGAAGGCCAAAGAAAAAAGATAGGTTATTCTCTGGCAACTGATGCTAATTATTTTTCTTAGCTGGACATTTAAGTGCTATGAGAAATTTTATTTATAACAAGATAAAATATCTAATCAAACGCTTTTTGTTATCATTACTAGGTTTACAAGTAAAAAAAGTTATTTATTTAAATATTAACAAAGCCATATTTGGCTCATATCACGCTTCCTGTTATCAGGAGAGCAATTGTATTATATGAAGAATCTTCCATGTAGTTTTGTAGCTGCCACATTTCAATAAGTGGTGATCTCTAAATGAAAAACTAAGCCTAAGTTATCTTACCATAAAAACGAAAAATTAAAAATATACATGTAGGATCATCCAACCAAGAAAGTAATACTTGACTTAGGATGTGAGTGCGTAAAGAAATTGTAAACATGCAAGAGCAGATTTGTCTTAGTATATCTTTTGGAAAAGAATTCTAATTAAATCCCTCGCCTGACTAAAGCGCTAGACAAAACACGCCTTAAGAACTAGAAGTTAAAGACTAGAAGTCAAATCTAAAGCCATGGGGAAAAATCATAACACAGTTATTCAGCTTAAAAAATTACAATCTGCTGCAGAGAAAATGGTTATAAGATTAGATAATTGACAATCCTCACCTGATACCAAGTAAAGTAGCATCACTTGTGAAGGCACTCCAAAAAACCACAACATTTTGACTATCATTCCAAATCAAGTGGATATAGAGGAAACGATCACCTTACAATTGAAAATTAAGTCCAACTCCTAAACCACCTTATTTCAAAAAAAACATTCCAGCAATTTTTAGACATTTTTAAGATGACCGTGGTAGGATGGGGAGATTTTCAAAATGCGCTCCATGATCAATTTAGTTGATTTTTAAATCCAAAATCTTATTTTACCTAGAGTAGCTGCTGGTTAATAGTCTTTTATAGAGGCAAAGAATACCATTGTGGATGAAGTTATTACCCATAATGCATTTAAGTCAGAAACAAGACTTTATGGACATCAAGTTCAAAACTTATCTAACATTGCTTTGCTGATAGGGTTTACTATGAATCTCAGATACTTATTGGGTCAGGAGCATCTAAAAATTCTGACGCTTGTAAAGCAATGAAATTGACACTTTGGCCCTATATAAATCTGCATCAAGCTAAAATTTTAGTTTTAGTTGCTTACAAGAACAGACCAGATGATAGAGTTCTTGAAAACTTTGTTGGATAATATTTAATACACCAAACAAGGCTACCAAAATGCAATACAAGCAGACCCATCTATGTAAGGAACTTTTCTAACAATAACAGAGCAGTGCATTAAACTATTTCACTAATAATTTGTTTGTAAAACTAATCTGGCTGACAAAAATTTGGCTCGCCTGTCCCAAGTGCAGCATAGATGACATACTCAATGTTTTGCAGATCCAAGGAAGATTTACTAATATGGTTGCACCTACTAACAATAAAGTATACTATGTGGGTAAATACTAGGTGGAAGAGACCAGGACATTTTCTTTCAACCTTAACTCTAATTTCACCTGATCTAGCATCAAACCCAAACAGTATAACTGTATCACACCTTTTTATGAATGATGTCCACAACCCTTCCATAATCAAGAAGTGAATAGTGACTTCCATGTGGGTACTTGTTCAAAAGCAAAGGTAACCAAGCCAAATCTTTTTTTGAGATGTACTGTGATACTTAGCAGCTATAAGACAAGAAAGCACAAATGAGGCCAGATAGTTGTTCTTTGGATGATGATAACATATCAATTCCAATGACCACCATTAGGAAAAATTACTGATATAGCTAAACAACTTCTCCAATTTTTGATTTTGCTAATAATGCTACTATTTTTATAATTAAACAATTTTTTCCAGTACTAAGATTTTAATTATGCCAATAGTTTGGTAAATTATGTAAAGGTTTTAGTAATAATTTAAATTAGTTTCTAGTTAACATTGCTTCATAAAATAGTAAAAAATTAAGCCTTTCACCTGAACTAGACCATACTGAGATTTTTAGAACTTTGGGCCTACAAACAACCACTTCTAAAGGACCTTACAGTGTTAACCTTTATGGGTTGGATCACATAAGGTCATGGCACTCAAAATTGATTTACTGAAACAGAGTTATGACAAAATATTTCGCATCAACTTAATGCATAAGCATGGGTTTTAATGTAGATTTTATAAGTAACTCTTATTTTTCAAGCAAACTTTTCATTGTTTTGGAATGGAATGGGTGATCCACATTAGAACTGGAGAGATGTTTACATCAATATATATGGATAAATCATTCCAATTTAGTTTTTACAGATCAGTTGTTGTACTAAAATCCCACTTAATCAAATTGAGGAGTATTGTGGAAATCCTTTGAGGGTGCAAAGGCTGATGATCATTAATTATAAAAAATGCATACTTAAAACCAGCCTTACCTTTATAATTTTCCTAAGTATCTGTAAGTTAAAGTTTATGCACCATAGTTAAACGCTTGAACCAACCCATGTGTCTCTTAATTTCTTAATCCCTTGGCCATGGTAAATTCATAATTTGGTTTCCCTTCACATGGACTTTCCCTATACAGATAGAAAAAAATTAAGTGCTAGATTAGGCCCACTTGATTCTGACTAAGTAACTCTTATCATTTCACAACTTTGACCAGTAAGAAAAATGAAAATTAGATATAAATACAAGGCAAATTATTTCCATATTTGATCAAGAAAACTTACTGAGATTTCTAAAGAGCAGAATTATAGGGTCCTTTAAGTTATTTAAAAAATATTTCAAGTTGTTTGCACAAGATGATTATAACCTCAGATGTGTCATAGTCATAGTTCATATGGTATGAATTAAAAGATCATATACAATTAAAAAAGGCCAAACAGGTGCACATGGGAAGGTGAGTCTTTAGTGGCCAATGAAGTTGACAAACTACTCAAATGTGGTTTAAGTTTCTTATTCATGCCCAAAAGTGAGTCCAATCATAATTTTAAAGAAGAAAGATGGATCCAAATGAGTTTTTATAGATTACTAGCGGTTTGTCAAAATACAAAAAAGGACTCATTTCTACTACTGAAAATAAATGATTATTTTTTACTGTATAGGAGGTGTTAGGTTTTTGCTCCAGCTATCAAGCTGGACTGAGTTATGCAGCGTTTCAGTATTAAAAAGTGCTCAAACCCCAAAGGCCTCCCCCTTACCCAGATTTCTGATTTAGGAAATACCCTGGATAAAAGAAGGTAACTGATGCACCTCCCTGCTTCCAAGGGCTCCTTCCCCAACTTACTCCTAAGATCACCCTAATTTCCAAAATCTGCATAGTACTACTTGTAAATAACCAGAAATGCTCTGTGTGAGTTTTGGTAAATTTTAAGAACAACAACATGGTATTCATCTTAAAAGAGGACCAATAAGGAGACAATTATAAAAGAAAAACTTTATCTAATAAGTCAATTTTGGGTAAGAAACGAAAGAGAAAAGATCAAGAAGGGAATTTAAAGCACCAATTTTAGGAGTGCCAAAATGAATTTGGACATTTATTAACAAAAATGACCCAAAATATATTGCAAGAACTTTGGCCTAAATTGGTAGTATTGAGTTTTGATTGAGGCCATAATACTCAATACTAATAGATTGAGAATTGGTGTTCAAAATTGTTAAATACAATATTTGAAATTAATAACCAATTCCTATTATCAAAATTGGGCTTTGTAAACACCTCCTCCAAGAACAACATAAAACCCAAAACCCTGATAAGGTTAAGATGTTATAGACTTTATCCTACTATTTCTAATTCTCAGATATCTCAATGTCAATTTTCTGGTAGAGTGCAATTATAAACGTGTATAATCTGGCAGAAGATTGCATAGGATTTGGGTACCTCAGCAATGGAGAGTTGTTATGATAATTGCCGTCCCCTAAATATATTATAATTAAAGATAGAATCAATAAAGGACTAAAAAATTCTTTTGTTATTTGAGAGAGTTGCACTACCACTAATTTTTATGGATTATTTATGGATCCTCATTACTTTAACAGTGTCGCACTACTGAAGTTTCTTACACTATTCTTTGCACCAGCAGAGTCACACTGCTGTTTTATCACAGGTAGTCATGATTACACTCTTCTTGCACCAACAGAGTTGCACTTCTGTTTAGTTTAAGAAAATCACTTCTTTGGTTCATTTTCACTGCTCTTTTGCTGGTTATAGTTGCTCTAATATCATTGATCCAAGCCCGGCTATCTTATCTGTGCTAACTTCCTTGAAACTAAAATCATAATTAGAACTTTATCAGAACTTCCATATCTGCATTAGGTTAGAACTAATATCAACAATCCCATCAAACCCCCATTAAATAATTAATAATATTTCTAAAAAGATTCTGTAGATAGCCAATGATCTGCTGGTCAATAATTAAGGTTATCATCCAGCCCTAAGTAATCTTCTGACATTCCCACACTCTTGACTGGAAGATAAGTCTTCTTTGACATAATCTTCTGTTGCTGATCATTACATGATGTCTTTGTCCTTATAATTTGCATTTTATACACTCATCTCACTTCATACTTTCTTGAAGTATGGAGCAATTAAGGTGTTCCTGACCCTTGCCCAATTCCGCTTACTGAGTTCCCCAATATTCATGGCGATGATAATGACCAGTAGTTGATGAGGTGGGTGCTTTGACTCAGGAGGAGCTCCTCCCAGAGTTCATTGACTATCTGATCTCTTGGCGCACTACTTTCAGTAAATTTGTAGTGGAGTTGCGCTGGGATGAGAAGCATTTTAGGGGCCTTCACTAACTGAGGAAGTGCATTTTCTGGAAGGCAGTTTTGCACATCTGATGCTACCACTGACTGCTGAGCAACATTCACGTTGTTGCCAGTCTGTTGGATGCTATGCTTTGTTCATCGGATACTGGTTAACTGGTTGGGCAAATTCCCTCCTACCCTGGTCACTTTAGCTCATTGAGGGTGAACTTTTGTTATACAGCTCAACTATATGCATTCAAGGGTTTTTGGCATGTTAAAAATCTGGATGCATGACCTGAGTTGGTATCACCTATTGATGCCCTCATCAGGAATATGATCTTTTTCCCTGCAGGCGAGTTTGTTTCTGTGATGGGTCACCATTGTTGGCACTTAAGTGGTCCCATCATAAAGCCTTTCCTGCGCCTGCATCCTTTCTTAATGCCTATCATAGCCTGGATGAATTCATCACGTATTTCTGGTGTCCATAGCATACTTTTCTCCTTGATCTGGACACACCTCTTTGATTGGTGCCCACTTTGTATGGCTCCTTCTTCATCATCTATTCCCTGCTATCTCCAGATTATCAGCAAATGTGGTTGCGGGGCTTACTCCTGATGGCCCAGGGACATATCCATTTCAATGAACGAGTTGCTCTACCTCCTCCATGGCTCCTTTCACGGTTTCCTAGTCCCATCTCTTTCAGAGTGTTGTCTGCAGAGCTCTATCCCCCTCCCAATAGCATTCCTTCTCACATTATTATTCTGACCCCTTTCCTCCAATAATACAGATGCCTCCGCCCATGTGGAGCTTTAATGGCCCTGTGAGACTGAAATAACCGTGAGGTGATGTAAGAGGCAGGCATACATACTGCCAGTTGATGTGCAAGGCCATCTGGAGGGACTAGAGGTGACAGAGAGAGTTGATTGTGAGGAAGTGTAAGCTGAAGATCCAATTTTTTACTTTTATCTTGCAAAGTGCGATATTAGCTATATATTATATTTATTCTTTACTTATTTTTCCTTTCCCTTTCCCCTTTTCCTTTTCCCTCCCTTTAACTGTTCACCATATGTATATTCTGAGAGCTTTTATTGTCAAAGAATCATTTGAGCCTGTTCCTATCTGCAAATAATTTTCAGCAATCATATTTATGGGTATGGCGATGTTGGTTCCCCTCAAGAGATGGTACATCAGAAAAACGTTGTGGTTCTTCCCTGTAGTGAAGTTGGAGCATTTGATATGCATAGAATCTTTAATTTCTCAATAATCTCCTTTGGTGCTGCTTTTTCTGCTTGAGAGTGAGTGAGTGTGGCTCTGTAATCAGTTTCAAATAGTTAAACGATTTTTTGTAGGAAATACTGGGTCCATCATGAAATAGTTCCTGTCTCTAGGTGGTCAATAGAAATCAATGTGGTGGAAGTAGAGATTTTTCTTCTTTACTACGCCCAATCTGTTCCCTGGTCATGCAAGTTTAAATGTATGACGACGACTTGCTTCTTGGAGAGGCAGTGTACTACAAAGTGTCCTTGTTGACTGTAGTGATAGCAAATTTATCTGAGGCCATCACATCTTATTAACGTCATTAAACATGCCCATCTGAGGGTTGGAAGGAGGATTATAGGCCGTTCGTGGTGGAGTACTCAAGGGGGGTGGCCTAGTGATGGTCATTCTCAGCTTCCTTTCAGAGTCAGGGGGTCTGAACATCATGTCTAGTTGTCACATTTAATAGCAATGTTAATTAAGGGTACGTCCCCTTGAAAAACCAGGGACATTATGATGAAGAGATAATGATGTGTTTGCCTGTGAAATCATCACAATTCTGACGTTGGCCTCATACAATATGCTCGCTCTTACCTTGATGTTGCCTTCTCCATTGAATCAATCAGCAATAACAGTAAAAGGTTCATTAGGCTGGAACTAAAGAACAAGAAATCAGCTTTCCGTTGGCCATTTATTCTAAGCCCCTAGATAGCTGTAGCATCATGTCATTGACTTACTGGTTGGTGCAGAACTGTCCTTCGTATAGCAAGTGACCTGGTTGGTGCTCTCAATGTCTATGGTTGATATCATTAGTTTTACCTTTCAATGATCCAATGCTCCTTCCTCACCTAATTTTTTGCACTTGAAAATCTATGTATGTTTCCATCTCAGTTTATAAGGCATGTTATAGATGTAAACACTCACTCTTCTCAGGATTGCTTGGTCTAGGGCATTACTGCAGTTCCTCCTTCATGGCGCAGGCGCACCAATGTCCAAAGTATACACAGATTGGGGAGTGGAACGCAATTCTGCCACATTCTTCAACTGAGTAGCAGCTTCCCAGATGGTAAAACAACAAATGCTTGGGGAATTCTTGTGATGAGGCATAGCCTTCATACCCTGAGCCTTTGTAACATATAATTT
This sequence comes from Massospora cicadina, assembly GCA_022478985.1. Taxonomy (NCBI): domain Eukaryota; kingdom Fungi; phylum Entomophthoromycota; class Entomophthoromycetes; order Entomophthorales; family Entomophthoraceae; genus Massospora; species Massospora cicadina. Next base: position 73,648 of record JAKSZP010008000.1, on the reverse strand, counting down.
GTTCCTGTTGTTTCCTCAGTTTTCAAAGAGCTCCTAGTATCCCTTTGAATTGTCAAGCTTACATCAGAAGTTTCAATGATGCTTCTCAGAGTCAAATTTACTCAACACAGTGTAAGATATCAACAATCTCATTAAAGATGTCCTTCAATAGAAGGTTCTATCAGATGATGTTAAAAGGTGGTTTGATACATCTGCAAGATAATCTGTCAGGGATTTATGCTCGCTTAGTAGCTTTCTTTTGGTTTGATGTAATGTGCTAAGGGGCTTATAGTATTGGAATATTGTTTTGACTCAGTAACCTGGAAAGTATTGTGGTAGCGCTAGATATATTTGATATGACTCCTTTGAGTGTAGGTTCTTGCATAATAAAATCAAAGGTCCTATGTAGTGAGCACCAAAGTCTCATTTCTGGAGAATTGCACCTATAAACGTGCATAAATCTGGAGGAAGATTGCACATGATTTAGGTACCTCTGATGCAACGGAAAGGTGATATGATGATTACTGTCCCTCAATCTTCCTATAATTTATAAATAGAAACAATAAAGGACTACATAAGTTCTTTTATTTTTGAGAGTTGCACTACCACTAGTTTTTATGGATTATTTATCGATCATTCTTACTTTAACAGCGTTGCACTACTGAAGTTTTTTCAACTATTCTTAAAACAGCAGAGTTGCACTACTGGATTAACTCTCCATCATTCTCTAAATCACCAGAGTCGCACTATTAGTTTCTACCAGATAGTTGAGGTTTCAATCTTCTTGTACTAGCAGAACTGCATTAAAGTCAATCCAAGAATGTCTTTTTTGGCTCATCGTTGCCTTTTTATGTTAGTTAGAGCTGCTCCATTATCTTCAATCTAAGCTCAACTAGCTTAGCTGTTCTAAATTTATTGATGTTTAAATTACTATTAGGGAATCCAACTGAATTTCCATATACCCTAGATTAGCTCATTTATCAACAATCCCCATTGAACCTACTAATTTATAGTAATCTAACTGTCATGATCTCTGTGGATAGTCAGTTATCCACTGGTCAATTAATTAGGCTTAACGTCCAGTTATATATAGCTTTCTCACATCTAATATCTTTTCTCTAATATAAATATTGGATCATTAGCCCTACTATTAGATTTTTCGTTTCAAAACTACCTTAGGAGCAATTATTTTACTTAATAAGTAATGTATATTATTATACAAGAAATTAATTTATTAAAGACTTCAGCTAAAATTACCTTTTGTAAGCTTCAAGGGGGTTACAATGAGTACAAATATTTTCTCATCTTATTGAATAATATCAGTAAAACTTTTCTTTACAATAGCATCTATATTGCTTCCAACTGGCTAGGGACTAAATCTTGACAAAATAAAAGTATTTTACCCACAACTGAATTGGTACAGACATAATAGTCATGAATAAGTAAAATCCTTTTTTTAATCTCATATTTGTTATGGACAAGATTCCATTTATATTAATTAAAATGCAACAATCAAAATTTTGAAAGCGTGCTTTAATATTATAGTTTAATTAAAACCTCCCTATTACAATGGGACTTTATTACTTAAATTAGTGAATCAACACAATAAGCTATTATCTATATCCGCCTATATCTATGTATGAAGAGTTATGCAATATCATTAAAACAACGCTACATCAGAAGAAGCATGATGTTCCACATCTTCCATATGCAAGACACCTAACTCACATGAGACATGCAAAATTCGTTGATATTAGATTTCACATCATATTATTATCTATCCATAAATTTGATTCTTTGATTATACTTTTAAAACTTAGAAGCAACTAAGCATTTATTATTATTAAATAAAGCTATAGTCTTTCCCATAATATTTTTTAATTAATCTTTTTTTCCAACAAGAGAAAACTTAGAAACTATGAAGGATAACTTTACCACTTTTCTCTTAGAAAGTCATGAAGTACTAAGCATACTGCGCCTGTCATATTGTGGGATTTTTGGGCTAGAACCAAGAGAGCAACTTAACTTGCCAGAATTTCTACAATTGGTGCTCACTACAAGGGGCCTCACACACCACTAAGTTTGTAACTAATAACTTGGATAAGGAAGCACTCCTAGATGTCATAAAAATCTCACAAAGAGTTCATAACATATTTAGCCAACACCTCAAAGCTGAACAGAGATAATATCTGTCGTTTTAGATTCCAAACGCTTAAACCATTATTTATACACCCTACCAACACTGAAGTTTTATCCGCTAAGCATAAAAATGAAGATTGCATCCAATTACTCAAGAATAGACTAGAACAAGCCTTGTTTTGCATCAATGAACTTGATGCTAATTAATCCCTCGATGTCTCCTTGATTAACAAGAAGATTTACACATAAGTAATTACATTAAGGCTTACTGTGATATCATCAATCAAGACTTACTATCTGAGATCCCTCAATGCACCCAGACTATTACTGCAAGTCAATCAACTAGTAATGCAACTTGCGCATCAAAAACCTTAATCTGACTGTTAAGTCTATAAAAACTCCAATACACTACTTAATCTTACATCACCAATTTTGAAACCCAAAAAAGGTTCTATAAGATGACATAAACGCCTTGCAAAGGCAAATGGACACTCTAGATTCCACCATAAAGCTCTCACAAAAAACTTACAAACACTTGAGAATCAATTCAACCAAGTTAAATTTTTCATTTGCGCCTCAATGCAATATGACTTCTCTTATTAGAACAACAATGCTCCTGCGTTACGCCTTAAGTAAATTGGTAAACAAACAAACTCCTCTGGAACTTGAAGCATGGATGAATAACTAGCTGAAAAGTAAGATTCTTACATAAGTTCACCTTAATTATTGATAAACATTTCATGTTTTTGCTGATTACTTATATGCTGAGACTTAAGGGTTACCAAACGTGATATGCTTACTCTTTATAAGGAAACTGCTACTGTCCTTTCTTTCACTAAGCATGAACGCTACATACCACAGCTTATTGAAGAAGTGAAGGATTACTCCAGATCATTACAAAATATCTTTGAAACTTTAATGGAAGTTGCATCACAATCTGGTTTTTTTCTCATGCAACCGCTTTAAGTCCTAAGAAGCACCAGTATCAATCCACGGCAATGATATATCAGGCCTGACTTACCACTGTCACAACTTGGAAGCACCTGTTAACCACCTGGGACAAGAACAGTCACTTAGGGGCAAGTGCCCCATCGCCAACCACCTCACTTTACCTGATGATAAACCGCCTATTTAAAACCTAAACCACCAGTGTAGCTAAATACCAGACATGTCAAAGATTAAATTATGAGTCTCTGGTGATGCTAAATACCACTTTGATGGCCTTATAATATGATAGATAGCGCTGATAACACTATAGAAGAACAATAAATGGCCATGTGAGCCTACTAAACTCCACTGATAATTATGAATGGGGTGGAAAGGAACTCCTGATAAACAAAATATATCAAATCTTTTAGTCCTAAGTTTGCCATATTACTCCAGACTAATGGCTACATAGGGTAAAAGCTATATACATGATTCATACCATCAAACTACTGGATTAATTCAACAGACATTAGTTAACAAACAGAAGTTTGGATAGCTTAGCTGAAGTGCACAGCGAAGCCCTTGCACATCTGAGCTTTATAACATTTTCTCAATCAATCTTAGCCTAATAATGTAATATTTGGATTTAAGTATTCTTCAGTATTTGGACCCTACATCATACTCATTTACCCGGTCAAGACTTGACCTAGGCCCAAAATGAAAGCAGTAAAATTACTAATCCTTTTTTTCTGATCTCAATGTACTTGAAGCGGGTTCTGTTATATTTCATATCTGCCCTCTAGAGAAGAATTTTCAATCGGGATCTAGGTAGGGTAAGCTGGGGCTTTCATGTGGTGTGACCAAGGAAAGCTCATGGAAACATGGGTGAGTAGCCAACACCAGACCCCAGAGAGGCGCCCTAGAAGGGTCCGGTAGTGGCCTGGATGGGGAGTGGGATGGAAGCTAATGACTGTAACCTAACCTGTTCATGCGGGTGCTTCAACTCTCCTTTAGGGGGGAATATGGGCAAAAAGGGTGAGGCAAGAGTCAGGCGTATCATATGTCACACTACTCTCCTATGAGGCGGGGCGCTGCAAAAGCAGGCCTTAGCAGCAAGGGTGGGGCAATCCTGATTGACTGGTCTTCAGCTCACCTGTCTACAATAATCACCGCGGTTTTCTAGGTTGTCCTCAAACCTGGATAGTGGCCAGTAGTTTATGTGGGCTTACACTGGTGCAGAAAAAGGCGAGAACACTCATGTAGCAAAATGATGGACTTACCTGAAAGGGCTGCAATGGTTCCCGCACAAAAAGGGTCTGGACAGCAAACCTCCTTACAAAAAAAACTAGAGAGACCAACTCTGTTCAAAAATCAACAGTGGGGGTGGCCTCTATTGCACAGGGGGCTTTGGTCTCTTTTACAGCTGTGGCTGCTAATGGATTTGGTGTCTTAACCAAGCTTTTTAAAGAAGGGAACACCATCCCTTCCAAGGATCTGACGGCGAGTATGGTGGAGAGCCTCAAGTGGGTTTACGCCGTGGAAGTGAAGACTGGATGGTCTAAATAGATTGTTGAATTTTAGGTCTATTAAGGATGGCTGGTTCTTATGCGGTAAGGTGGAGTTTTGAATGTCTATTTTATGAAGACAATAGACCAGATGGTGACTATAGTTAATGTATAACTCCTTAGTAATCACACTTGAAGCTGTATTCTTCTGTCATCACTTAGACGAAGGCACGCTGCCCTGATCTTCAAGATCCCAAGTAAATCCTCGACTTAATACAAGTAAAGTATTAATACTTAAAAGCTTATAAATTAAACTATAGAACTGTAGTAATATTTGAGGATATTTTATTAGTGTCAACTTGGGATAATTTATAGGGTTCAATGTTCACCACATCTTACCCATGATACCTCAATTTTAATGGCACTTGGCCAGAGAAAGTAATGAGTTCATTTGAGGGTCTACAATCCATTCAACTCAAGACATCCCAAACGTCTCAGAGTTGGTCTCAAACTTGGAGGTATACTCATGACAGAGTTTTTAACACTTCTGAAAATAGCTAAACTTTTACTCATCTCAAGCAATCAACAGCACATACCAAGGCAATTTATACCACTAATCAGTAATTAATTAGATTGAAAACTCGATCAACATTAAAAACTAATTTTGACATAGACCAACAAAGCCCATGTGCCTAGGTCATTTAGTTGGCTATTATTTTAGGTCTGGATAAACCAACAAAGCCCCCGTGCCCATGTCATCATAGTCAAATATTATTAAGTAGAATTTGCTAGGCCACGAATACCAAGTTTGGATATACTTAGGATTTTTTTGATTTATTATTATTAACGATTTAAATCCAGTCAACCATTCAACACTTCCCCTCCTTGACTGGATAAAAGCGGAGGGTATTCGTTTTCTCTTGGTCACAACATCCAGTTTTTCTCAACCTTCAGAATAGGATGCTATGTTGATAGCTGAATGCACAATTAGTTTATGCGTTTTGCCTTAGTTTTTCTATGCCTTCTGCAGCTATAGCAATCTTTGGAGAATTTTGAACTGGCTCCCTTGGCTTCAATTTCATTCTTCTCCCCCTCCTGAAGAAGAGTTACCTTTTTTAACGGTGACAAAGCCACATCTCAGAATAAATGCTTATATTTTACTTAACTCATAACTGCTTTATATTTTTAATATTTCATTATTATTATTAATATTATTTTTATATTATTTCTTATACCTTTCTCTTATTTTAATTTTAATTTTTTACTTTTTTTCTTTATGATATGGATGAAGGAACTTAGCGTGTACACAATTCACAACCCAGTCGCCTTGATCTTTTATGGTATATATGTCTTCATATGATTTCTCCAGTACTTATATGGACCTTTTCAAAGCAAGGCAAGCTTGTGCGCGCGGCCTGCGCTATAAGTATCACAATATACTACTAAGTCTCCCTCTTTAAATTTAGTCACTGCAGCTCATTTAGTGTTGCCATAGCTCTTCTGAATAGTTTTTTGACTAATCAAATTTTGGTAAGCTTCAGATTACAACTTTATTAAAGTCTTCACTAGCTGCTCAACATAATTGTTTGGGCTAATTGCTTTGGTTGAGCTGAGTACTGTATATAATAATGGAGGCAGAGCTGGCAGTCTACCATACAGAAGTCAAAATGGAGAGTGGCCAGTACTGCTGTGGTATCCAATATTGTATGCAAACATGGTAGCACTAATGGAGGTAGCCCATTGTGAAGGCTCTAAGGTGCATTTTTGTGTAAAATGCTGACTAGAGTGCCATTCACTCGCTCTACCAAACTCTAATCTCAGGATGGTATGGTGATGACAACTCTCCTTTAGTAGACATCAACTCATTTAACTATTGTACCATCTGAGCAGTAAAATTCCTGCCATTATCCGTCAAGATCTTATGTGGACATCCATGGTTGTAAATTATATTATCCATAATGAACTTGGCAGTAGTTAAGGCCCTGACATCTCAGATTGCTTTTGCTTCCACCCATTTCATTAGATGGCCAATAGCAACAATTATGTATTTGTTGCCTAGGCTTCTCACAGGCAAAGAGCGAACTACATCTATTAATACAGTATGCCAAGCCCAGTCAGGTTTGACTAAATGATTCTTCACATCTGACTTCATAGGTTTTGTAAATTGGCAAGAATGGCATTTGTCAAGTACATCTTGAATATCAAATTGCATTGAATCCCAGTAATTTGACCAAATTAATTCCAGCGTTTTTGCCAATCCTCCATGCCCTACGGTCTTGTGCGCTTATGTAATAATCTCCATTTGGTTGGAAGGTTTTGGGAAAATTTGACACAACCATTGGGCTTAAGCTTGTATAAAACTCCATTCCAATATTTGTTGTCAGGTAATGCTTTTTCAATCGCTTTTTTCACTTCAGTTGGCTCATCTTCATATTTCTAGTTAATCATCTTTTCATGAAGTTAATCGGCCAAACTGCTCAGGACAGCAACAATAAGAAGTTGTGATATCCTTCTGCATTTTGATGGGCTGCTCCAGCTCTATGAATAATTTCATAATTGTATGCTTGTAATTTCAAAGCACAGCGGGCTAATCGTCCCTCAGGTTCCTTGAGGTTGTGGAGCTATCTTAACAAGATGTGATCTGTCACTACTTGAAACTTGGTTCAATGAATGTAAACCCAAAATTGTTTACACGCGTAGATGATGGCTAAACGCTCTTGTTTGGTCACTGTGTAATTACGCTCATGCTTATTCAGCATCCTGCTGCAATAAGCGACCAGATGCTTCTCATCATCTTCCCCAGTCTGAGACAATACACCTCTAATTGCATTCAATGAGGCGTCAGTTTGTAAATAAAAGGCCTGCTGAAATCAGGATATCAGAGGATAGGCGCTGTGCTCATTCTGGTTTTCAAAGCCTCAAAGGCCTGTTGGCACTCTGCTGCCCAGAAAAATTGAACTCCTCCTTGTAGCAAAGGAAATAGGGGCTCAGCAATCCTTGCAAACCCTTCTACAAATCTTCAATAGTATCCTACCATGCCTAAAAACACTTGAACATCCCTCATACTCATTGGAGGTTGCATCTTGTTGATTACCTCCACCTTTTGAGGTTAAGGCTGCAAGCCCTTGGCATCAATAACGAACCTGAGGTATTCCAATTGTTCTTTAAACAATTGACATTTTCTAGGTTTTATCTTTAGATTATCCTTCAACAGCCATTCAAACACTTGTTCAAGGTGCTCCAAAGGTTTGGAAAACGTTTGTGAAAAAACATTGATATCATCAAATAAACCAGTACACAGGATAATTTAAGGTCTACGAATTTGTGTCCATCGCTCATTGAAAAGTTGCTGGCACATTGCACAGCCCTTCTGTTGAAATATTCTCAATTATTTGTTGCACATACGGTTTTGCTACTACTTCAGAGGCTTCAGGTATGACAACCTTACTCTGAAAGTGAGTTACCCAATGTACATTTGTAGAATCTTCATTAATAAAATAATTCATTTCATTGTTAAGCGAGGCCTTGTGGCCAGCGTATTATTTATCATTCAGGTGGGACTGGTTTTTCTGGCACAATAGAGCGTCCCTCATCTATTGTGCTTGTTCTTTTCCCTTCTCCTGCACATTATCAGAAAGGACTACATTTACATTATGCTGATGGCATTAAGAGGCAAAGTGCCCTTTATGGTTGCATTTATAGCGGGTAATATCATTCATTGAGCATGTGGGCTTTGTATTCAAGCTCTGCTCAGTTTTTACAGGTGAATCATTTTCAATATTCTTATCAGTTTCAATGGGTTTCCCAACAGAGGCAGGTGCTGACTTTTACCCAGTATTGGGAGGGCCATAATTCTGTGAACATCTGTGCAAATAACTAACTAGTTCAGACGTTGTAAGATTTTGTACATAAGCAGTCATTAAAACGTTTGAAAAATTTTGGTAAGGTTGTACCACATGTTTTAGCGCAATCTTAGCATCAAAATCGACCATAGTCTTAGCGCCTAGGAGAACTTGCACTTTAGATAAAATCAATCCGCAAATTCATCTATTGCTTCATCTTTCATAAAGCAAATATTCATAAATTTAGATTTTCTGGTCTACATCCATTCTGGACCTCCGAATTCATAAAGCACAGCCTCTTTGACTTCAGCATAAGTTGGGTTTTCATTAATATGGGGCATAATCAACTCAATGCTACACTGATACAAGTAGTTAATTATGATAGCTGCTTTTTTGCGGTCGCTGGCCCCATACATAGCCAATTCAAAGCGTTTGACAAATGTGGTGATAAACCTGTTCTTGTCAAATGCAGGCAGGTTCGCTGGTTTGTAATTATCGCTTTCCCATACATGCTTATAAGAATTGCTTCTTTGTTGGCTTGGTCCAAATGTACTAGGGTGTTGAGGCACTGCATCATGGCTAGAGGAACTTGGGTTGGCTAAAGCAACCATTCTACCTGGCAGTTCATGACGTGGCTCATAAACAAATTCATAATGTTCAGATGCAGCACTATCAGCAAATTTTCTTTGGGCATGCAGGCTTTGACAATCTTTCAAACTTGTAATTTTCTCATTCATATTGGTCAGTTGCAATTGAAGAGCAGAAATTATTTGATCTTTTTCTATGATTTTCTTCTTTAACCCATTCACTTATTTATGTAGATCATTATTTTAATAATAAAAGTAACTTCTTCAGTGAGATTATCAATTTGATGACTCATTATATCTGCTGAGTCTTGAAATTTTGTAAATTGTCTTTGAATAATTGATATAGCCAGGGGTCGCTCCCCTGCTCTGTGTGGTCACCATCTGCATTCCCAGCCATGAGCGCCACTTTTTGAATTTTAGGTCTATTAAAGATGCTGGTTCTTCTTATGCGGTAAGGTGGAGTTTCAAACGTCTATTGTATGAAGACAATAGACCAGATGGTGACTATAGTTAATGTATAACTCCTTAGTAATCACACTTGAAGCTGTATTCTTCTGTCATCACTTAGACGAAGGCACGCTGCCCTGATCTTCCTGATCCCAAGTAAATCCTTGACTTAATACAATGTAAAGTATTAATACTTAAAAGCTTATAATTTAAACTATAGAACTGTAGTAATAACTGATGTTATTTTATTAGTGTCAACTTGGGATAATTTAAAGGGTTCAATGTTCACCACATCTTACCCATGATACCTCAATTTTAATGGCACTTGGCCAGAGAAAGTAATGAGTTCATTTGAGGGTCTACAATCCATTCAACTCAAGATATCCCAAACGTCTCATAGTTGGTCTCAAACTTGGAAATATACTCAAGACAGAGTTTCTAACACTTCTGAAAATAACTGAACTGATACTCATCTCAAACAATCAGCAGCACATACCAAGGCGATTTGTACCACTAATTAGCAATTAATTTGATTGAAAACTCGATCAACATTAAAAACTAATTTTGACATAGACCAAAAAAGCCCATGTGCCCAGGTCATTTAGTCAGCTATTATTTTAGGTCTGACTAAATTAACAAAACTCGCGTGCCCATGTCATCATAGTTGAATATAATTAAGTGGAATTGCTAGGCCACGAATTCCAAGTTTGGATATACTTAGGATTTTTTGATTTATAATTACCAACAATTTATATCCTGTCAACCATTTAACAGAGATGCTCATGGAAGGGTGATTGAGGTGTGTGGGTTCGCCCCACACCATATTTCATGTTTGGCTCTGGGGTTGAACAGATGACTTTCCAGTTTAAGCTTCAAAAAGGAACAGGTTTTGTCTGCCAGTTTGAGCACATAAAATGAGGATACCGTATGTCTTGAAATTGGCATTGAAATTGGTAGTTCATTATAATTGAAGTACCACCTGTGATCACTAGAGGGGCCATAATGTCTCATCTGAAAGGCTTTGTCAAAGTGATCTCCATTTATGAGAACAAGCTGGTAAAGAACTTGAAGCAGAAGGATGGTAGCTTGAAAAAGTTTAACGTAGGATCTGGGGACTTGGTTTTGAAGGGTGAACTTTCGAAATCATCTAGGGAGTTACCTCATTCAGTCACTGTGAGGATCTGAGTGTCCCTGTGGTACCGCTGGACATCTTCTTCTTGTGTGGTGCAAAGGGGCACGTTAGAGCCAAATGTCCTCAGGTTCAACCTCTGTGGCAGTGTCCAAGCCTAGTGGGCATAGTGCGGGGGTGCAAGTAATGGCGCTCTCTGAGAAAGAGAAGTTGGCTCTTCAGAAGGCGATGGAGAAGATTACTGAGATGTTAGCCAAAACAAGGGAGGAGGCAGTGGCTGGCATCACTTAGGAGGTGGTGACTGGATTGCTGAAAAGTGCGAGGAAGGTCAACAAGGAGTCAAAGCGTTCCTGGAAGGTGAGGATAGCAGCTAGACTCCAAATTGAGCTGATTGGCGCTTTGTCACAGTTTGCAAAGGACATTATGATAGTGGTCACCTCCTAAATGGATTGGGTTCTCCCCATCACTTAATCACATAAGAGGAGAGTTATCATAAGGGATGTGGGTGTGACAGAGCGCGCAAAGCCCATAGGGAAGAGGTGGAGGTGAGGGAGGTGTTGCCTGTTAGCAATAGTGGGCCAATGACTTCTAACCCAATGCCTCCAACTGATATGGAGGGGTTTATTGAGGACCCTGGCAATGTGAAGATTCTGGAGTCTGTTGTGACCAAGCAGTCTCCACCCCTGGCCCAGTCTATTACTGAAAAGGGGAGGAGGAAATGTGGTCCTGCTAAACCAGCTGAGTTGGAAGAGGATGGGGAACCCCTGGATCCTGACTCCAAAACCTCTTCTGGTTTTGACCTATGCGATCAGGGTTGAATTTGTTAATGGGCAGGGTCTGAATGACTCAAGCAGCGGCAGCGGGTAAAAGACCATTTGCAACAACATGGGATATATATCAGCTTCCTCACTGAGACTAAGTCCAAACCTGGGGTGGAGGAGGACTGGGCTTTCCAATTTCCTCTGAAGCAATAATTTTACTCTCACTTGGTAAATCAACCAAACTCAGACTCGCCCTTAAAGGAGGGAAAGAGGAGGGGAGAATCCAAGGGGGTATCTTGGTCTGGTGGGCGGACAGAATCAAAGTGTTGGATAAAAGAGTATTGGTTCCTGGAAGAGCAGTGGCAGTAAAGTCACTGTTTGGAGAGGAATTAATTTGGTTTATTGGCATATACGCGCCTAATTCTGGATCTGAATGGAAGGCCTTCTTCCAGAAGGTCAGCCTAAAGATCCAGAAAGAAGGCATCGGGGGGTTAGTAGTGCTCAGGGGGAGACATGAACTGGGTCTGCTTTAAGGATGAAAGAGTTAGGGCTTCAGGTAACTGGAGTTCTGATCTTGGAGCCCACAAGTTGGCTGGTTTAATGATTAACCTCGGCCTACTGGATGTGTGGAGAGCTGGCCATGGTGAGGAGGGGGAGACTGGGTAAACTCACATCAAGGGGTATCATTTCTCCATCATTGACTTTGTGTCAGTGTCCCGGCCTCTCCTGAGTCAGTGCAAGTTGATCCTTCAGAATAATGATCCAAGTGCTTCAGACCACAGGCCTTTGGAACTGCAGATCAGTGACCATTGGGTTGCTTCTGGGGGGAAAGGGATCTGGAGACTGAACCCTGAAATCCTGAAGTGGAGTCCACTTCAGGATATCATGAGGAAGAAGGTGAAGTGGTGGAGAAGCCAGATTGTGGGAAAGCCAATGTACCACTAAAATGGCTGCGGATGAAGGCTGATCACAAGATGGCTTGTGAAATCTTTGGGAGGCAGCTAGGGGCCATGCGTTTGAGGTATGAAACCTAGGAGAGGAGTTTCGAGAGCACCTGCAAGCAGGCCATGGTCATGGGACATCTGCCTACACGGCCAAGGCTGAATTGTATGCGAAATTGATGGGAGCCTTAATGGTGGATCGCCATAAACAAAGGAAGTCTAGATGGGATGATGATTCTAACTGCAATGTGGCCCTACTCCGCAAGGCAGTAGGGGCATTCAGACCCTTGGCAAGTATCTTGTCACTTTGTAATGGGGGAGTTGAGGTAAAGGATGCAGCTCACATGGCTGAGGTGGCCAAATTCTATTATGAGGACCTTTATGGCCCCTCTGAGAATGACCTGGATGCATCCAAAGTACTTTTAAGCGGACTGGGAGTACTTTCAAAAGAGACTCAGCTGCATCTATGTAGCAAGATCCACAAATTGGAGGTTTTGGACGCCATCTGCAAAGGCAAGAATGGCAAGGCTCCTGGGGAGGATGGGTTGATCTTGGAGCTCTTCAAGTAATCTCGGGCAGAAATGTATGAGATGTTTGTTGAGCTTTACAATCAACTCCTAGCCTCCAGTATAATTTTTGCTGGCGTTTTTCAAAGGGTGTGGTGGTAGTGCTTTATAAGAAGGGCGATCCCTCCCTCATGGGGAAATATCGGCCTTTGACTCTGCTTAACGTTGACTATAAGATTTTAATGAAGATCCTAACTGATCAACTAAAGGGGGTTGTAGTGGACGGTGTTGAGAAAGAGCAGAATGGGTTTATCCCAGGACGCTCAATTACTGGCAACTTGATGCTGCTTCACCTGATAGAAGAGTGGGCAAGTAAAAAGTATGACCAGAGGGGGTGACTACTGTTTATTGATCAAGAGAAGGCGTATGATCAGGTGAAACATGAGTTTCTTTGGGAACTGTTAAGTAGGATTGGAATCAAAGGGTATTTGTTGAGACTGCTTAAAGCAATTTATGAGAAGGCCTTATCGGGTGTCAATATCAATGAGGTCCTCTCCCACCCCTTTAAGGTGTGTAGGTGCGTGCGTCAGGGAGACCCTATATCTCCCTTGTTGTTTGTCTTTGCAATAGAGACCCTTTTAGTGGCTCTCAGAAAGTCGGACTGGAGGAAGCTTACCATCAACGGCGAGGAGTACTCTCATTCAATGTTTGTGGATGATATGTGGATTTATGTTTTTTTGGAGGAGGAAAAGTTGGTGATGAACATTCTGAAGATGTACCAGAACGCAAGCAACGCTAAGGTCAATCTGTCAAAATTTAGGGCTTGGTCCATTAGCAGAACGGAGACGTTGGGTGTGGCACCAAAGAGCTCAATCACCTGGATGGCAACAGGGGAGGAGTTTCTATACCTCAGGTGTCCCATCTCTGGGTGGGTGTCGCCATAAAAAATTTGTATCAAACTTGAAGCAGACTTTAAAAAGCAGCTTGGAAGTGGCAATGGCTCAACATATCTTATTGGGGCAGGGATCATTGTCATAAACATTTTCATTCTTTTCAGATTATGGTAAATTGCCAGATTTGTTCCACTGCTGAAATCTTCCATCAGGATACAAAGTTCAAGCATCCAGTTCTTTTGGCGAGGGCAGGCATCATAAACCAGTTTCTCTAACTTGCGTCAAGAGGTGAAGAAAGGGGGAATTTTTTGATTAAATTAGGGAGTATGATTTTAGCGCTTCAGATGAGATGGATCGTATGGGTCGCTTGGGAGGGAAATCCATCTGTTGGTCTCCACTAATGGAGGAATACCTCTCTAAGGCTTGCAAGGACATTTTGAACAAGGATCTTGGTTTGCTGAGGCATCAATCAAGGGGCCATTCCAAGCGCAGGGAACCTATCAAGCTACTGGAAGGATTACTTTAGAGTTTGGGCGGGCAGCAAGGGTATATTGGAGGGTGGATAGTGGACCCAAAATAATCCGGGTAATTCCCCTTTGTGGAGGAATTTGGGGACTGGAGATGGAACCTCGTTTGCGTAAGGCCTTCAAGCACTTTATTGTGGCGGTTCACTGGGGGGACCTCCTTGATGGCAATGGCCAGAGGTGCTTAAGGTGGAAGCAGCTAATAATGTTGCCAGTACCTCCAAGGTGCTGGTAAGGAAGGCATGGGATGTTGTGGAAGCGACTGAACTGCCTTCTTGCTAGAGGGAAGCAATTACTTCTCTGGCTGCATTAGAGGCTGGGGAAGCCTGTTCATAAGGTCTTGGAGGGCAGGATCAGCGGGTGTTCCTGCGAGTAAGAGAAGGATGGAGATACCTCAGATGAAAAAGCCTCTTCATTCTTCAGGACTGGCTCAAGGTGGGGGGAGGTAGCGGTGTCTGCCTCTTAAATTCCACAACTGCCAGGTTCCAGAAGCTACAAGACAGAGAGCTTTGCTCAACGTAATTGTCCCAGATCACTTGCAAAATGCAACCTGGCCTGATGGACCTGTGGGGAAGAGGATTAAGGGATGCTGGTCTATACCAGTTAAGAACTTCCTCTTTCAACTCCATAGTAGCATCTTGGTCACTGGGGAGACTCGCGTAAGTGGAGTAAGCATAAGGAGTATGACCTTCTGTATGCTTGTAAGATGTGCAGAGGGGAGGAATAAGCAAAGTACATCTTTAAAAAGTGTCCAGCAGTGGATGCTGTGTGGAGTAGTGTTCTCCTTTGGTATAGGGCATACCAACCAGGGTGTAAGTTATCCTCTGGTCATCTCACATGGCCAGAGATCATGACTGTGTATGCCTCACCAAGTCTGCTTGCAGACAGAGAGTGGTTCAGGGTCTGGTGTACGATATGGGGGGCGATGTATGGTCTATGGCTTGCCAGCAACCAACGTTGCTTCCTTTCATAAGGAATCCAAGCAACAAGCTCCCTGGCATTGTCAAGCGACGGCTAGAAATAGCTGTAGAATGCTATGGCAATCCTCATTTCTCAAGTAAGTCCAACTTGGGGGTCAGTCTGGTCTCATTATCCGGTAGTAAGGGATGGAAGGCATATATCTGTACTGGCTGGGTAGCCTATGCTACCTGGTATACCAAACAGTAAGGAATATGTCAGGTCTGGGGTGGTGTGAGCCACCCCACCCGCAGTTGGGCCCACTTTGGTAGTGCTTAGATTCATGCAGCCCCAGTGCGGTGGGGGGAAGTACCCCAGGTTTCATCCCACAAAGTTGCCTGCACTGGGTTCCCTAATGGGCACACAAAAACTCAAAGAATATTTAATCATCAATCAAGCTATTGGATTCCCCATCCCATACTACTTAGGAGAAATTTATTTATCAAGTATACTATGTATCATTTTAGTATACAATAGTCTGAATTTATTAAATTAAAAAAATTTCCCTTTTATAGGCTTCAGGGGTTACAAAAACTGCAAATATCCACCCTTCTTGCATGATTGGATTAAAATAATGAGATCTTTACTATATGATTACAACTACCTCACATCTAATTAAAAAGTGCCTGAATCTCGACTTAATGAAATCATACTACTTATGACTGAGTGCATATAACTGAAGGAGTTATGACAAAGCACATACTTTTTTGTAATCTGATATATACAAACAAAATTAAATTTACTTTTAATTACATGAGACAATCTCAACCTTGATCACTTGCTTTAAATACTATAAATCCAATTAAAACTTCGCTATTACAATTGGAACTATTGCCTAGTTTGGTGGATCAACACTATAATTTGTTATCTATAGTTGAGAAAATTTATTTATCTAGAGTTACACAATAGCATTAAACAACTTGCCATAAGAAGAAGCGTGATGCGCCACCATTTCTATGTGTGACACTCATAACTCACGTGTTACATGCAAAAATTCTTTAATACAAAACCAAGTCTCATTATTAGCTTCCATTTCTCATCCTTTGAATATACTATCATATTGAAAATTAACATAAGCATTTCATTACCATTAAATGAAGCAATAGTCAAAACCCTAATCTATATTCTATTATTCTCTTCTTTTCCAACAAGAGTTAAGTTAGTGAACTTAAATAGAGAGCTTTGGTCACTTTTCTCATAGGCAGACGTGAAGTACTAAACATATTGCGCTGTTATTCTGTGGAAATACTGGGTAAGCACCAAGAGAGCAACCCAACTAGCCATAATTCCAAAACTTTTATAAGTTCTTAATTAAAAAGTTCTTATTTTTTAATTTTTAAATTAATTTAATATATCGGTTTGATTAAAGGTTATAATAGATATGGTAGATTTTTGAGTGAACTTGCCAAGTACATTAGCCCAATTTGCTCTAAGACACCTTATTCTATTTTTAATAAACCAAAGAACTCAGAACTCTTTCCCATTTCTCTGAGTGACCCTAGATGATTATGCGTCAGTTTGCACTATGGGGTTGGTGTTGTGGGTATTAGAGCATCTGCACATTCAGCCAATGTTCTCTTGTCTCACTATAGTCTTAATAGGAATACATAATTTTAATAGCAACGGATCTTATTTCAGGATACTGGCAAATTGATCTACTAAAAAGTAATCGAGGTGGGTTGACCTTGGGACAAGTATACCACACCAAAAATTGATCTACTAAAGAGAATCAAGAAAAAAATGTAATAAATAGCGCCAAGGACTATAATAGCTTCACAAAAGCTCAAGGTCTTTACAACATGCCAGCTACACTTTAACAGGAAATGGATGCCATGTTAGGTAACCTCAGTTGTTTTGCATCCTTGTTTATCTAGACATATCAAAGTCTTTAGCCATAGACTACAGATCATCTTGAGCACTTTAAAAAGTCTTCAAAAATACCATGCATCAAATTTAAAGATGGTATGAAAATGTCATACTTTAAAAAAATGAGATAATTAAGTTTCATTGAAAATGCTGATGGACTATGCCATCAAGATCCCTAAGATTGAGTCAATTTGGGCAAGTCACAATCAAAAATAATTGCTATGTCCAAGTACCTTTAAAATGGTCAGCTACTATTGATTTTAATTATGAATTTTTTTAATGCAGAGTCACTATTTTGATAACCAAAGGATCCAAATAAAGGCTTCAAACAGAATGAGGAAGCCCAAAGCTCTTAGGATAAACTTATATTTCATTCAATGTTAGAACCAACATCGCAATGTCCAAATTTTGATCATCCATTAGTTAGAAAACAGATGCATCCTTAGAAGCAATTGGTACTATATTAAATCCTGTTGATGAAATTGGTAATAAAAATCTTGTACCATATGTGAGCCAAACTATGAGCAGAACATGAGCGAAACTACACTGTGACAGATCATAAATGCCTTGTGATAACTTACGTCTGTAAGCTGTCAGAGTATATATTCACAGTTTACATTTTGGGGGTCTATGAATCAAATTTCATTGAGATGACAGCATATCTTAAAAGAGTCTGAAGGGAGAGATATGCTGGGCCTTAAAGTTACAGGCATATATTTGAGATTATAAACTAACCAGGAAATGTACATTAAAATGAAGATGATCAATAATTGTTGCTAACTGTTATGTCTCCTAAGTAAAGCCAATGACCTATATATAAAATTTTCAAAGATATATTGGCCTAACCACTAGAAATTTAGCAAGCATTAAAGAAGGTTATGGAGAAAACAAAAGTTATTAAGTCAACTGTTCAAATTATTTAAAAAAATCTAATGTTTCCAAAGTTTTAAAAAGATGCAATTGTCAATGCAGCTCATAAAGATTTATGACGTGTAGGTCTGCAGAAGACATTATAACAGGTTCATCAAGGATACTATTGGATATCTATATATCTTGACTTCAGAGAGGATTTCTTATTGTGCAATGTGCTAGGCACACAAAACCTATAAGATGGTTAACCACTTTTTGACTTGTAAAGCATGGGTTTGCTTAGTACACTACTCCGTTGACATATTGACCCCTGGTCATAATCACTGAAAGAAACAAATACATTATTGTGGGTATAAATCATCCTGACTTGTTAAGTAGAGACGCGTGCATTTGCCAAAGTGGATGCTGGAAGTAACGCTTAATTCATTTTGGAGAAGGTTAATAGATTAGCATGGTTGCCCTTAAGTAGTAACAATAACAGAAGCAATTTTGTAACACAAGTCATTTTTGAGTAAATAAAAACCCGGGATACAAGGAATATTGACAACTCCTTATTATCTAAAATCTAATGAAATGCTTGACTGGGTGAATGATGATTCAGACAATAACCTTTATAAAACTTTTAGATAGCAAGCCTTCCAGTTGGTTAATCTATTATTGTCTAAACATTGCCAACTTTATTTTATGTTTTGATTACAGTTAGATAACCATCTAAACTACTCTATGGACAACAGACTTGAATAACGCCAATATTATATTAAAAATTAAATCCAATTCAGATATGACAACCTTACAATATTTATAAGGCCTGACAAAGGTACTGATAGGGTAGATTCTTTTACTATATCAGCACCATCAAGATAAAATCGATGTTGAAGAATATGAAGAATATTAATGACCAGCTCTTCTGGCCTTTGATATTGGTGGTAAGGTTGGATACTGTGCCAATCATGTCTTTAAGCGAAAAAAATAAGCTGGAAAAACTCTGTGGTGATTTTAAGGCATAAACAAGCTAACATTATATGCTTATAGCATCAAGAACCTACTTAATGAAAGAAGAGTATATAAAGTTCATACTAAGTTCTTAAGAGCGTGTAAATAATTAGCCAGAGAGGAAATATGACACACAAGCGTTATTTTATTATTCTTTAATTATTTGTTACTTAAAATTCTTGATTTTATCACATTGGGATGTCTTTATTTTTGTCTTTATTTTTTTGTAATAAACGGCATCATTTTCTTTAGTGCTGTCATTGGTTTTTGGCAATGAATGCAACCTAAATTTCCTAACGCCTCTTGGAGGAGGGGTTTTTACAATTGACATCTTTTCCTACATGTCAATGTTGTTTTGGACTGACAAAGGTGCCAAAAACATAGTTTGTTGTCCACAATGTGTCAATCAAAGCTACTCCAGATTGCCATATTGCCTCAGTATCCCCTGTAGGGATACTAAGGATGTACAGCTTAAGAAACTTGGTAAATCAAGAGATTTTTTTGGCGTTTTTTTAAATTATGAGTTCCAAATGATGTAAAACCATCAATATTTAAGCAGGATGGATCAAGGAAAAAATTACTAAGTCCAAATGAGAGAAATTTTTTTGACACCTCAAAAAATTTACTCAGCATTCAGTAGAGTTTTTGTAAGAGTCTAGATTAATTTCAGAAGCCTCAGGTTCCATCATTAAACACTCTAGAACCCGCAAAGTTCATGTGTAAACAAGCTACTGACTCTTTAAATATACTTAGCAATGTTATTTAAAACTGTTTTCCTTAGATTTCTAGAATCAATTTCCCAATAAAATTTTTGAAATGTTAAAATTAATATTCTAACTTCAAATCATTTAAATTCTGGAAATCCTGGAATCTGGCACCATAAATATAATGAAGCACAAACCAGAGCTAAAAAAGCCATTGCTTACATGCTGCCGCTCCTTAGGAACAAATACCAACCATTTATATCCATTTTAAGAATCTCTTTAATAGTGTTGTTACTTTAATACGTCAGAGTAGTTAATGGGTCCACAATTTCACTTATTTTTCTTTATCCTGTTTGGGTATCAGACCTTATCCTCATTAACAAACTATGCCCAGAAAATATTAGAAGTCAGTAGTCGTCATATTAAACAAAAGTATATACTATATTCTTCCTTTTCCACGAGCAACAGTCCAAAATTTGTGAGTAAAAAAGGCCTTTGTTTGAGCCTGTTGCTTCCTCTTAACAACCATCCTCCTGCACCAGTTATGGTCGTGGTTGTCATCCCCTTCTCAGAAGAAATAGCGTTGTTCATCCATCCATCTCAAAGGACATTCAGACTTTCCCATTATTGTAATAACTTTGCACAATAAACCCTGGCAAGAGTTCCATCTCCTATGAGCTGAGTTCCATCTGCCAAAAACTGCAAAACCTGTATTACTATCTAACCAATGAGTTCCTGACAGGAGTCCATGCTGCCAAGCTGATTATATGTAAAGAAGGTCATGGCCCTTCTCTAGAAAATTGCCCAAATCTGTCAGAAGGCCATAGAGAACATACCAGCTAAAGCATCTCAAAGGCACTTGAACCCACATATAATGACATCAAGCCCAAGCTGATAATCACTGCTGCCACAGCCACTGCTGAAGATTGAGCTTTAGGAGGGAGGGTGACAATCAAGTTATGCTAGATCGCCACATTGCCTTAATTTCCCCTTGTAGCAAAAGAAAAGCTGTATATCACATAATAGATTTAGTGGTTTGAGGGATTCAAATAGCGATTTTGACAGATACTGGAGCTCCAAAAAGTGAAAAATGATAATCAAGAAGGACATTATTGGGGCAAATTCTTTATTAAAATCTAAATGTGATAAACCTTGTCCAACGCCTCATGAATTCATTCTGCGTTCAGTTAAGCTTCCATAATGTTAAGTTTTCAACCAATAGTGCAAGCTAAAATGACTCAACAAGAAAATTGATGATCTATACTCAATTTTATAATGAAACTCCTGCTTGTAATTGGGAAGTAGATTCTCCAATAATCCTCAATAATAACCAAGTAACTTCAGTACGCTCACCATTCTTAAGTCTACTGGCAACAACAATTATGAGACCTTCTGTCTTTGTACATAATAAGGAAAAATATTTTTGTTATAATCAGGACTTCTTCTCCTGCAGGTAAACTGAATTTTTCTCTTTGGGAAGTATAAATGCACACAACTATCTAATATAAACTTAAAGGCAGCAGATATTAATATCAGATAGATGCCAGATGGAAAATAATAATTAATAAACTAAAGTACAGTAGTTAAAGGGTGGTTAGCTGAGCGGGTAAACCCACTTCCACCCCTAGTGCAGGTTTTGAGTTTGAAACCTGTACTGGCTAGAAAACTTTCTCAGTGTGGTATATTTGTCCCAAGGTTGACCCACCTCAAATAATTTTAAAGTACAGTAGTTATTGATAATCAGTAGATAAATGATGATGTTTTATTAATCAGCCAGGCGACAGTATTATATACCTCTTGGGCATCTCCTGGCTGAACTCACAAATTAGATGAGTTCATTCTATTATGCAAATCCTCTGCTGGTCATGGCGATAATCATGAAATATCCTCATGTCAATTTGTCCCATCAATTGACCAAAAATAACATTTTTTCACCCAATTGAAGGCAATTTTAATCTCAAATTGGGACGATTATGGTTGCAAACTTAACACCAAAATCTTTCCAATTAGAGCTACATTATAACTCAACAAATAACAATAAATGGGAATAATAATATATATGAAAAATAAAGATGATGCACCCCTTTTTGGAACATTTGCAGGCCTTTCATAACACTAAGTATTCCATTAATTGGGATATCTATGTTTTAGTCCTAATAAATCTTTTTTATTAATTGAGACCAAAATTCCGCCTTAGCGCATTAATATTAGTGTACTAATTCAGGAGGTGTAATTAAGTTAGTGCTGTGAGACCACTTTACACCCAAGTGGACCCATAATTAACCATAATGTGATTATATCATAGCTATTATTTGCTATTATAATTGGGATGATTTAAGTACAATTGTGGCAGTTATGAAATGAATTTAGTTATGCAGATAAATTTGGAAGGATCAAAGGATACATCAATGGGATTAATCTATTAGTATTGATGTTTTTCTTGAAGGGTTTATTTTTGAGTCAACCATCAAAATATAACACATAATTCTCAGAATATATCCAGAAGCCTCATATTCCGTCATACAGCTCTCCAAAACCCACAAGTTTATGGTAGCATCTAATTTATCACATCAAAAAATATCCCTGGTAGAAATACATATTTTAACTTTTTCTCCTAGAATCAATATTCACAGATAAAATCTTTAGATTTAAAAATAGTTTTTATTTTCAGAATCATCTTTATTTTTGTAATTACTAATCTTGGCACCATAGATATCATGAAGAACACCCTAGAACTAAAAACGGTCAATGCTTACATGATGTTACTCCTTATGGGTGAAACATGACTGGGTATATCTAGGTTATGGCTCACTTTGATAAAGGTGTTTCTTCTAAAATCCTGGAGTAGGCAATAAATATGTGATTTTTCTAATGGTTTTCTATCCTGTTTGGGAGTTCATACCTTATCCCCTTTAGCAAACTTTGCTTAGCAACCATTAAAAGTTGTTGTTCTTCACACACTGATAAGCTTAAATTATCAGACATGTTAAAAGAAGATATTCTGTTTGAGCTGAGGATGTGTTGAGATTTTAACTAAATTTTTTTTTCCAATATAATATAAAGTTAGTCCATTGTTTTTTGGGCATGGATGTCAATTTAATTAGCAATTAAAAAAATTTGAGCTTCCAAATGTGGAGCTCCATCTTTACCTTTTAATCAATTGATCAATGGATCTTAATGGTTAATTTAAAGACATACTTCCAAAAGGTATTGGGCCATGTTGCTAATAAATTTAATTTTTCCAAAATTGCAGATGCAATTGCTGAAACTTTTTTATATTGTGTTGATGGGATTTCTGACCAATACCAAATCAAGTGATGCAAGTTGGTAATAAAATAAAGCTGTTCTCTAGTAATCAATGTTAATTGCTCATAAGAAAGTATTAAATTGCCATGATAGACTTATATATACTAAAACAATATCTTTAGTAAACTATCTTTTGTTGTTCTTAGAACATGGGAAAATAGTCAACCAGCTGAATTTGATATATATCAAGTTAAAGGGAAAGTAGTCAACCTGTCAAGGATAAAAAACAAGAAGGCTTGAAGCTATAATTCCAGGTGAAAAATTTTTAATAAGTAGTTGTAACTATGAAAACGTCCTAGTTTTTGACCGCCATCATGCTTTAGGATTCATGGATCAAAATGGATGCTGAAAAATTTGTCTGATATGGATTCCTTCAAGGTAAGTGTTTTGACCCAAAATACTCGCCAATTCAGCCTTGGATTAAGAGAAATTTGAATATGTGTAAAAATGACTTAGGTAAATGAGAATTCAGACCCTAAATTCAGACAGATTTCTTTAGTAACAAAATAATCATGCAAATAAATTTAAATATCAAAAGGATATGCACTGCAAGTGACAAGGGAAAAAACCCAGATAAAGACCCCAAAGGTTTTAGCACCTCCAATTTATGCTCAGGTTTAATATTTTTGTTTAAGCAAAAACTAGGTATACCGCAGAATACCAGGTAAGACAAGGAAAGGGTGGCCCCAAGTCATCAGAGAAACCCATGAGAAGGTAAAAAAGAGTAATAATACTGAACTAAGTCCAGAATCGCGTGGACCCAACCTTTTAAAGTCGCCCTTCCAGGGAGCCCCTCCTGCAATATTATTTAGGCCTCTAAAAGCATGAAAAATAGCTTGAGAGGGGCACAGCCCAGCTTCAAGCCCCACTTAAGCTGCAAAACCCAAAAAAGCATTTTGACTCAAGATTAGGAAAATTGAATCTAATTTGAAACGCAAAAATCAGTTTAACCTGACTGTTCCATCACCCCCACGCCAAGAAGCAGCCATCACAAAAGGATCCCATAGCAGGAGGTAACAACCCAAGGTCTTCTGTGACAGAAACGGAGATGGAAATAGACTGAAAAAGCCAGTTCATTTGGCGAGAAGAAACACGCCCACCGTGTGGCTGGGTGGTTTTCCCCACAGGGTAGGCTGGCTGTGGGGTGAGGGAGCCCTGCTGTCCATGTCCCCTTGGTGCCAGCCAGTTCCCTGATGAGGGAAGCCCCATTAGGATTTTGCACCAACAATTGCTCAGGTCCAGGGTTGGCCATCAGTCACCAGCTCCCAGTGCTGGTTACTCAATAACTGGGACCTGAAGCAACCACCAAGATTAACCTGGGGATCTGGTGGCGTGCTACCAGCATAAGGAGTTCAGAATAATGTAACGTTCAAAAACGACCCAGATTTCAACTGACATCTTGCCTTAAATTGGTGGACCAAACTGGACGCTGAAAGATTGTCTGATATGAGGTTCCCTCAAGGTAACTGTTTTGACTCATCATACTCATTAATTCAAACTTGGATTTAGTAAAATTAAAACGAGTAATGATAACACAGGTAAATGAGAATTATGTTACAAATTTAGCCTGCTTTCTTTATTAATGAAATAAACATGTAAACAAATTTTAAATCCCAATAAGATATGGCACCGCAAGTGACCCAAAAAAGCCCCAGAGATTAAAAAACCCTTAAGGAATGGCAACTCCAATTTACGCTCAGAGCTAACATTTTGTTAAGGGACAAAGCCTAGGTTCTCCGCAGGATATCAGGTAAGACAAGGCAAGGATGGCCCCAAGCCTCCAAAAAGACCCACAAGAAGGTGGGAAATGAGAAAAAATTCCGAATTGAGTTCAGAATCTCATGGGCCCAACTTTTCAAGGTCGCCCTTTCAAGGAGCCCCTCCTGCACTATCTTTAGACCCTTAAGAGCGTAAAGAATATTTTGGGAGGGGCACATCCCAGCGTTGATCCCCTCATAAGCAGCAAATCCCAAATAAGCGTTTTAAATCAAGATTCAGATTTCCAAATCTCAAGTTGAAATGTAGCAATCAGTTTGACCTGACCATTAAAGTAGTTATTGAAGAATCGCTTAATGAAAGTTAATTTAAGACCTTAATACAGACAAGTGATGTTTATTTCAATTAAAACTTCATATATTTATAAGAATTTTGGAGTGTCTTTGACAAGGTGGACTTCTAAACTCTCTTTGTACAGGATCTATCATCAACCGTTTTAGAATGCTAATTAAAAAGATTTTCAAGGAGATTAGAGATTGTTAATTTATATCATAAGTTGTCACACTGGTGGCAGCTGATTATTCTGACAATTGAGGCATAGGTTAGAAATGAATCTTTCTTTAATTTTTTTATTAATAAAGGAATATGTTCAGGAATTAGAGTCATTATCATCTCTATTATTATTCCAGTGCTAGACATTTCCTACCTCAAGATCCTGTTGAAGAGGGCATAGGACCTAAGAAGTTTTAGCATGAACTCTATTGACTGCATATACATGGACCAAATAAGCAATGCTATATTCATAGTTGACTTTGTGAATTAATTAATATGGATGTGACCAAGTAGTGTTGAGCTTGTTTGTCGACCTTCTGGTCAATAAGCGTAAACATAACAAGATCTCACAATCTAAAACGGGTAATGCAGGATATCTGACATCTGATTGATCTTTTAGATGTATTGGATATTATCCTTCCATAGCAAGATCCCGTAACCAAATTATCTCATCTGTTAGAGCTCTCATGGTTAAATCAGCGATAGTTGACACAGAGTTATCTAGTAATGGTTGCACACTATTAACAATCTGAGTTCTCACCTATATAAATCCTGGAATAGGGAAATCTTAAAAACTTTATGATAGCTTAATTTGTAAGTCATCAATGCGCTAGAAAAATAAGATTAAAACGATGAGGATCAAAAGTATCCATCTATTTCAGGATAGAAACCAAAATCCCATTAGCACGCTCAACTGCTCTGTTGTATGAAGGATTATAAGGTTTAACAAAATGGTGACTAGTGTTAAACAGCAAGGTCAGCTCCTGTATTTCCATCAATGTGAAATTAAGACTAGTATCCAATAATAATACTTAAAATCACAAATATTGGGTGAAAACGTGTTGGAATAAAAGCGTATCTATAGTTTAAAATAGTTACCAGCACTAAAATGGCTTG
The DNA here is from genome assembly GCA_022478985.1 of Massospora cicadina. Lineage (NCBI taxonomy): Eukaryota > Fungi > Entomophthoromycota > Entomophthoromycetes > Entomophthorales > Entomophthoraceae > Massospora > Massospora cicadina. Next base: position 47,607 of record JAKSZP010008000.1, on the reverse strand, counting down.
CACCTATTTATTTAGATGGTTTATGGCCAAGAGTATGTAATTATGTCATGTAATTCTGTCAGTAAAGCCCCACAACATCGATACTAACCATGTGGAAAGGTCCAAAAGTGGCCACAATTTTGATGTTGATATTGAGGTCCAGGCCAATCTTTGTTCAAGCAAATAAGGCACTCCTTGAGAAATTAATGGATTTTTTCTAACATCTTATCTTAATATCAAATTTTAAAGCCATTTGTAAGTTTTATTTAATGGCACCATGGCTAATTGCATTATGTCCTTCCACAATTACATCCATTTAAGAATTTGGTCGGATATAGGGGATCTTTTTACTATAATGAGTTTAAAGGAAAATCCTTACCTAGTCTGATTTTTTTAGTTTACTAAATTAATTCAAACTATATTTCTTAATAAACAGGAGTCAATCTTTCCAGTCTGCCAATAAAGATAATTAGATCAATCTTCTTCAGTAAAAAGCACAGCCAAGACTGTCATCCTGCATAGACCATTTACATTTTTGATGGTTAATTCCAAAACAGTGTTCAATAGAAAAACCATAAATCTGTAAACGAAGGGCTCAGCATGTTAACTGTCTGTTGTTGGCCCTCATTTTGTTGTAGCACATAATGAGTCATGATTAATGACCACTGTGAAATGAGTTCCATACAGGTAGGGTCAAAATTTTTAATATTTAACAGAACATCCAGAAACACATGCTCGTTTATGCTATAATTTCTCTCCTCCTTAGTTTAAGACTTACTGTAGTAGGTGACTGGATGATCTACATTTTTGTCATCATGTTGAGCAAATATTGCTCAAACAACATCACTGACGTTAATAAATGATATAAAAAGCTGATTGAACTAAGGATGTATTATTTTGCTGAGTACACAAGGCAGTTCTATGCAAATTAAAAAGCTTGTTCATGTTCAGGTTTCTTTCTAACTGTACTCCTTTCTGTAAAAATTAAGTTATGGGTTCTATTTACTCATCAAATCTAGGGATAAACTATCAGTAGTACACAACCATCCCTAAAAATACTTGTATATCTCTAAACTAGCAGGTCGGAACATCTTCTTGATTAAGTCAATCTTGTTGTAAAGAGGTAAAATTTCTTTTTTGATACCCAATGCGAAGAAACTCCATTTCGTTTTAAAAATTGAACTTTGATGGTTTTAACTTTAGTGAGGTTTCCAGAGTTGATTAGATACTTCTTGTAGTTGATTCAAATGATTTTCAAACGTTTAAGACTACAGTTATCGTTGAGGTAAACTAAAACGCAGAAAAGCTTAAATATTTAAAATTCCATATATTGCTCATTGGAAGGTAGATGGGGTTTTACACAATCCCTGCGGAATTTTGGTGAGCTTGAACAATCCTTTGATAGAAATTAGGGCACATATAGGTCGATCTTTTGATGCCAGTTCTATTTTCCAATAGCCACTTGCTAGATCCATGGCCAAAAAGTATTGAGCACCAGCAAGTAGCTAAAGAGAATCATCAATTTACGCAGGGATAACTATCATTTTTAATGATAGCCTTAAGGCGTCAGTAATACATCACCACTCTATGGCTATCATCTTTTTTTAAACTAATAACAGGAGAGGGGCCATGGACTATAGGATGGAACCAATAACCCAGAAACCATTTGTTGTTTAAGCTCAAATATCGCCTGATCTTCTTCACTTTACAATTTTGATATGGTTGGGAGCAAAACGGGGGCACATCACTTAGTTATTACTTTGTAACCCACCATTCATTTTACTAAAGTCACATGTATAATTTGAAAAGTTCAGATTATATCTCCAATAATTTGTCTTTTTCTTTACGCTGATAAGTAGTTATTCCAGGGCCAATGGAAGAACTTGTATGCCAATGGAAGGTGGATGCTCAAGAGCCTATTTTTTAAATGCCCAAAACTTTGAACATCTTAAATTTGTCAACAGTGAATGGGCGAACTTAAGTAATTGGGTTATTCAATCCAACATTCATTGATGTATCAGTTGAAATTACTAATAAAACTGAAATAGATTCAGCATATTTATGATCAAAAAGCCCTGGACTAGTCAACACTTCTCTTACCAAAGGGTTATAATGTCCCTGAATTTCAAATTTCTGCCTGGGAGTATAGTAACATGAATTCAAGTGTCCACAATATTTTGATATTTGGGCGGAATTACCATTGCATTGGTAAATAGAGAGGCATACCTTTATACCATTATAATTAGGAGGCAGTTGGACTCTAGACCCACGTACATGATAATCTACATACTTTATTCTATTTCTTTTTCAATTAGACATACTTAAACTAAAATTTCAATTTTATTATAATGAGTTTCAAAAATCATCAGCACTTTATGTCCAAGGAAAAAATTAATCCTTCTTTGTAATTTACAATAGCTACTTGATAACTTAAAAGTTACTTACCAAGCAAGAGATTGTAACTTGAATTATTGAAGGCATCGTGGAGGTTTTTATTAAAAATTTCCAAATTGTATAGTTAAGGATGAGTACGCTCCAAAAGCTTGGTGCAAAGAGGACAAGCAGTCCCACACTTCATATAGTGAGGTACATCAGAAACCATCTCAATCCGCTTCATACGTTTGGAAGATATGACATTAAAAGGTGAGCCACTATCCATAATGACTGGAACTGAAATATTCTAAAACTTCACTGATACCTGATTCACTAAGCTACCAAATTGTGGGGCAAAGTGAGGAACATAAATGTCTCATTATATGAGGAATATGATAAAGCAGAATCTTTATTAATATTTGGATACCTGATCACTTCCTTCAATATTGATTAAATAACTTGTAGAATAGTAATAGGTAAAATAGGCTTATATTGTAGCTTAGTGGTACCTTAAACATAAAGAGCCTCACCCTTAATGTTGACCCCTCTTTTCTCGCCATATATGAGCGTTGTTTCCAACATTTTAGTGCATGATGACGGGTTCCATTACAATAAGTAGACCAGATCTCACTTTTATACTCTACTGCTTGTACTCAGTGAATGATAGAGGTGGTAGAACTTTTGTTAACCCATGCAAACAGTGGAATTTCAATAAGAGCTTCTTTAGATTTACAAAATACAATTGAAAGTACGTTTTAGGCCAATCGTGAGCAGTTGAGCTTTGGTACATGGTTTAAGGGTGAAATCACTTCTGTGATGGCATCAGCCATATTGAATTCTCTTAGTAGTCACCAAAGTTTGAGCGTTGGCTAGAAACAAAAAGCAAAATCAAAGGGACTTTTTCCCTTGTTCAAACGGATTCACACAAAAGCCTGTTTCTTGTTCAAAAGGCTTTGGTCACTTCCAAATTCTTGGATTAGTACGTTAAGACTTTACTCAAAGATTTGTATTACTGAAGGTGAGGGGTCATTATCTCTCTGGCAGCATTACTTAAACAGAATATGTTTGATCTTTTGATGGTTGATTGCTTCTTCCATTTCACTTGCATAGGCAATATATATGGACCAATACCTTCTGTCCTGGGACAAATTTTCTATAAAACTAGTTTGAAAGAAGTTACTATGGTCAATAAAGTATTAATTTCAGAGACCGTGCTAGATGCAGAGGATTCAATGTCAATTTAAGTCAGTGGAGCCGGTATGATGATTTATCTTTGATTAGTCTCTAACTCTTCTTGAGTTTGTTTCAAAATTTGTTTTAAAAGGAGGAAACTAGAGCCTTTTAAGTGACCTGCTTTTTCAAAATCTAAATTTTGACTTGATGTGCTCGCAATTGAGCTTCACATTGGCTTACTTGGTCATCAAGGTGTTCACAGTTGATATTAACCGGCTTATATATTTATCAACAAATTTGGTAAATGCAGCAAAGCTATTCATTTCAGTGTACAAGGCACACAAAGTAAGTCAAGGGTCAAAAGCTCTTCCATTGAGGTGGAACTTGCATCCAGTAGCCACATTTTCAATTGAGACTTCAAGGTAGCTATAACTTTGGATATCTTCTTGCCATGGATCATCATCTCCAAATAAAGGGATAGCCACTCCTGGGGTCCTGAAGGACCTTATCTTCCATCTGAGCTAGAAGGATTTCCAGGCCCCCTGGTCCCAGGAGGCTCTTCTGCAACATCTTCTTGGGTCAGAAACTAACAACATTGCTGCAAAGATTGTAATGCAACATTAGTTTTTTATTAATTCTCAGAGACCAACCAAAATTTTATCATAAAATAATTGATTAGATTGATTACCAAGATACCCTGAGATCCAAATATCAATCATGGCAAGTTGCATTTGAGCTTCATATATCAACTGTTGGTTGACCAGAATAGCATCCCTATTGTCACAAACATAAGTTGAAGAAGTATTATAAAATCTTAATACTGCTGAATGTAATTTGTGAGAAGTTCCTAGCTATCAGTTTAACACAGAGAAATGTACTCCAATGATCTGAAGAAGATTATTAAACGCGGGATGTATAAAATAGCTATAATAACTATCAGTACCTGTTTTCAACTCACTAGCATGTAATTGGTTTGATTCATACAATATTTTCATAACAGAGGGTACCAAGGAAGCCCTGGAGTGGAGGAAATAATCTCCATTGAAATAAATCCCATTAAGTAATTGCAATAGTATTTCAAATATTTTTGACATGAACTTGATATAGACGCTAATCAACATCAGAAATAGGTTGATTCCAAATTAGCATGGAACTCTAAGGCTTAAGGCTGCAGAGGAGTTACTTTTATCTAGATGTAGTGACCCAGTTAGTCACATAACTTTCATGATTGTGGGTAACATTTTGACTGTCATCCTTCTCCAAGGCGTGATAGATGCTTCCACTTGTAGCAGCTTGGAGACCCCTGTGGTGAGCACCACTTTTTTATCAGAACATGGGAAAAGAGTCAACCAGCCAAGTTTAGTAACTATCAAGACAATGGGAAAGCATTCAACTGGCCAAGGAATCAAAAATAGGAAGGCTCAAGGCTGCAATTCCAGGAGACAGGGTATTCATCAATAAGAGCTTATTGTTAAAAATGTAAAGTGAGTAACAATATGATCTTAATATAAACAAGTGATGTTATTATAAGTAAAAATTTGTATAACTATAGGAAATCGGAACTGTATTTGATAAGGTGGTCTTCTAGGCTCTCTTTGTACAGGATCTTTCATCAGCAGCTGTCAGGATTCTAATCGAGTTGATTTACTAAAGGAGATTAGAGGTTGTTCATTTAGTTAAGAATTGTCGCTCTTGTAGCAGAATGTTCTGACAACAGAGGTTGGTATATAAATGACTACTTCATAAATTATATTATGGCCAATGGAATCTTTTAGGGAATTAAAGTTGTTTTAAACACATTATCTATCAATGTCTGACAGTTGTCATTATTATTTTTACTAATAATTTTTTTGGTTTTTTTACAATTTAAATGAACCATTCATGTATTGAGTTGTGCTTCATGTCATTAAAAAGAAAGCAACTGTATTAAATGGGTAGTTTTCAAATGAATTAAATATTTTGCTTTGAATACATAATCAAAACTGAAACTTTGATAAAAGTTTTAGGCTCAATAAGCTTTTTTGCCTGCGCAGCTCTAAGCCTATGTTGACTCAAGAAACAACTGCTGCCTCACATGGGGCGGTGGTGCTACCTCCAATTGTTTATCACCCGCCACCAAAACATGCCAATGCTGGCCCAGTTCTCCCCAAAACACTTTTAAGTGCTACATCATGACTTAATCCCTAGTTCACCACCTCACGCACTTCTAGGTGGAGCTTTGATTCCCCCTGGTGCTCCCTCAGAGTATACTGCATTTCATCAATTTGGTTGATTATTGGAAACTCTTCTCCTATGCAAGCGCGGCAATCATTGAGATGGCTATAACAGTTTAGAAGATCGCTATATTTATAGATTTACACCCCTTGAATGGTACTTTAACCTCATCTTCTCTTGTGAAGCCCGCACCATGTATCATCACAGCTGTTTTAATTATAAAAACAAACCCACCCTAACCATCTAAACACACCTGCTTTATGAAACCATGTTGGTGGCCCTTTTTTTGACTTGCCCTCCTACCTCTTTCTAAAAACTCTTCCATGAACTTACAGAGGGTTTGGCTACCTATGACTTTAAACTAAGTTGCTTTTCATGGTTCCCAATGGCGCCAATTGTCTTGCAGGGCCTCATTAATATGCAATGATCCACTCCTCAGTTGCAAAATCAACTCTCAACACCCCTCGCACCATGTCAGATCTACTCTTGCACATTCCTAATGGGCATGCGTCAAAAATGGCCGTTTCATTTTCCCCTTCTGCTTTGAACTCGACAGTTAGAAGAGCAAGTGTCAGCGGTTTTTGCTGAAGCTGCCTCTACTGCTCCTCCCTCTAAAGTCAGCTCCAATACGGCCACACCAAAGTTTTTAATTGGGGATTGTACTCCCTCCCCCACCCTTGACTGCTTCAGGCGCTGCTTGCACCACTCCACCCAATAAATTTTGACATCTCATTCTAATCCTAATCAGATTGCTGCTCAAACATTAATGGAGTTACCATGTCCTATTTACACAGCCAATCAGATACTGTTACTCAACAAACTCCTGTCGCTGGCTCAGTGTAGTCTGAATAAAATCTATATGAGGTTCTTGAATGGTTTGATGACAAAGAAGGGGCTTGAGGAATCAAACCTGATTTTGACTGGCTAATTTTTTCACATTTTCTTCCACTTCAACTCCCCACTGCCGTTCCCATCCTTATAGCAACAGACCAGTTTATAAAATGTACATCAAAAAGCTATTAGCCAAAAGCTGCCCTTGACAACTCCCTCCTCTACCAGGCTCTCAATGCGGCATAGAGCCACTTTGCCAGGGTATTCCACACCCTGACTTCCCCTTGATTCCTAATGACGCTATATCAATATTAAATAACTCAAACTTTTCATGGCTGCGTGTTCATCAATGCAACAAGATCTTAACTTCTTGATCCCAAATACCTGTCATGGCTTAAAGATGACATCATAATGGGGACAAACGTTAAGGACAAAGCAGCATGTCAGGAGGCCAAGAAGGTGAAGTTGGCTGGCCTCCCTGACCTCAAACATACCTTAGATTAACGCTGGGTTGAGGCGAGGTATGCCCAGATTGGTCCTAGGGATGCAAGGGAAGTTTGGCCTTGTATAACAGCAGGGCGTTAAACTAACTAGGCTTTTCAATAAACAAAATGGCCGTTTTTAGTTTCTCCATGAATGGGGTCTCATAACCCGTTCAGTTTTCGAAATTTCTAGCTCAGGTCAGCCTCTCATACAAACAATAGCCCAAATTCAATTTAATTACCAAGTATAGTTTATTGCCTGATGGAAGCGTGCACCTATTAGTGTATCATAGCTTAGACCCACTTCCCTTAATTGTTTTCCTGAATTCCCTTATATCCCTTTCCTTGAGACCAAGCTCTCCCATAGGTTGACTTCCCTCATTATAAACACCTTCACTAGTACACCGTTTTTTATATATATGTTATCTTGGATGATCCTGTGCGCAGATCTCCTTGAGGAGGTCTCACACAACATTAACCATTTAATTTTAGGGACTATATATCCATCGGTCCATACACCGTTGGGCTCCCAGGTTCCCTCCAACCTGGGAGGCCTATACCTTACCACTTGGAGCACCGCATGGTTCTCTTTTGGTTATTCTCTCTAATGAAAACATTTTCGACCCAAGTTATCCTAGCTCAAGCACCCTCTTCTGGGCTCTGGTAATTTTAGTACTAAAGACTAGTTTCCTGGAGCTGGCCCTGTGCACCATGCATTACCACGCTGGGAAAAGGGGAGTTATAGACACACTCCTAACATTGGTTGAACAACTCTTAGATTTTGTGCATGAACATTTTTCTTGTGGGACTTTGACAAAGTGCAAATGATGTGCGCCAGCTGTTGGCCATGGCAGCAATAGGTCTCACCACTCTTTCCTCTTTTTCCAGAAGGTTGGAGCATCTCAGCGTTATTTTTGCTACCTTCAACTGGAAAGCACCCACCCTTCATTCTCATAACTGATGGATACAGATGCTTTTCAGTCCAGGAGTCAAAATTCCCCGACTTTCTGCTGTAAATATCCAAATTAGTCAAATAAAATGGGAAATTCTTCAGCACCACGTTTGGACAAAGTCAGAGGTATCCTTGAAAATTGTCCTGGGAGTGATGGCCTTGGATAACGTCAGTCAACCAATTTCTGAAATTGGAATAGGGTTGTCTATGACTAAAAACGCATTTTATAATGGCAATGTCTTATATACATCTGAGCCATCTTTACTCTCTTATGGCTCAGATATGGAACCCAATCCTGTGTATCAAATTACCACAGAGAACCCCCGCTTGACCTCTACCATGATCCGCAGCACTCAGGAGGTTGAAAAGCAACTACATCTACAATATTAAATGTTTATGCAACTGTGGAAGATATGGTGGGATATGTGGCCTCAGTAGTAAGATTGGCCAATTATCCCTCTCCATTTTATGATTCAAAAACATACCTTGGAGACATGCTTATGCCAGATAATGAGTTTGGTGGGGAAGTGTTGGCGTTCTCTGCTAAAAAAGATATTAGGGTTTAATGTTAACTGCTACACTCTCATCCCCTTCAGGTTAATTTGCACTACTATCTTAGTGGATACCAGAGCCTCTGAGAATTTCATTAACCAAGACCTAGCTGACTACCTTGAGCTTAGCTACTTGTCATGTGTGTATGGTTAGGGGAGGGGCTTCTCAAGGTATTCCCACCCTGAAGGTACTAGGATTATTGGATTATCAAGTGGGAAAGTAATTTTTGACGGACCATTTCCAAGCAATCAAAAACCTTTTGTACTCCATTATTTTGGGAGTAGAATGGTGGTGAAAGTTTGCCGTCAGGACCAATTTGAGAGACAATATCCTATCATTGTTGTTAAAGAATGGTCGTACCCTAATCGTTCCTTTGTCTGAGGCTAACTTCCAGGGATATCTTCTTAACTTGCCCAATATCCATACCCTCAGTATCGCTCCATTGTTGAAGCCCTCATTGGTGGTATCTTTAGCTTCTTGTTTAAAGGGTCTGGAATCTTAGTTTTATGCGGCTTCAGCCATTAAATTAACTGCTCATTCAGATTTGATTGTAATTTTAAACTCACGGCTGATCTGGTGCGCATATTTTCCCCAATTTATCCTTTGACCGTATAGAAGGGAGCAGCATTAGATGTGCGGTTTAAGGAGCAGTAGCCAAAGACTCAATTTTCAGCATATCTCCCCAGTATGCTTCCCACTTCTCTTTGTGGAGAAAGCCAATGGAACTTTATGTCCTTGCATAGATTATGGGAACCTAAACAATGTTACTTTACTAGATCTTCATCTCATCCCTTTAGATTTTCAGATTGCGCGCTATGTGGAGAAGGCTAAAGTCTTCTTCAAACTGAATTGTCTCAATGCGTTCAATCAAATCAGGATTAAGAAGGGACAGAAGTGGTTAACCGCATTCCATACCAGAAAAGGGATTTTGCAAGCTCAGGTCATGCCCTTTGGGCTTAAAGATTCCCCTGCTATCTTTCAACGCCGTATTAACTTGGCTTTGGGGGGCCTGTTGGGGTATGCGCGGTTGCCTACATGGATGATATTCTGGTGTTTTCCCCTGATCATGAGTCCCATGCAGTACACTTTTGGCAAGTGGTGAAGAGGTTAAAAGCAGCCAGCCTTACGCTGAATATTAGCAAGTGTAAACTTTTTAAGTCCTAGGTCACCTTTCTGAGCAACGTTGTGTTTGACCAAAGACATATGATAACTCCAGATAAGGAGAAGGTGAAAAATTTGTGGCCCATACTAACTTCAGTCAAGGAACTAGGGATTTTTGTGGATCGTGTATGTTTCTCAAAAAATCACGCCAAATCTTTTCTGAGGTGGCGGCGCCCTTGTATAAGGCAAGTGAGTCTAAAATGCTCCAGTGGTCCCCCATTTTGGAGGATTCTTAAGCAGTGAAGTGCACCTTGTTGTTTAAGTCCGTCTTTTGCTATGTAGATCCTGAAAAGGAGTTCATTGTATCTACTGATGCCTCCAACTTCACCATAGCGGCTGCCTTATTACAAGTAGGCGAAGATGGTATAGAGCATCTGGTAGGATATTTTCTAGAAAAATGTCTCTTCTGAGTTAAACTTCGCCATATACAACAAAGATTTACTAGCAGTGGTGGAGGCATTGACTTATTGGTATCATCACTTGCATGGCTCTTCCCAACCTTTCCATGTACAAACAGATCACTGTGCGTTGCTGTACTACCACACACCTCATGTCCTAACTTCATAGCAGAACCGTTGGCATGAGACCCTTCCCCAATTTGCATTTTCTTATGAGTTCACCAAGGGAAAGGAAATGGTTTGACGGATGCTTTGAGCCACAATCCTGCATTAGCTTTCAATCCAAAGGAGGTAGAGGTTAATACCTAGTTCATGATTCAACAGGGTAAGAATTGTATCAACTTCCCTCTTCCACGATCAACATGCCAGCGTTGGCTCCTTTAGAAAATGCAGAGGAATACAACATATTCAGAAAGTTAGTCCTTTCTCAACCATTATTGGCTGAATATACTATAGTACTTGCTAAGAGCGCGCTGAATCAGGAGGATATATCCAGGGGTTATCATTTAAAGGATGAGATGGTGTGGTTTCAGGAGCGCCTATGGGTTTAAGATGGAACACTTCTTCTGGAAATCATCTGAGATCATCATGACGGAATCAACATTAGTCATACTGGGAAAGCAAAGACTTTGGAGTTAATTCGACGCACATACAATTGGAAAGGTTTATCTGCTCAGGTGGGTAGGTATTGTAAAGAGTGCCTGATCTGCAATCAAATAAAACCAGATTGATAACCTCTAGCAGGGTTGTTAGTACCTGTCATGGAAATGGCAGAAGAAGTTTAGAACAGCCTGTAAGTCGGGATGAATGAGAGCCCAAAATGCAAACCAGAATGCCAGAGGCATTGCCAACTAAATGACGTTGTATGGAGCTGGGCATTGGGAAATGACAAATCGTTGATGTAGAAAATAAAATGAAGATTATTCCAAGAACATACCACATTGATCACGCCCCAAACCCTAGAGGTCTTGCTGCAAGGGGCGGAGCCACAAAAATAGTTTCAATGAGTTCACCAGAATATGAGGCTGGTTTGACTGGGGAGACAAGGGGGCAGATCCTTGCTTGAAGGTGGTGGACATAAGGCCACAAGATCCCATTATACTGTTGTCAAAAGTTCATGACAACAAGATTAGATTGCCAGAAGTATCTAGCTCGCTGAATCCCATCTATGATGGTGGGGGCCATAGTGACCATGAGTACTGGTAGAGCCCATCTGGTGTATGGACCAACAGGCCACCAGGGAAAAGCCATCGGGATGTGGCCAGAAGAAATTGACTAATAAAAATTGATGGGTTTTTTGAGGGAAAATTTTATTTGCAAAGGAAAAGGAAAAGAATCGACCAACAAATTTCTTAATGCAATGCAACTGATTAAATAGTGGTTGATTGATGCGGGGACAAGCTGGGATTGGGACCCTCAACTTTGACCTAAATGGTGATTATTTGGAAATGGGGCGGATAAGTTCACTGGTAACCGACATCAAAGAATTTAGTGACAGGCTGAGTCACTGTCAGTTCAACCTTTAATGTCAAAGCTAAGGCTTGGCTACATTTCTGACAGTTGGCGCAATGGCGTTTAGCCTGACGAGCAGAGGGAATCCCCCAAGGCCACCCCATGTAGGGGCGGATCCATTTGATTGGGAATGGGTTCAGGATGCCCAACCCACCCATGGTCGGTTGCTGGGCTGTTTGTTCAGTCAGAATTGTTGCTTCAGGCGCAACACCTCATTTGACAGTTTGGAGCTTTGAACCCTCATCAATGGTGCCTGATGCTGTTACCTGCCCATTGGGGATGATCCCCTGACAATTTTGGGAGGGGGGTGATTTTTTGATTGTAGTATTGGCCAAATCAAAACAATCAGCCATTCCAGCTGATAGATCAGTCTTCATCCCTTTTTGACTATTTGAAATTTGAACATCAGGCTGACTGCCACTCAATTTCAGACCAATCAATTTCATTTTAGTGATCTCAGTGCAGATTTCACTAATTCCCTGTAATAGTTCTGCTGAGGTAAGTAAGGGTATCAGGGGAGGATCCAAAGCAGAAGAGCTGTTACCCAGCGCTCATCTACCATGTGGGCTAGATCGCTGAGTAATGAGGGGTACAGCTATCCTTTTTGGTACTTTCTTGCTCAGGAATGGTAAAATGGCCCAATCAACGCCCAGGGGATATACCCCGGGACTTACAGTACCAGTTTAAAAGGCTAAAAGCCTATGAATTCTTTATCAGTGTACTTAATTGTGGAAATAGATCTATCTGATGGCTACAATGCCACCATGTTAGTGGTGGACCGTTTTACGAAGTTTTTACACTTTATTCCTTGCAGAACTACAATAACCGCAGCTGGGATGGCTAGGCTCTTTATCACTCATGTATTTGCGCTTCACAGAGTCCCCCAAGAAATTACTAGTGATCAGGGACCCCAGTTTGCCTCTGTCTTTTTGAAAAAAGTTGTGTAAGGCTCTTCAGATTCGCCCCTGCCAATCAACTGCCTATCATCACCAATCTAATGAGCAGACTGAACTAGTGAAGCAGTGCTTAGAACAGTTTCTGCAGTGTTACACTGCCGCAGATTATTCAGATTGTGTTCTCACCTTCTTATGGACCATTTTAGCTACAACAACACAATGCAAGCTTCTATTGATTGTTCCCCATTTTTCGCCAATCATGGTTTTAACCCCGCCTTTAACATGGAACCCAGCTGTGGATCTAAAGTTGAAGCGGTGGTGGACTTTGCTAAGACTATCAAGAAAGTACACCAGGGGGTTTCCACAAGTTTGGAGGTGGCAATGCAAGTATATAAGGAAAATGCTGATGGTAAGCTATGAGCGGGTCCAGCGTACAAAAAGGGGATCTTGTGATGCTTGATGCTCATAGCATCCCTATCAAATAGCCATGCGAAAAGCTGTGAAAAAAGAGGATTTGCCCTTACCACGTTGTTAGAAAGGTGGGCCACGCCTCATACCGGTTATATATTTCCTCTTTGTTTTGGATCTTTTCAGTTTTTCATGAGAACAAATTGATGTTGCTTGAGGGTCCTCACAAGAGACTCTCAAGGCTTATCTCATGGATGGGGCGCCAGAGTGGGAAGTGGAGGAATTAGTATCCTCCCGCCAAGTTAAAAGAAGGTTTGGGTACCTGGTATCTTGGAAGGGATTCAACACTGCGGAAAATAGTTGGGTACTAGTGCGATACTGTGTACATGCCTAAGACCTAATTAATGCTTTCTACAAGCGTTTTCCCCAGGCCACCAGATCTCAATCAAAGCAAACCGTTGCCGCAATGTAGTTAGCCCCAGCCCACAAGAACTTTTCCTTGGCGAAAGCCCTGGAGGGGGGATGGAGACATAAAAGGATGAGAGGGTAATGTCATGGCTTGAAAATGACATAATCATGGGGACAAACGTTAAGGACAAAGCAGCATGTCAGGAGGCCAAAAAGGTAAGTTGGCAGGCTTTCTGACCTCAAGCCTACCTTAGATCAACGCTGGGTTGAGGCGAGGTATGCCCGATTGGTCCTAAGGATGCAAGGGAAGTTTAGCCTTATATAACAGCAGAGCGTTAAAACGAACTAGCTTTTCAATTAACAAAATGGCTTTCTTTGGTTTCTCAGTGAATGAGGTCTCAGAACCCGTTCAGTTTTCGAAATTTCTAGCTCAGGTCAGCCTCTCATACAAACAATAATCCTAGTTCAACCAATTACCAAGTACAGTTTATTAGCTGATGGAAGCGTGCACCTATTGGTGCACCTCAGCTTAAACTCACTTCCCTTAATTGTTTTCCTGAATTCCCTTATATCCCTTTCCTTGAGACCAAGCTCTCCCATTGGTTGACTTCCCTCATTATAAACACCTTCACTAGTACACCGTTTTTTATATATATGTTATCTTGGATGATCCTGTGCGCAGATCTCCTTGAGGAGGTCTCACACAACATTAACCATTTAATTTTAATTACTATAAATCTATTAGTCCATGCACCGTTGGGCTCCCAGGTTCCCTCCAACCTGGGAGGCCTATACCTTACCACTTGGAGAACAGCATGGTTCCCTATTGGTTATTCCCTCTAATGAAAACATTTTCGACCTAAGTTATTCTAGCTCAAGCACCCTCTGATGGGCTCTAGTAACTTTAGTACTAATGACTTGTTTTCTGTCATTGGCCTCATGCAACATGTACTACGCTGGGAACAGGAGATTCATAGACACTCTCTTAACACTACCTTTAAACACACCAGCTCACCAGGCCATTTAATTTTGTGCCCAAACTTATCACTTTTGGTGAGCACCAACTTACTCAGTAGATCAAAACGATGCACACCACTGGCCGCATTTAAAAGTTTAATACTCACCTCTGTCACCTTATGCACCACGCTTCTACACTCCATCCACATTTTTCCACCTTTTTCTGCAACCTGAAGAAAATTGCGCCAGACAAAAATAACCATGAACCCTCTTCCCTTCTAATATGGATGATAAGGCTCAACTTTGAGGCACCTATTTATAGATTTAAATATATGATAATCCCTTTTGTCAGCTATAAGGGTCCCCTGGTCCCCTTGCCTTGTATAAAAAGATAATCCCTTTGTTTGGCACATTGCAAATACAAATGCGTAGTTATCCCCCTCCTAGGGTTAGGCCCCATTATTGTAAACCAAGAATCTCTCATGACCCTGTGTATCTGTTTTATATCAGGGTATTGGACATGATGGGAAGAATATTAATCAATCAACAGCCATGATATAATTAACGTTTAGACCCAAGAAGGGGGTTAAAGAAATCCCAATAATTAATCATATGGAAAAATTGATAGTTGGTATGGCTCAAATTGTTACTAATAAGCTTACTTAATAACATTTTGCTTAAAATATACAAGTTAAAATCATTCTTAATTGAGAAAAATATCTTTAAAGTGTCAGAAAACCACTACACTAAGTGGTGCATGAGGCAGTTAATTAAGATGTATCCTAAAAATAGTAAGAAACAAGAATCTGCTTAACAATCTGTTTAAGTGATACCAAGTTTTATCTGACTTTGAACATTCAACATACCTTTTCACTCTATAAATAATCTGCTACAAAGACACTATAATATCTGGAATCTTAACCTGACCAAGAGCTTCCATCTAGATTCCCCCTCATTTTATTAATTTATTTCCTTATAGGTTTATATTATTAAATGTAATATAGAAAAA
The DNA here is from genome assembly GCA_022478985.1 of Massospora cicadina. Taxonomy (NCBI): domain Eukaryota; kingdom Fungi; phylum Entomophthoromycota; class Entomophthoromycetes; order Entomophthorales; family Entomophthoraceae; genus Massospora; species Massospora cicadina. Next base: position 32,302 of record JAKSZP010008000.1, on the reverse strand, counting down.
AATTCCCTATTATATACTAAAATAAAGTTTCATCGTCTACTTATATCTCTTGGGATTTCATTACTCAAGGTGTAAACCTTGTCCTAGGGAGAAGGTTGACATATATGAGGTGTGTGGGACTCGACCTCCAAGCTACTCAATTTGTCCCATAAGTCACAAATTAAGGTTGGAGCTTACATCATCAATTTAGGTTTCAGGTTTAGATTATTACCTTAACTACTCTGAATTCGTTAATATTCATTTTAGTAATAATCAATAGTAAAGTACCTAATTATGAGAGCAATTCACCTACTCCATCACCTATGGCCCATAGCTCACAATATCTATATCATACTATTCCTTCTGGAAGCTAGCAAATTAGACATCTTAACCTGTAATAAATAAAGGCTCCTACTTAGCGTTAGTACTAATCTAACTTATGCTTTGAAACTATCATTAGGATATTAAGAGGCTCAGCTGACCTTACATGTTAATGTGAAGAAGGACAAACTATTTGGGAATTAATAATGACTGATAAATCACTCTTCACCATTACTAATAATCATGATTCTCCTAATACCTTCAACAGTACTAGAAATAGTACTGTCTTATTTTTAAAAATTACTTTTTTAGCAAGTAAGATTATACTATTTTTATTTTGTTTGAGTTTAATTTAATGAACAAATTTTTTAACCATATCTGAGTCTTATGTCCCCCTTATCCTCTCAGATGACTGTGATTCACTAAGCCTCCTGCAGTTAGCCACTATGTCATGCTCCCCAGAGTTGGAACCTGTGAGTGAAACTAACGGAGTTGTAACAATATTTTTATTGTAATTGAAAAATAAGTCCATTCTTCAATTTTACAATAGGAAATATACTCTAGATGATGGTCCTATGCGTGACTTGGAACCCTCAAAAAGAAATAAAATACTTGACATGAGTCTTGGACTACTTCAAGTATTGACTGTTGGGCTTCTTGGGCACAGCACCATTAAGCTGCAAAAATGAAAGCCTAGCAAGCTGGTGCTCACTAAAAAAGGTCTCTGCTAACTTTTAATGATCTCAGCACCTAATTAATCGCATCATGGAAAATAATCTAGATTGATAGTGTAAACCACTGGGTGCACAATAGAATGGAAAAAGAAGAATGACCAGATGGGAAGTCTGCACATCATCACATTTATAGAAGTAAAAGAAAATCTAATGGATATCTCTGAATCTCAGTGTCTAACTTGGATTTATAAAGTAGAAGTTTGTGACTTACTTTGTGCAGTCTATAACCACGGGAAAGATTCAGCTGCAAAAGGTCATCCGCCATGGGCAGGTCTCCCATGAACCTATATTATTCAAATGTTCTCCTAGAGATATACAGTTAAATTGTAAAATTATCTCTTTACACCATGCAATTTGTAAATCCAGCGCTTTACCATATAGTGCATTTATTATAAGTCTATAACAAGTAACTCCACCATTGTATTTATACTCAACGGCCTTATAGTTGGCATACAAACAATTATTTAATTTAATATCTCAGAGTATAGGAGACGTCTGCCAACTGATAAAACAAATCATCTTTATATCATTCAACTTCATAATCAAATGAGGACCATTGATTCTGGTGTTATCAAGTAGTTGGAGAAAACTATGGAGCTTCTCAGAAAGGCCATAATGAAGTCTAATAATATATACTAAGAGATTACTTGACGCTTTTTTCCCAAGAGCTCTGAAAACAAGATGCTGAATCTCATGGTGAAATGGCGGCTCAAGCTTCTACTAGCTCCTCTAGTCCTGTCTAGATCAAGCCCTACAAAGAATTGGTGAGCTTAAGACTCATCAAACCTCTGAGACCAAATCAGTACCTCAAAATATTATTTCCCAAGTGACCTGTGTTGAGCAGGATCTGGCATCCTATGATATTCAGGTGTATACTCATTCTATTTCCAAGAGACTCTATAAAATAGAGAGCAATATGAGAGGCAAATCGCTTAGTCAAAAAGACATTTATCAGGTCTTTACCTCGATGAATCTGAGCAACAGTGGAACACTCTCACATAAGAGCTTTAATCCAAGACTGACAATCTTCCTCAGAGCACTAGATACAAAGTGTAGGAGGACTTAAATAAGCGCATTGTAGTAGTAGAGGATGAGGAAAACTTTTGAAAACTTACCACTAATTTTGCTTGTCAACAAATTTAAGTTCTGGGCATCCGCATTAAAACTGGGAGAATTAAAGTTATTCTCATAAAAAAATTAATCTGTTGGATGCCACCAAGTCTTACTATAGAGGATTTGAAGCAGCGTCTCAACCCTCTACAGGATCAAATACATCGACTCTCACGTCAAAGAGAACAGAGAAACACATGCATATAAATTACTGATCTGAAGCTTTCAGAGTACACGTCATCACAGCATTAAAATAAGCTACCTTTAGACCTACCTGTCAGATTCCTGTGGTTGAACCAAAAACCCTTTGACAACCAACAGATTGAGCTAATTATCCTCCCAATGCTCAAGCTAATACCCTAATTCCCACCTTAAAGCCTATAGCAACTACTCAGCTTGGGCTGCTTATAGCAATGTCAATTCAATTCTGAATATTCTATCAAAAGCTCAGGCTAATACACTCGCAGATTCAGGCCGATTATTAATGCACCAGAACTTTGCAATTGGTCCTGACTATCAGGAACAGTATCAAATATTCAGCATAAGAAATCTTTTTGGATCAATCGAGATAATGTATAAAAGTCCCATGGACAAATAGATGAATGTAACACAATCAATTTCCTGCCCTTGGGCGAAATTAGTATGTCAATCCTCATAGTCAGCATGATAGCACTTGCATATGGACCACCCAAATGGAAGTACCTAGTGCTATTGAGAGATAGACCTGCTGACATCCCAATTAGGAATGCGTCACTTACTGCAACTGATGCCAAAATTTCACAGAAGATGTATTTTGTCAGCAGTATGATGAAACTCAAATTGAGAAGATCCTAGTATAAGTTTGCAAGTTTTTATTGCAGTTTTGATCCCTGGTATCTCCCAAGTTTGAGAGTATTTTGCCACCAATAAACCTAGCAATAGGTTATAATCATATTAGTTCAAGGGCCAAACTTTAGTGGAAAATAATCCGTTGAAATTGCATTCTTCAATTTAGCCAGAAGATGCCCTAGAGATATAAATACTGGCGCCTGGCCTAATGAATAATTATCAAAAAATAACTCTGAATAAAGATATATTTTATTTTGTCTCTTCCTGGTTTTTATTAGACTTCCTTTTTTTAAGAGTGTTGACAAGCTAGTATTGATACACAAAGCTTGTACCTTTTGACTGCCTTGAAAGAAGTTCCTAACTATGAATGGAAAATTAAGCCTAATATTGAACAGAAGAGTTGGGGTTATTAAATACGCCCAGTGAGTTTCCAAACACTCAAAATACCGTAAGCCACAGGCAAATTGAGGATCATTTGGCCAGACTTCATCCTGATTAAGCGTGCAGGATCTAAATTATCAAGTGAAAAAACCTCAAAATTTAACAATTGGTGCTCACTATACCTTAAGGACAAGTTTACACCAGGTTAAGGAAGTATTTCATTTTTTTCTCTACATATATGAGGCAAAAGGAAGGTGTGACTGACCATAAAAAGCTTAAGCATAATTTATCTTGTTTAATCCATATGTCTCAAGAGGTTATGGTACAATGATATAGATGATCTGAATACTTGGAATGAAGTGAAGGATGAGATTATTAAAGAATTTGGTTTCAAGTAAAACTTTATTATGAAAGAATATCTGTAACGGTCAAGGCGTTGCCTGACCACCACATAGCCCTAATCTTCCCTAGGGCGATAGTCGAGGCCAGGGGAGAGGGGCTTAACCTCACCAATTATCATAAATGGCAATCTGACGAATCAGATGCCTCATAATTGGAGGCAAAATTGAATTGAGAGGCTGACAGGGAAGGGAAGCCTCAGAAATGGCGATCTGGCCAACCAGATGTGGCCAAGTCCAATATTGCTAAATGCGGCAATGAGGGATTGGACCCTTGGAGGCGAATTTCCAGCCAATTAGATGTGGCCAAATCTGTTGCTCATGGGAGTATCAACAAGGATGAAAATCCTTGCAAACGGCGCTCTGGCCAACCAGATGCCACCAAACAAAATATTCCCAAAAGAGGCAATAAACAAATATTGGGGGAATATGGGCGAAGGGAACAGCCTGGGCTTTGAGAGCAAATTGAAGCTAAATAATAGTGCAGAAAAGTTTCCACAACCCCAAGAGTACCCAGTCCGAGTTCAAGAATGGGCCTCAATGCTGAAATTGAGGGTCTAGATTCTCGAATAGGGCCCACCACTGGGAAGACACCCGCGGACTTCGCGGGAACAGTACCCACTCTTCCCCTCTAAGCTCAGTATAAATCTGAGCAGGCAAAACTGTGTAAAGCAGTTTCATCTTCTATAATATTAAATAAAACTTAATAAATTTGAGAATAAAGTTTTTGCATTTGTAAATCAGTTTATTAAGCAAACCCAGAAACCCCCACATGGACAGCAGTTCAGACTTTGACAGGGCCATTTGGTCCCTGTACGTCCTCTCAGGGGGTCAGGCCCTCCTCCTGAGTGCCAGCATTGTCCTAACTGTGGTCCAAACCTTCGTGGTAAAGTGGTTTCCGCATAGTCAGATTTGGGATCTCTCAACAGCAGGGATATCCTGCCTGTGGGCCCTCACTTGGGCACTCTTGCCTAACTGCTTTGTGGCAGTTCTCAGAGACCCCATCCATCACAATATCCTTCATGAGAATTGTGATTGGCCAAAATGAAACCTTGGCTGACTTTTCAGATCACTTCTATATTGAGGCCCAAACACTGATGACCTCAAAGATGCTTACATATGAAAGCGCTTTAGCTACAGTGTTGCTAGTTTACATATTGATATTGACCTAGCTATGCACATCACATCTGTTAATAAAGCTTAATTTCATCTTAGACAATAAAAGAGCCCTTCTTGATGTGGTTAATATACACAAGCCAGAGACTAACCTTAAAGGCTTCCACAAAACCCATAGTTATGATGTGGAAAAAGCAAGCCTAAGAAGGTGGTAAAACACAAGTGTAATTACTGAAAGAAGAATAAATAACTTAAAACATTTTTTAAGAAAAAACCTGCCCTTACTGAGCAGCGAATAGGGCAGTTGGATTAGGTTAGTACCCTAAAGCTGACCAGCCTAAAGTACCTGAAAGAAAAGCTTACCTGATTGCTCATCTTGCATGCATTAAGAACGATTCTAGACAAGACTCTGAAGGGATTATAAGGATACATGTTATTATGTTTTAGGTACTGTCTCTGAGCTCACCATCATGGAGCACTTGGACACCAAATATATCAATGATGCCCAGGTTCCAGCGGACAATTATCTCAGTCAAGTTGTAAGGTGCCCAAGAATAATAGATACAGCCAGAAATTTTAATCAATACTTTTCACTGATCTGCCCATCTTTAGTTTGCATAGTTTAGAGATTAAGAAGAAATATTTGAGACTGCCCAAGAATTAAATCAACGTTTTACTTTAAAGAGCTGGTAGCTACCCAATAAAGTTTGGAGGAACTAATACCAAAGTAGAAGTGGTGATTCAGATTCTCAGTTTAATGGCTATCTATATATAGGATCACCTTCTGACGTTGTCTTTTCCATTCCATCAAGAATATTAAACTAGCCCCTGACCTCAAATACACTCAGGAGTATAGCACTGCAAGTCCACAAAACACCAAGGAGATATGCGCTTTTTTCCCTGCTTCTTTTGAGTTGGCAAATTAGGTTTTCAGATCCTGTAATTTCTTTGGACAATAGCCAATATGTTATACTTCTCAAGATAAGTTTATGGTTTAATATGAAGGAGTCATTAATTTGAAGGAAGGATATCTATCACTCCTCAATCTTAAAGTTCCACTTGTAACAGATAATAAAGATTCCAGAATTAAGCTTTACTCTTTTTTTATCGAGTACCCTGTTTCTACTTTGCCTTTATAATATTCTATTTATGGATGAATTATGATAAAGCTCCCCAGCTCAATAGATGCAGCAGAAGACATACCATTTTATGCTACTGAGGAAGTAAAAATTAATCTAGGAAACAAAGAGTGATTTCTACCAACATAACCCTTAGTATACCCCAAACTGTATGCTACATATCACTAAAGTTAATGGAGTTATTACTTTTAAGCCAATAGTTTAACCATGAGTCCTCAACCCAGCTTATCAGTGGTCTATTGAGCTAATTGGAAACCTTACCAACTAAGATATCTTAGTCAAGAAACAGCAAGAGATTGGAAAAGTTCAAATTTTTACATTAAAAAGATTAAAAATGTACATTTTATTAGCAATCACCTTTATTTTAGCCCGCCCACGATTATTTAAATTGTGCTATTCCTCAAGTATAAATATTTTTATAAATCAAATCAGGAGGAAAATGAGAAAGTTAATCAAATATTTAAAGACTATCGTGATGTTTTCTCTACGTCAGATGTTGACTATGGTCACATGAAAGACTGGACACATAGTATCACCTGAAGATTCAACCTAGTACAATAAAAGCTATATAGGAACTCAAAGGTAATGGAGCAATTCAAGTAGACCAAGCTCTAGCAACTATTGGATGCTGGCTTACTTGTACCCTCTCAGAGTCCATGGTCGTCCCCAGTGTTACTTATAAAACAATGATAGTCACAGAATTATGAAGGATTACAGGAAGCTAAATAGCTTCTTAAATAAGGTTACCTACCCAGTTCCATAAATTGACAATGCTATGGCCTGACTCTCCAGCTCAAATTACTTCCCCCAAGATGGACCTAGCAGTGGCTATTGAAAAAAGGATCTAAAGCTAGTGGACCAAGAAAAATGCTTTTTGATTTGCATGGAAGATTATTACAACTTACCACAGCTCCCTAAGAAATTATGCAACACTACCACCTCACTTCAATGGGCGATAGATCATATTAGATAAGATATCAAACCGAGCTGCATGATCATCTACCTAGTTGACATAATGGTGTTCTTGAAAACCTTTACCAATTATCTGGACAGATCAAGTCAGTTTTAACATCAAAAAGAAAACCAAATCAAACTATAGTCTACAAATTGTATCTTTATCCAAAAGAATTGGACTTTTTGAGTCACACAATATTGTAAGAAGGAATTCAGCCATAGTACAATAGGGTTGAAGTTATCTTCAAAAAACTTGATCCAATGAGCTTTAGAGATATACAGGAATTACTAGAAAGGATATAATATTCATTAAATTATCCCTTTATTTCCCTCAACTTGATGAAGCTGTTATCCATTTTCTGTCCAAAAACACCCTTTTGTATGGGGAATAGAGCAAAAAACTTCATTCAAGACCATGAAGAATTTGATGAAAAAAGTAACAAATCTATGAAATCCTGAGTATTGGTAGTCATGCATCCTATTTACAGACGCTTCAAACTTAGCTATAAGAGCCGTTCTTTTTCAATTGGATGATGAAGGCATTGACCACTTGGTGTCTTATTACAACATGAAGCTTTTAAAAATTGAATAAAATTATTAAGGATATGGAGAAAGAGTAACTAGCGGTTCTCCTTGCAGGGAAACATTTCTATAGTACAAATTTTACATTAGTTACAGACCACGCCCCACTAAAGTAGCTGCAAAACATGAAATATCTGACATGAAGACTACCATGAGGGGTCCAAACTTTTGCGCTAAGACATGAAGATTGTTCATCAAGATGTACAAAGTACATAAACTTAACAGAATGATCAGATTGCCCCTGCTACAGTTAAACAATAATGGAATCAAAGTGTTACATGACTACTTATGAAGCCAGACTTTTGGGGGAGTAAAGATGAACCAGTTCAAGATATGTTGAAAAAACATGCATGAAATATTAGAATTTTTGGTGGATTTTTATACAAGAAAGTTGGAACCAAACAACTTACGCGTGTGACCTTTGGAGATGGTATCAATGATAATAGAAGCCCACATTACCTTAGGACATGGAGAGCCAGAAAGACTTACAAGTGGATCAATGATCATACTATTGGGAAGGAATACTGAGCTCTGTAGTGGAAGTTTTAGATGCTTCATAAATTTTAAAAACAAATGCCTTAAAGCCAAGTACAAGTATCAACTGATGACCCCTCAGCAGCCATTCATACCATCAGCTAAGATGTCGCAGGTACACTGTTTGAGCTGAAGGAGCAAAGCAATGCATCCTTGTAAGGATCAAACATTTCAAAAAGTGGGTCAAAGGAATCACTGTACTCAAACAGACCACCAAGGCTATTTAAACTTTTTATCAAAATGCGTTTACTAGGCACGGTTGCCCATAGGTACTGCTACGTAATAATTGGAAAAATTTTACTTCAAGAGTTGTAAAGTACTTAGCTATGAGCATTGGAACTCATCGATTAGTCTCAGCGCCTTACAACTCATCAACAAATAGGATGTAGAAAGAGCAAATGAAAAGTTAGTTTTTACGTTATTCAGGATAGCTACTACCAATTTATTACTTTGGAACCAATATCTTCCAAATCCGTTGATGGCTTACAGTAAAAGTTTTCATTGTATCATTAAAATGCTACTCAACAAGGCCTTATATGAAAGAGAACTGTAATCCTAGCTTTATCAGCTCGCAAAGTTACTAGTGATAATATTAGAGCTTGAAAAAGTGTTAAGAATATTTGCCTACAAGATTATAGAGACTTCAATAAGAGGCAATGACAGTCTATCCAAAACGGTTACAAGAGAAGGCCAAACAGCAAATGCAACCCGCCAATAGTTACACAATTATGAAATTTCTGTTTAAGATTTGTACTAATTAAAGGTATAGTGTCCCAAAGAGTAAAATTAGATTTATCTAGGATGGTCCATACGCTATAACATAAAAATGTGAGGAAGAATACTCAATCAAACTTTTAGAAACTAGAGTTACTATAAACCACTTACATAGCTAATTTTTGCATCAATACTTCCCTGTTAATATTATTGAATGGTGTGGTGTCACATATCAGGATATCAGACATGATAGGGAGAATTTTTATCATTTGACTCCCATGATAAAATTCAAATCCTAGACCCAAGAGGTAGTTTAAGAAACTTTTTCAATTATTTATATAGAAAAATCAATAGTCAGTAAGGCTCAATCAAAAACTAGGAAAATTCCCTTACCAATATGAGCCTAAATATCACAATATGAAATCCTGCATAATTAGATGAAGGATCATCAAAATGTCAGGTGATTAAAACACATGATGATGCATGAGGCATTAAATTAAGATGTACCCACAAATGGCTAAGAAACAAGAATCTGCCCAACAATTGGCCTAAGTGATACTAAATCTCATCTAACTTGGTAAATTACAAATACCTTTTCTCCTTATCTAAAATAAGCTACAAAGTCATTATAGAATCTGGATGCATCGCCTGATCAAGAACCCTCCTTTTAAATTCCCCCATTAATTTTATGATTACTTTTCCTTATGGGGTTTATATTTTGAAATATAAAGTATGAATCCCCTACTTTATACTAAGATAAAGTTATGCTGCTCTATTATATCTCTTCCTGGTACTTGACTAAAAAAAGTGCATTTGTCAAACTTACCATAGGATTAATACTCTAGCTGATGATACCTAATCATGACTTGGCACCTTCAAAAAGTAATAAAATACTTGTTTTGAGCCTTAGACTGCTTCAAGTATTAGCTTTTGAGCTTCTTTGGCAGAGCATCATTGAGCCACAAAAATAAAAACTCAACAGTAGCTGCCACATATCATTACTACCGCCTCCAAAAGTTTGATCCTGGTAGATTAACTTATGTTAAGGAATAATTCATGATAGTTTTGACATTGCGCACAAATGTCACAAACCAATAAAGAAAATAGCAAGGTGGTCCATGGAGTTCCTGGCCTATCAGAATGCTGTGCATGGAGGTTTACTAGAGGTGTTATCCTTTCCAAGAATCTCATATTCTTGTTCCCATTATCAGTGCGGTATCATCCCAGGCCAGCCTACCTTAAATGTATATATAAAGTTAAATATTTAATACTTAAAAAAATCATAGTACATTTTTAGCACTAGAGGTGCCCAGCAAAAATGGAGGAGCCACTACGCATCTTTACTTTCATTTGAGCCAAACAAAGGGATTATCATTATATACAAACCTAATACAGCATTTAAGTTATCAGCCAAGGAAGCCATATCAGATGGTGAAGAAGCTTTAAGGAACTTTTGTCCAGAGTTTGCTTTAGCTGGCGGACCATGGCGGACAACATTGGGGTAGGAGCATCATTGACATGTGGCATAAGGAGGTATAGTTGTGGGTTTTCTTTGTTTTATAAGGCTGGAGTGTCCATTTCCTTAACGTATTAAGCAAGTTGATGCTCAGAGAAAGTGATGAGAGCAGACACATATGTGAACGAATTGATGCGTTTATGGGTTTTTGGATAATTGAAGTCAAGTAAAAAAGTTTCTGTCATGTCAATGAAAGTGCAGCTTGCACTAAAATCGAGCTCCTCAATTTTATATTTTGCATCTGCATCAAAACCATGGGGAAGGTTGGGATAGGAGTACCCTCAACCAGGGGTTCCATCTCCCCATGAAGATTCTGGCAGAGTAGGTTGTTGGCAGGGGAATCTGCGGCCTCAACAGCCATTGTATTTAAATTTCTAAACACCAAAACTGAGCTTTGCGCAGAAACTGTAGATTGCAAATCAAGAAGTTCATTAAAATCTCCTTCAAAGCAAAGGCTTGCTTGTTTTAAACAGCTGGTCACTATTATCAATTTAGTTGAGACATCTGAATGGATTAAACTCTCCAAAATTTTAAAAATTCAAAGTTACAATAATATATAATAAATAGTAGATGTAACAAGAGTAAAAATAAATAAAATGTATAAAACTTTTTTACTATGTCCCTAGTTTAATGTATTGTTACAATATGGTTTTTATGATATTAAGTATTTATGGTTCTAAAACTATGGTGGGTCCTGAAATGATTTAAAGAGTTAAATTAGTATCTGGTGTTAATAGCTTTAATAGATAATTTATATGATTATAAAGAATTGGAGTTTTGTTATTAAATTCAGCTCTTGTGATTAAATATAGGTCAGTTTTATGGTTTACATGAGGGGGTGGAAGGCGAGTTGGTAAGGGCGTATGGTTACCAACCTGAAGGTTGCGGGTTTGATTCCCACCCTTTGCACATCAATCGGGGTGCCAGCCAAAGGAAGCTATTGGCGGTTAGTAGGTCTAATAATATGAAAACCCTACCCATGACGTAACCAGAAAAATTTGAGTCCCAATCCAGAGGTGGAAAAAATTTCTTTGACGGAGTTGACCCTGTTCAGGTTTCATGTCATTTCTTTTGGTAATATCTGTCCCCTGGTCGGCTTGCCTTGGTTAAATAAAAGTATATGGTTTACATGATATATATTTTAAGAACCCTACGTGCTAATGAAAAACCTGGCTTTATTTGTGGGTATGCTAGAACCTGCAGGAGTAACCACAGTCCATATGGCACCGTTGGTTTCAATGTGGTTCAGGAAAGCACGCTCTGAGAGGAGCTAAAAGGTGTGATTTTGTTCCATTTGATGTTGAAATATTTATCTAAATCAAACATTAGTTTTTTAAATAAGAGCTTTATATTCATCAAGCAGTAAAGCTAAGAAAAAGAATAACGTAACACTCCCGCCATTAGCAGGGTGCTTGGTCTTATTTTGTAATGAGGATGAGCTTCTAAGCTGAAACACAATAGTAGAAATGGGTTCTAATTCAGTAAAAAATTTATATGTCCAAAACTCTCATTTTGATTTAAGTATGGAGTTTCAGATTTGATCGCTGTTTAAGAGCTTTCCTTATTAACATTGTGACTTAGTTTGACTTAGTAGGTAATTGTTCACTACTTAGGTTGACTTCTGGGTGAACCCCTGCTAAAGGCAAGAAATGTGGCCACAGTCAAGAGCTTGTTGGAAATCATGGGAAAGCAAGAACATTAGCGAGTTTAGAATATGACCTGAGTTTTAACGCGGTCAAAGAAGCTCCACTATTTTGATGAGTATTAAAACCATTTTAAAAAATGAACTCCTAATAAACACAAAAATTTAGACCTTGGAAGAATCTGCCAATTTAACTGGCAAAGATCTTTCCAATTGGAGGTTACCAGATTCTGCCAACCTGCCAAAGCGTATCAATTACAAAGAAAGCCTTTGCATCCCTCCACCTTGACAAAGAGGTCTCCTTACCCAACTCAATCAAAGTCTCACAAAAAGTTTACCCTAAGCGATCCCAAGTATCTTATTAGCCTATAAATATATCCACATTTTAATTAATAAGAATATTTTCAGATTTCCTAGTTAAATTTACAAGTGTTTATTTTGCCTGTTTTTACAGAGATTTTGCATGTTCCAGGAACAGAGGTTGACTCCACAAAGTCCTTCCACTGAGAGATAATTGCCTTAGAGAACACTGTCTCTAAGAGATTCCACTAAAGTTGCTATCAATTAATAATAAAACAGACTTTGAATGCCCCAATTTTTATAGAGATTGCTAAATATTAAAGTACTGATACTTTCTGTCAGATCCTTCTGAGGCTCCTAGCGAGGACCTACCTTCCAATATGAATAGCTCCAGCAATTAAAGTCCTCCCATTATTGAGGAAACATGAGTTTGATCTGATGGGTCGCTATCGATAATCAGGATGTGACGTTAGCACAATCATGAGAACTTGAGTTCTGTTTGATCATGACTATAACTATCTTAGCCCCCAATGAGTCCACCTATCAAATTCAGGCTCCTGATTTCGCCCAAACTATTCAAGAGTTACTAGGCAAAGCTATAACCCCCAGTGGGAGAACTAGTCATAGCAGCTCTATCTGTACTACTCAAACATGCTAATTCTATTCCTGAAACGAGCTTTAGAGCAATGGTGTAGTAGCTAACCATACAAAATTGTACCTACAATAATTTGGGTATCCTTCCTTACATCATCACATGAAGTTGCTTGCACTCACCATATAGGAGATGCAGCGACAGCTAGGGTTAACCCACCAGATTCACTCTCAACTCCCTAATGTATATGATTGCCAAATCTGATTTTGGATGAAATAAATGGGAGGCCATTTTTATTAACTATTGTGTTGCGATTCTGATATGATTAGATGATGAGACCAAGGTCATCATGGCGAAATGTATGGAAACTTTTGGAATCAAGCTTGTAATGGCAATTCAAGTGCTTCAAAATAAGGTGATGTCAACATTTGACAAATACAAATGAAATTGCCTACAATTAGGGCGATAGCAAATTAGAAAATAACCAGTCAGAATGAGGGGAACAGTGGAACCAAATAGTCCAAAGCTATGAGCGTGGTATGGTCCAAACTGCTAGAATATAAGCGAGAGGGGCGATTAAGAGGAGGGTTGTTGTTAAGTAAGTAAGAAACTAGCAGAATAGGGAGAATCCGCGATATTAGTTATATATAATAAAAAGTTGTGGGAGCGGGTGCTCCATATTTATTTGAAGTTTATTCTGTTGTTTTGAGGGCAACGATCATCAAATCATTGGCCCTGATTGCTCAGTGGGTCGCACCCTGTGCAAACTCTGTTGGCGTATCTATGGAAGATCGCTAAATTTATAACAGTGGTGCTCACTACAGGGGGCCCATTGATCAAATATATATGATAAACTATCATTTGCCAGCTATGTTGCATCAACGTTAAGTTGAGAGAGTTTACTCTTCACTCTGGGTCAGTTGCCTATGCAGAACTGAAACTGACTTTGACACTGTACTGAAAAAACAAGATGAGCTGCTCCAGGAGGTTTGCTGTAACAAGCTGCCCCCATTCAACCGATATGGGAATATTCCTAGGTTCTTTAAGCGTTTTGAAATGGCAACTGAAGGTGTCTCAGATCGATGGAAAGTAAAGCTGTTGATTTCTACCTTAGATGTTGAAAGCGCATATCAAGTCGTCTGTTACCTTTCCAGCAGTCTATCACATATAAAGAAGTCAAAGAGACGGTGCTGTGGCTGTTCAGTGGACCTGCAAAAATGTCCCAGAGGAAGGCTGAATTTTTGACCATCAAGTTTCAACGGAATGAGACCATAATCACGTTTGCTGAGCGGTTCACAGCGGAAGCTCATGTGTTTGTTAGGGCTGGAATTTTATCCAAATCAGATGTATGTATTGCGATGACTTCTGCTGTAAAGCCATACCATGAGTTACATAATGTTATGGCCTCACTATTGGATGAGGATGTGACATTGCTTAAAATTGTTCAGTTTCTGCACCATATATCTGCCAACTTCCCTCCACCCAATATTAAGCGAATTCCCACTGTTTCTGGGGCCTACCATAACCAGGGGAGGGAAGCAACCAGTCAATGCAGATTATACCAGGCTACTCCCCAAAACTTACCATCTATCCCATAACTGTTGAGCAACAAGCGCTCAACTACCACTTCAGCCTTAGCTATGCTGCTCAACAGCAGGCAGTCTACCAATGTGAATCTAGTTACGCTAATCATCTTCAGATTAACTTTCTAAGCTGGCCAACTTATATTAAGCACAGACGAAGGCCCTATGGAGTAAGTTGCTTTAATTGCGGTCGCACTGGGCATATAGGGCGATGGTGTCCCAATTGACAGATCCTTCAAGTACAACAGGATCAAGGCTATCAGGAAAAAGTCAGAGCTGAGTATAGATGAGACTCTCTACTTCCACTATCTCAAAGTCATACGTTTCCCTTGAATCTATTGTATTGAAGGAAGTAGACGCCTCCCAGTATGATGATACATTCCTCTACCAACAGCCAGTTGATGGAAAAAATGTGCTGACCCAAGAACAAAAAATATGGCTGACTCAGGGTTTCTGGAGCAGCCAAAGCCTTACGCTTGCCAAATGTTTGACTAAACCCCATCAGACCAGCTAGAACCATTTGCAGATGCATTGTCTCTACGAGAAGTAGAGGTCTCCTTTCCAGTGGATATATCATAGCAGGCTACCCTAAAGTTGGTGCGGGTATTATAGGATTTCTGGGAAAACGTGAACCGCTGAATGTAACCGTAGTAAATAACTGGCTTTCATCTTACTCAGAGAGTACTTACTGTGATGTGGTGGTAGCCAAATCCTGAGTATGAGCTATAATCGACATAGGCGCTCCTGTTAATATTGTCTCCACTAGGATGGTGGCAAAGTTGGCTTTAAAACATGACATAGAACACTGGATGGTGTATGGGACCTCAGGATGGAAACCACAGTCTCTGAGGGAGTGTATAGCGCACTTCCTTTGCAGTTTGTATCTGTTGTTATTATAGCACCGGCAGTGGTATTAACAAATAGCCACTATGATTTGCTTATTGGGACTGCGTTTATGAAACACTATGGGGCTGTTGTTGACATGATGAAAGAGACCCTAGACATCTGGGGCAGCGCATTCCATTTATTTTATTTCCATGGGAGTGCCAGATGACCTAATCCGCTCTAGTCAAATTAATCTCGCCTATAGCGATGGTGTGATACCTGTAAAATATTGGCAGATGAAGCGGAAGACTCAAATGCTCCCAACACAGATTTATGAGTACAAAGGGATTCCACTACGAGCTGCAAACGCTTTTACTATCCCTTCTGGGCATCAGGTCATAATTGGAACAGAGCTTGAAATTGATATACTGAGCGGTCTGTATGGAGAGGTTGTGGGTCCCTATCAACAATCATGACTCGAACCTCATGTGGCTCCTGGGTTATTGTTACCTGGGCAAGTGAAAGTAAAAGTGTTGGTAGCAAATCTGCAGAAGGAAGTGATGCAGATTCAGCGGCACCAAGTGGTAGCTTATCTGTATTTGATCCCAATCAATTAGGTCCACCATATACATGACTTTAGTTCCTAGGAAAATCCCAGCTTGCCTTTAGGAAACCCCTTTGGCGTAATGACTGTAATTCCTTGGGAGGCGCTCACTGGTCTATTGGAGGAGCAGAAGGACAGAGTGATGAATATGTTTGATAAGTATCACAGTATCTTTGCAACTGATGATCATGATTTGGGTTGCGCTTGTGGGGTTGTGCATCGAGTGGACACAGGAGACCATCCCCTATCAGGTCATGGCCTATCCATCATTCAAAGGCAGCGGAAGAAGTTGTGTCAGCAGAAAAAGATGCATTGGTGGAACAGGGAATGTTGGAATCATTGAAGAGTCCCTGGGCATCTCCGGTGCATATTGTAAAAAAGAAAGATGGCTCCAATTGGATAGTAATCAATTATTGGAAGCTTAATAGCATAATGAAAAAAGATCTGTACCCGCTTTCACAAATTGATTATGCTTTAGATTGGTTAGGTGAGGCCAAGTATTTCTCGGCCATGGACTTGATATCAGGATACTGGCAGATCGAGTTGCCAGCGGCAGAACAAGAAAAGTGCGCTATAATTACCTAAAATGGATGTTTCAGCCTACATGTATGCCACAGGGTTTGTGCAACGCCTCAGCAACATTCCAGCAGGCTATGGACACTCATTGGGTGACTTAAAGCTGTCTTGAGTTCTTGTCTACCTTGACGATATCAACATATTTTTGCAAACATTCACAGAGCATCTTGGACACCTGGAGCAAGTATTCCGCCGCCTAGTTGAGGTTAATATCAAGATAAAGCCCTGAAAGTGCACTTTTTCAAGGCACAAATGGAATACCTCATCTTTGTGTAGACTCCAAATGGCTAAGTCCACAGCCAGCCAAGGTGTAAGCCATCCACCAGATGACTTGGCCAAGTAATAAGTGAGATATCCAAAAGTTCTTGGGGATTTTCAATAGAGTGTCTGTAACTCTCTCATTCCCAGCAAGGTGATGTGGGATGCAAACCCACATTGCTAGGGAACTAGCCATTAGAAGAATGGGAAGACAAGAAACCTCGAGCGGTGCCAGTGCAAAAGGTACCCCAGGCAAGTGTATAAATAGCAACATAAAATACCAGGTAAGTAAGAAACAACACCGTTTGAGTGGACCCAGAGGGGCGTCCGTAATCAAGTGTGGCTTGATGTCAGGGGCTTTGGGTGCCTCGATCTGGAGGGGACCTGGGCGGCCCACAGATGCCCCTGGGATTTTGGTAAATTGCGAGATAAGGTAGTGGCCCACATGGTTGGAGACCTCCCTGAAGAGGTCCACCACCAAGTTTGCCCAAGGAACCATTGGAAAAAAGTAAAATAACGGGGGGTTTCATTAAGAAAGTTGATCAACAAGGAGTGTTGATCACAAAAACATATTTAAAATGAATCAGGAAATTTGGGTTCTGCAGAAATGCGCCCAAGCCTTGATGCTCCAATAAACAAACGCTTCCGTCCGTTTTGGTAAAATACACCAAAAATGCCTTCACTTGAGTAATCAATTGAAGCCTTATTTTACCTGAAGTCAAAATCTCATAGTTGGAGTGGGACTCGAACCCTTGCTCTCCAACCAAGCTAATTGAACCATTATTATTCAAAACGTAAATCGTTTGTTTTAGGGCCTGAGCTGAAATAAGAGGCTGGGCGTTTTGCACCCCATTAGTATCAACCTGGGCTTGCTTGGCTTGCACCCAGCGTTGATCTAAGGCGTGCTTCAAGTCAGGAAGAGCCTGAAACTTCATCTTCCGGGCCTCCTGTCGCCCAGCCTTGTCCCTAGCATCAGTGCCTACTATCATGTCATCCAACCATGACATTACCCTCTCCTCCTTCTTGGGCTCCACCCCCTCCAGGGGGCGCTCGCTAAGGAGAAGTTCTTATGTGCTGGTGGCAACTTCATAGCAGCAACGGCTGGCTCTGGCTGAGATCCTGCAGCCTCAGGGAAACAATTATGAAATAATTCAATCGGGTATTGAGCATGTACACAATCCCGTGCTGGCACCCAGCTGTTCTCTGCTGCGTCAAACCCTTTCCAAGGTACCAAGTACTCAAGGCGTCGCTTAACCTGGCGGGAGGCTACTATTTCCTCCACTTCCATTCCAGTGCCCCATCCACAAGATAAGCCTCAGGGGTCACAGGAGGAGGGCCCTCAAACAAGGTCAACTTGCTTTCATGAAAGATGGAGAAGATCCAAAATGCTGAGGGAAGATCCAACTGGTATGAGGCATGCCCCACCTTTCTAACTACCCGTTAAGGACCAATCCTCTTTGGACCCAGTTTTTGCATGGCTGCCTGATAGGGATGTTGCAAGCATCAAGCATCACGAGATCCCCTTACTTGTATGCTGGACCCACTCAGTGCTTTCCATCGTCATTCTCCTTGTAAACCAGCATAGCCGCCTCCAAACTTGTAGACACCCTTTGATGGACCTTCTTGAGAGTCTTAGCAAAGTCCAGCACCGCTTCCACTTTAGAACCACAGCTGGGCTCCATGTTAAACGCAGGGTTAAAGCCGTGGTTAGCAAAAAAGGTGAGCAACCAATTGATGAATGCAAAGTGTTGTTATAACTAAACTGGGCCATGGGAAGGTGAGGAACCTAATCTGAATGGTCTGAAGTGGTGTAACAACGCAGAAATTGTTTCAAGCACTGATTTACTCGCTCAGTCTGCCCATCTGATTGGGGTTGATACGCAGTTGAATGGTAGGGGCAGATATGGAGAGTCTTACACAACTATTCTCAAAAAACGGAGGTGAACTGGGGTCCCCAGTCGCTAATGATTTCTTGAGGAACCCCATGAAGTGCAAATACATGGGCGACAAAGAGCCTAGCCATTTCAGCGGCAGTTATAGTTGTTCTGCAAGGAATAAAGTGAGCGAACTTTGTAAAGCGATCCACCACCACCATGATTGCATCATACCCATCTGAAACGGGTAACTCTACAATGAAATCTACTGATAAGGAAGTCCAGGGCCCTTCAGCCTTTTGTACTGGTACCAGCAACCCTGCTAAAGGTTGCCAATTGGGTTTCATCTGATTGCAGATCAGACACTCTTTGCAGTACTGCCCTACTTGAACAGGCAAGCCCTTCCAATTTTAAGTGCGTCATATCAACTCCAAAGGTTTTGCTTTTCCCAGATGACCAACGGTGATTCCATCATGATGACCCTAGATGATCTCCAGGTGCAGTGGTCCAGCAGGAACCCATAGGCGCCCCTGAAACCACACCATCTCATCCTTCACGTGATAACCCCTGGATAAGTCCTCCTGATTCAGGGCGCTCTTGCCAGAACAACAGCATATTCAGCTGATAGCGTCTGAGAAAGAACTACCTTCCTAAACATGCTATATTCTGCTGCATTTTCCTAAGGCATGAGCGCTGGCGTATGTACCGTGGACTTAGGAAGTTGAGGCAGAATCATACTTGGGGGAATCATCAACCGAGGGTTGTAAATCTCTACCTCCTTTGGATTGGGAGTCAAAGCAGGGTTGCGGCTCAAAGCATCCGCCAAACCATTCTCCTTGCCTTTGGTGAACTCATAGGAAAATGTAAATAGGGCAAGGGTCTCATGTCAACGGGTCTGACGTGGTGTTAAAACATGTGGAGCACGGTAATACAACAGGTTCAGTGGTCAGTGCATACCTGGAATGGTCAGGAAGAGCCATGTAAGTGGTGACGCCAATAAATCAGCGCCTCCACCACTGCTAATAACTCCTTGTCATAAACGGCGTATTTTAACTCATGCAGAGACATTTTCCTAGAATAATATCCCAATAGGATGCTCAAACCCATCTTCCCCCACCTGTAACAGGGCAGCCACAATGGCAAAGTTGGAAGCATCTGAGGACACAATGAACTCCTTGGCAGGGTCAACATGGCAAAGGATGGATGTGGATAACAAGATGCACTTAACCTCTTGGAACGCATCCTCCAAAATGGGGGACCACTGAAGCACCTTGGCCCCACTAGCCTTATATAAGGGGGCTGCCACCTCGGAGAGACTGGATGTGAACTTCTTGAGGAACGTACACGTCCCAAAAAGCTCCTCATTTCCTTGACAGAGGTGGGGGTAGGCCACTCACGAATAACCTTTCTTTGTCTGGAGTTATCATATGGCCCTGGTCAAAAACGATGTTGCCCAGAAAAGTAACCTGGGACTTGAAGGATTCACATTTGCTAAACTTGAGGGTAAGGCAAGCAGCCCTCAATCTCTCCACTACTTGTCAAAGGTGAACTTCATGTGACTCAGGATCAGGGGAAAACACCAGAATGTCATCCATGTAGGCAACCGCACATACCTCCAACAAATCTCCCAACGCAGCATTAATGCGGCGTTGAAAGATGGCAGGGGCATTCTTAAGCCCAAAGGGCATAACCTGGAACTGGAAAATCCCTTTTCTGGTACAGAATGCGGTTAACCATTCCTGGCCCTTCTTTATCCGGATTTGATTGAATGCATTGAGACAATCCAGCTTGGAGAAGACCTTCGCCTTCTCCACATAGCGCGCAATTTGGGAATCTAAAGGGATGGAATGAAGGTTGGGTACAATCACATTGTTTAAGTTCCCATAATCGACACATGGATGTAAAGTTCCATCTGACTTATCCACAAAAAGCAGTGGGGAGCAAACTGAGGAGGTACGCTGAAAGATGGCACCCTTAGCCAACTGCTCCTTCACCCATACATCTAAAACCTCTTCCTCCCGGACAGTCAATGTTTATATGGGAGAATAAATACGCACCAGATCCACAGTAAGTTTAAATTCACAATCAAACTCGTAATGTTCTGGCAGCGTACTAGCTGAAGCTGCATAAAAAGAAGATGCCAACTCCTTCAAACAGGAAGGTAAGGAAAGTTTTACAGGGGCTTCAGTAAAGGGGCAAGATATGAACTGGGAACATTGGGCCAATGGGGTAATTTACCTGGGGCGTTATCCTCAGACATAGGAACCATCAACTGGTGACCGTTAGTTAAAGACAATGATAAAGTGTTTCTTTTAAATTTGTTTTGACGTCAAACTTTCGCCACCACTCAACCCCCAAAATGATGGGAAAAAAGAGGTCTTTGATATCATGAAACTGGTCAGACAATAGATAAGAACCTATCTGAAAATTGACTGACTCCATGATATTCAGTGTGGGAATACCTTGAGATGCCCCACCCCTAACCATACCACCTGGTGAGTAACTCAACTCAAGGTAGTCAGCAAGGTTTTGATCAATAAAATTATCTGAAGCACCAGTATCCACCAAAATCGTTGTGCTGAATTTTCCATAAGAGAATGTAAGGGTAGCAGTCAACAAGAAATATCTAGAATGGGATTTATTCAACGCAGAAAACGCCATCAACTCACCAGAAAATTCTTCCTCTGGCTTGAACAAGCCATCAGGGTATGTTTTGGAATCATAAAGGGAAGGATAGTGGGCCACTCTTACTACTGAGGCCACATATACTACCCCACCTTCTGCAGGTGCATAGACATCTTTATAATTATGGCGAAGTTCCTTTTCCACTTCCTGGGAACCCCTAATCATGGTAGGGGTCAAGCGAGGGTTCTCAGGAGTAATCTGATAAACTGAAATTGAGTCCTCCTCTAGACCATATGAGCAAATAAATGGTTCATTTTGAGATAAATTGCTTGCATTATAAAACACGTTTTTTTGTTCATACGAACCCCCACTAGTTCCAAGGGTTCAGTGTGCATCGTTATCCAGGGCCTTTACCCCCAAGCCTGGTGCCGATGCCTCAGTGTGCACCTCAGAAATGTGTCGGGGAGAAGAAATAATAACGAATCATTTTTGTCAAATATGAGTTTGGACCCTACAATGTTCCCAATCTCCGCCGAGATGGGGAGGAAATCAGTGGGAAGCATCTCCAGATTCAAGGGAATCTCACTAGTCGAGGAGGCAGTATTTATAAGGTTGACATGGGTGACATCATTGCAGTGAAATCAACAGAAACTGTTACATCATTCTCGGGGCTAGACCCCTGTACAGTCCCAAATTTTGAAGACATCAAAGGATTCAAAGGATAAGATTCCCTCATTTCCAAAGGCGCGCACGACTTTTGGCACCTGTGTTTATATGATTCGATCCCATGATGGCCAAATTACCTGGCCCCTTCCAGGTTGGGGCGGAGAAACTAACCCAAAGAGTTTTGACAAGATGATCAAATTTGGAAGGAGGCGACTGCCAAATTGGGGAGTTTCATATTGATATATCCAAGGTTGAACGGAGAAATGACGTTTTAACCTCGTCAGTTAAGGGCAAAGCCTGGGCTTTTTCGCAGAATTCACTCAAGTGTATTTTCATCGGACAACCTGCTTGACGCAGAGAAAAGAACTTGAAGAATGAATGGAAGGAGGCTTCATCAGGTCGATTATGCTCCAAGGCCTGTTCCAAACCCCCTATTGCATGCCACAAGAGCGGCTGGGTGTGAAGTACCGCAAAAACCCAGTCACCAGCCTCAGGAGACAACTGGGACAATAGATCCACTCCTTGCAAAAGTGGACAGGAACCAGACGAATTGTTTTTTCCTAACGAGGGTTTTGGTTCCAGGGAAGCTAAGGCCTGATGAATTTCTGAGTGAATCTCGGGAGAAAGGTGGGGAATCACAATCTTAGGATCACAAAAAGTCTAAGACCACCAGGTACGAGCAGGAAGGGTGGGTACTTCCCAATTGGTAGTTGCAAGAATAATGCCAAGACGCACCAGTACAAAACCAAATGAGAAAATTGTGGTGAGCACCATCATGGCAGTGACAAATGGCCAACGCACCCAATTTACTAATAAAGAAAGTCCCACACGGATAATTCTTATGCACGTATAATAAAAGGGTTGATTGACTAATGTCAATAGAGTGTCTGTAACTCTCTCATTCCCAGTAAGGTGATGTAAGATGCAAACCCACATTGCTAGGGAACTAGCCATTAGAAGAATGGGAGGACAAGCACCTCGAGCGGTGCCAGTGCAAAAGGTACCCCAGGCAAGTGTATAAATAGCAACATAAAATACCAGGTAAGTAAGAAACAACACCGTTTGAGTGGACCCAGAGGGGCGTCCATAATCAAGTGTGGCTTGATGTCAGGGGCTTTGGGTGCCTCGATCTGGAGGGGACCTGGGCGGCCCACAGATGCCCCTGGGATTTTGGTAAATTGCGAGATAAGGTAGTGGCCCACATGGTTGGAGACCTCCCTGAAGAGGTCCACCACCAAGTTTGCCCAAGGAACCATTGGAAAAACGTAAGATAACGGGGGGTTTTATTAAGAAAGTTGATCAACAAGGAGTGTTGATCACAAAAACATATTTAAAATGAATCAGGGAAATTTGGGTTCTGCAGAAATGCGCCCAAGTCTTGATGCTCCAATAAACAAACGCTTCCGTCCGTTTTGGTAAAATACACCAAAAATGCCTTCACTTGAGTAATCAATTGAAGCCTTATTTTACCTGAAGTCAAAATCTCATAGTTGGAGTGGGACTCGAACCCTTGCTCTCCAACCAAGCTAATTGAACTATTATTATTCAAAACGTAAATCGTTTGTTTTAGGGCCTGAGCTGAAATAAGAGGCTGGGCGTTTTGCACCCCATTAGTATCAACCTGGGCTTTCTTGGCTTGCACCCAGCGTTGATCTAAAGTGTGCTTCAATTCAGGAAGAGCCCGAAGCTTCATCTTCTGGGCCTCCTGTCACCCAGCCTTATTCCTAGCATCAGTGCCTATTATCATGTCATCCAACCATGACAGGGATGGTCAGTTACTACCGGCAGTTCATTCCCAACTTCAACTGTATTGGGGCTCCACTCTTTGAGCTGCTTAAGAAGAACGCTGCCTTCACCTGGACGGATCAATGTCAAACCACTTTTGATGTATTATGAACTGCGTTGGCTAGCGCGCCTATTTTGCAATACCCCAATTTTGAAAAAGAGTTCATTGTGCAAACAGATGCCTAGCTTTCCACTGTAGGGGCCATGTTGTCCCAAAAAGATGATAATGGTGTAACACCTCATTGCCTATTGCACCCACAGTTTAACTGGCCCTGAACGAAACTACACCATGACTGAGCGGGAATGTTTAGCAGCAATCTATGCATATAAACAATTCCAGGTTTACCTCCATGGGGTAAAATTTAAAGTGGTAATGGATCATGCCTCTTTGCACTGGCTACAGAATCTGCAGGAACCTGAAGAGTGGTTCGCGTGATGGGCTTTGAAGCTCCAAGCATATGATTTTGAGATTATGCATTGGCCAGGGGCAAAGCATCAGAATGCAAATTGTCTTTCCCAATTACCCACAGTCGCCATTACAGCGGATATGGCGGACATTATGTACAAAAAATAATTGCGGGCAGTTATCATGATGAGCCTCCACCCGTGATCAAAGTGTTAGATGGGCTTAGGCAGGATACCTTCTTGCACAATTGGGAATTATATAAGCGGATTGGGGAAACAACGCTGAGTTTCCCAAAACCCTCTGCCTGAGCTGCAATAATAATGGATTCCCATAAAGCGATAGGTCATGGAGGGTTAAAAAGATGCTGGAGTTCTTGCGACCCCACTACTATTGGGAAAGTATGGACTACGATGTGCTCAAGATGGTTGGTTGTTGCCATCAGTGCCAAGTGGAGAAACCATAACACTGGAAGACCACCTACCAGCTAATTAATCCTCAGTTCACATGGCATACGGTTTTGATAGACATGGTGGGGCCACTGCCAACTGGCACAAATCGCTCCAAATATATAATAGTAGCCATTGACCAATTATATGAGATGGGTGGAAGCAAGGGCTATCAAGGATTTGGGTGCTGTCACTACCACTAAGTTCATCCTAAAGTGCATCATATAGTGCCATGGTTGCCCGCAATTTATCCTAATGGATAAGGGAATCAATTTCACATCCCATATATTAGCCAAGTTGAATGATCTCATGGCAATCTGCGGGGTTTTAAATACCCCCTACCACCCTGAATCTAACGGTATGGTGGAACGGGTCAATGGGACCTTGGTAAAAATTCTACACTATCTTGTAAATGAGCGGCCATCAGACTGGAGCACCCTTCTATCCACCGCTGTCTTTGCATACAATATCAGCTACCACTCAGCAACCAGTAAGAGTCCATTTCAATTGCTCTATGGATCACATCCAGCGCTGCCTGCATTGCCTTAAACCTGCATTGAGGATACCAGCGGAGTCAAACCCCACCGCATTTGTCTTCTTTAACAAAAATGCTAATCAAGCTCCAAACCGAAGAATATTCTACTAGTATTGCCAAGAAGATTTAGGATCATGCAGCTGACCAATGTAGACGCCGCAGTCTTCCACAGTTTGGGGTAGGGGAATAGGTCCTGTTTCATGACCAACATGGGTTTGGAATAAGGAACAAGCTCTCCAGCATATGGAGTGAACTGTTCGAGAACATTGAGAAATTTGGGATTGACGCCTACACCATTAAGGAACCTGTGAGGGGTCAAATTATCAATTGGGTACATGTGGAGCTCCTCTGACCATACAATCAATAGGAGACTTATCGTCCAGTCAAGGAGGGGGTAATGTTGCAATTCCAATATGACTGGATGATAAGCCCAAGGTCATCATGGCGAAATGTATGAAAAAACTGTTGAAATCGAACTAGTAATGACAATTCAAGCGCTTCAAAATAAAGCAATGTCAACATTTGACAAATACAAATGAAATCACCTAAAGTTAGGGCGATAGCAAATTAGAAAATAACCATTCAGAATGAGGGGAACAGTGGAACCAAATAGTCCAAAGCTATGAGCGTGGTATGGTCCAAGCCACTGGAATATAAGCGAGAGGGGTGATTAAGAGGAGGGTTGTTGTTAAGTAAGTAAGAAACTAGTAGAATAGGGAGAATCCGCGATAATAATTATATATAATAAAGAAGTTGTGGGAGCGGGTGCTCCATATTTATTTGAAGTTTATTCTGTCATTTTGAGGGCGATGTTTGTCAAACCGTTGGCTCTGATTGCTCAGTGGGTCACACCCTGTGCAAACTCTGTTGGCGTATCTATGGAAGATCTCCAAATTTATAACACATTGTGAGATCAATGACATCCAGCGCACCAGGATTAAATTAACACTGTGGTCATCCAATACCTGCAAGA
Source organism: Massospora cicadina (assembly GCA_022478985.1). Classification (NCBI taxonomy): domain Eukaryota; kingdom Fungi; phylum Entomophthoromycota; class Entomophthoromycetes; order Entomophthorales; family Entomophthoraceae; genus Massospora; species Massospora cicadina. The sequence goes on along the minus strand of JAKSZP010008000.1, from coordinate 6,306 downwards.
TGAATTCGCCAAGTGGATGCTCCAATTAACCACTGGCATGGACTAAAAAATGAAACGTGCCTTATCCACACTTTTCAACTGAATTACAGAATATCTCCAATCAATTGATTCTTGACTTGTTAATTTGTTTGCACAGATCTAGCAGCTGAGAAAATGACTCATGATGGTGCCAACATTAGAAGTTACCTTGCAACATGAGGCTCTCGGTGAAACAGGACCCACTGGAAGAGAAGGAGAGCAATCACCCTCTGGGCTTGGAGGTCCCCTGGGTAGTCCAGACGCCTCCTCAGCTGCTGGACCATTTTTTCAATTTAGAGCATAATGCACGACTTAAAGCTCTTGCTTTACAATTATTACTGGTGGCCTGAGGAGCTGAGATGGCTATTGAGGGGGAACATCTTGTTGCCGATATAACCTTCCAATCCTTGTACACCAATTAAATAGATTACTGGAACCTGCTAAAATATTTTTGACTCTGAAAACTAAGAAAATCGCTACATTGAGCGGATGATTGCCTAGCTCCTAACAATTATTCTAAATAGGATGCTCTCATCATGAGGTTGGCCCATCAGTCGAATGAGATCAAATAATCTATGGCAACTTTTTAGATTCTAAAGCCCCTATTAAGCACGTTCATACTCCTACGCCAATCTCCAGGATGACATAGATAAAATCCTTCCATCAGGTTGATAGGGTTATCCCACATACTGATGTAGGCACCACAGAGCCATTAACCTTGAACGCCCACTTTCTCCCGCTTCCATGTCCTTTCTGAACCCCTTGGATATTTCAAACATACCTTTAAGGAGAAGTATGTACCTGAGACTGAGACAATTCAATTGTACCTCTTTGTATATGAGGATGCGATGGATTCAGCTACTGACCAACAGTAATATCAGCATATACAAACCTATATGGGTGGCAAATCACGAGAAATAATGATACCTTATCTCAATACATGCACCATCTGGACAACCATCAATGAAGCTCTTTTCAAAGGATTTGGCAGTAACTTAACCCTTTCTAACTGTAAGCAGGCTTATTGCAGATTTTCCCAAGATGAGGGGAAACTCATATCAAATTTGCTGAACGCTCCTATAATGAGGCCCAGGCACTGGCTTCCAGTGACTGAGCTACCTTGGATAAGGCCATTGCAGCTGCTCTCTCTGCTTTCCAACACAGTACCAATCTGGCACTCTATTTTCAAAGTGCAAGAAAAAGAATAACTCTATCCTCGATATTAAGGAGTCTATAATGGATTTCCCAAGCCAGAAGTATGTCAAGTTCCAAATAAAGGGAATTTAACCCAATATCCATGCCATTGGGCGCTTTCAGAGATTTAAACTGTGCTACAACCCTTGCTCTTATTGCGGAATTTTCAGCAATTAAGAGAGCTCTGTTGGAAAAAGTGAGTCTAGTAGTCAGGAAAAGCAAAGTCAGCTTAATGCGCGATGCACTCTCTGCTGATGACGCCACACCTAAACCTCAATCTACCATCACTATGCATGCTGAGTATTCTGTTTTGGAGATACTGACTAATTAGACGTTCAAGACTCTATGTATTTAAATAAAGACCTATCTCCTTCTTACTATTCCTTTTCTGGACCTCTCACCAGGAAACCTACTTACTCGATTCCCCATTTTGGCATTAAGATTACTCGAGTAGAGGTTGTTGTTCACAAGGTGAAGATCTTGGCAATCATTGACACAGGCTCCACTGGTAACATCATTACTTTCGGTTGGTCAAGGGATGAAAAATGCGTTAGACCAGAATCACTCCTAAGACTAAAGTAATGGCGAAACATCATCATACATGATCGTGGGGAGCCTTCTCCTCCTTATCTCTTCGATTTGGCTTTCTGGATGTAACAGCTCCTGGTATTGTTTTAAAATTGATGGTTACAACTTACTCATTGGCACTCAGTTCCTAGGTTAATTCAATACTTAAAAAAGTCACAAAGATTTATACTTTTCTAGTTTTAGGGTACCACATTCCTCTGGTTGTGAAAGAAGTTACTAAGAAGAAAGGAATTAGGAAAACACAATGTTGTCTACTGGAACACCTGGACCACATTGAACGGATAGAGTATCATGTATTTGGACCAAAAACCAATCTTCCACCTTCCAGTGAAATGGCTATGGAAGAGATGCCAGTGTATGCGCCTGGCCACTTAATAATACTGTTGAATGGTTGACTTGATCTAAGTCATTACTTATTATAAACCAAAAATATCCTAAGTATATCTAAACTTGAATTTTTGGGTTAGCGATTTCACTTAATTATATTCAACTATGATGACATGGGCTCGAGGGCTTTGTTGGTTAAGTCAAATGTAAATTTAAGTTTTGACTTAATGACTTGGGCACATGGGCTTTGTTGGTCAATGTCAAAACTAGTTTCTAATGTCAGTCAAGTTTTCAATTGAATTAATTACTAATTAGTGATACAAATCGCCTTGGTATGTGCTGCCAATTACATGTGAAAGTGAATTGGTTCAGCTATTTTGAATACATGATGAAACGCCATCTCAAGGATGATGATGGTGTTTACACTGACCCTGAGGCTGAGCATGACGCCCTGAGTCAAAGTATTGTAGACGTTCTTACAAACTTTTTATGTGGCCAAATGCCACTGAAAGTAAGACGTCATGGGTAAGATGTGGTTAACATCTAACCCTATAAATAACCCTTAAGTTGACAATAATAAAATATATTCAACTACTGGACTTGTTTATAATTTCATTTATAAACTTTTTTGTGTTTAGTACTTTCTTTTGTATAATCAGTTTTTACTTGGGATCAGTAAGATCAGGGCGGCGTGCCATCATCCAAGTAAAAATGACAGGGTATACAAATTAAACACTACCAAGAAGCTATAATTTAAATTATAATCACCATCCTATATATGTCCTCACACAATAGATGTTTGACACTCCATTCCGCATCCAAAGAAGAACCAGCCCTCTGAAGCAAAACCCAAAAATTCAACAAATACCACATAAATCGCAGATCCTAGTGTAATCTGGTCTTCAAATTAAAATAACGCTGGACCACTTATTGGAAAATCAAGGGGAGAGTAATCCATTCATCTAAGAACCACTTAACTGTCCTTAAGTGATGTATCCCACCTACTGGGGCCAAATGATAATCTCAGTGCCAACTTTACTGATTGGCCGATGCATATAACTCTAAACAGACCTGTCTTATATGTATGAATGCTGCCAGTTGACTAGATTGAGTCCGTCATGGGATTTGAAGACCTGAAATACATAGGAGTTGACAAAAATGTTACTATCGCCTGAGTTGAGGTGGAAATCAGCAAAACACCTACTTATGAACAATATCAACTGGATGGCACCCTAATCAAAGAATACGCTGATATTTTCTCCACTGGTCCAGAGGAATTTGGGATGATGAAGGAATGAAACACTAAGTGCTTAGTGGTGATGCCACACCAAATTGCACTTGCCCCTATTGGAAATCTAAAATCGAGGAAGCTCAGGTTGTGAAAGAACAAAAACTTCTTTGGACGCCATGATGTTAAAACCATCTCAGAGTCCTTGGGCTTTGCCATGTTTCTTGTGAGGAAGCAAGATGAGTGAGTTTTGTGGTAATGGATAACCACTGGCTAAATGCCAATACTTGGACAGATAGCTAATCACTACTTAGGATTGCTGACTCCTTACTCCTCTTAGGCAGATCTCAGTTTTTCTCCAAAATGGTCTCGCCAGCAGGTACTGATATATATAACTTATGCTAAAATACCAAGAAAAATGCGCGCTTATAGCAAATGAAGCTTTATTCAAACAACTCGCATGCTTAGGGGCTGTGAAACGCTTTGGCCACTTTCCAGAGAGCCATGAGCTGCCTGCTGAGGGTATGAGATGTCATTTATGCTGGTCTACCTGGATGATGTAACTGTATTATTGCACACTTTTGATAAGTATTTGGGCCACTTGATGGATGTGTTTGAATGGCTGAGCTCTGCTGCAGTGAAATTAAAGCCCACCAAATATCATTTCTTCCAGATCTATGTGGAAACACTCAAATATAGGGTTACCTGCAAAGGGATTTTGCCTTTGCCCAACAAGGTGATTACTATTGATAAGATTACTCAACCAAGCAATTTGCATGGCATTCAGGTCTTCCTTGGAATAGTTGAGTAATACCAAAAATTCATACCGCACTTTATTTATCTTGCTGTTCCAATGACCTATCTTCTCCATAAAGAGGTTCCTTTCTGATGCGAAGATTCACAACAGCAATCCTTTGATGGCTTACAAAAAGCCCTGACTGCAGCCCCTGTTATGATAAATCCTGAATTTGATAAAAATTTCAATTTAATTACCCATGCTAGCGATGTGGCTTTGGGAGCCATTCTGGCTCAACTGTTTGTAGGTCAAGTTGATCACCATATATCGTACTTTTAGTAAGGCTTTAATATTAGCAATCCAAAATTACAGTGTAACTAGACGTGAATGTCTAGCCGCGTTATTAGCCATTAAACTTTTTCTTTCTTTTCTGTATGAAAATCATTTCACTTTATTTTTGGACCATGCCTAACTATGGTGGCTACAACAGATGAAAGGCCCTGATGGAAGATTGGCCTGATGTGCCTTAAAATCCAGAACTATGACTTCTCAATAGTCCACCATGTGGTGATGATACATCAAAATGCTGACGGGTTGTCCAGCTTACCTATTCTAGCCCTTTAATTATTCTGAGGATGATCAGATCTATGAGCTCATTGTGATACTAGGAGAGTAAAGCCAGGAGTCATTGATGACTCAGCAGCACTTAAAGCAGATGGCTGCATAGACTCTATTTGAGAAATATTATTAGATAAGCAGGTTGGGATCTCTTGGCTACCGTAGGTTTGTCCCTCTGCTAGGACAAAAACACCTTGGGAGGCTCATGTTGCCATGGGGCATGGCGCAGTATATAAACCACATCAATGGCTGAGAGACTGCTGCTACTGGGAATGGAATATAAATACAGGTCAGGACGTTATTGACCCATTATTTACTTGTGCAAATCAGAAGCTGCTCAATCCTCTATACCAACATCATGTCATGGGTTTACGGCCCATTTTCCATTATTAGCATTGATGATATTGGACCTCTGCCTATGGCGATATGCAGCCACTATTTTATCATTCTTGCGGTTGATTACTTTACAAAATGGGTTGAGGCTATCTCAATTGCCTCCCCAACTTCCAAAGATACCGCATTATTCTTGTTGAAACAGGTCTTCAGTCACCACGGTGGTCCCAAGATGCTGCTAATCAATATTATTACCAATTTTATTTCCAGTGTGGTTGCTGATTTTAACTCGTTAATGGGTACTTATCATTCTTTTATCTCCTCTTAACACCTGTCAGGATTTCTGGTAGCTTAGGGTGCTTTCATGATGTGGGCTCAGAATCTCAACAAGGGAGTAGGTGTGGTAGGCTAAGTTCATCGCCCCAGAGAGGGGTTCAAAGTTCCCCCTAAGCTCACCGGCCTTAGCTTTCGGTAAAGAAGAGATTTTAGAGAATAAAATAAGATTAAATCAGGTATAATAAATAAAACAATATAGTTAGTTGTAGTAAGGTAAAAGTTGATGTTTAATAGAGAAGCGTTGCAATAATTAAAGTTCTAAGGCTATTTTGGGGGCGAGAGAACTCATGAAAAGCCTGGGTAAAATACTAAGCTAGGGTAATATAACACCTAACTAAAAAAACTCTAGGCATTGATTGCCAATTAACATAATAATATTACAAACAAATTATAGATAACGAAAAGACTGATTATTTTTGGCTTAAGTCGTTAGTAATTATAAACTTAAACTAATGTCAGAATTGATCCCTGATATTGTTAGGTTTATCAATAAACTCGAAATACTAATAATATTGTTGAAGAAGATCACTGCCACTTTGAACTGGCCCAACTCAAGTTATCGATGAGCTTGATTCGGGATCCAGAAATAATTTAATATTACTGGGACGTGACTCTTAGTAAAGGCTTTACTTATTAAAGAGAGATACCTTACACCTCCCGGCTACCAATGGAACTGTAGAGCGAGTTAATGGTTACTTGGTTGCCATTTTTTGCAAAATGGTTTCCTCTGATTCTTCAAGATGTAATGAATACTTACCAACGGCCTTACTAGATTATTGCATTCATCTTCATCAAATCATTAAAATTTCACCTTAATGAGACCTTTATGGATAAAAACCAATTTTGCCCTCTAGTTTATAGCTTTAATCGAAACTTCTATGCTGGAAACCACCGGCCTAGCCATGTGAAGACTGGTTGACGATTTTTT
>JAKSZP010007999.1:0-190214 GCA_022478985.1 Massospora cicadina | reverse complement strand
ATGAGTGATATTTATAGGAGTAGATTTGGTAGTTCTTTATAAGAATCTTTGTGCTTCAACTGAGGTAAGATCTTTTCCAATAGAGGACCAATATTGCTGATCATTATTAATATACTTGTGATGGTCAGATCTGATAAGTTCTTATTAGATGGGATCAACCTTCTTGGGGAGAAGTTAGCCCCTTCAAATTGCTTAGCCTCATCCATAAGAGGAGGCTGATAAAGGGACCATCTAGTACTAAAAAAAGAGGAGGCTGATAACTCCAAAGGGTCAATCGTCTGTCTAACCAAAAATTGGATATCTTCTATGGGGTTTTTAAGATTTTATTAGACCGAGACACCTAACCTCAATCTTGGTTAGAATCAGTCATTGCAGTTGAATCTCCAACAGTGGGCAAGCACTTTTCCACTTGAATGTGGATGGCAGGAAGTTGGGAAACTAAAGCAGTGTTAGCTCAGGTTATTTTTGTTTTGAATTGTGAAGCTTCAACCACTTTCTGAATGGCATCTGTAGCTTGTTTATGTAGCTGGAGAATGGTATTTTTGCTCTGGGGGCAGGTCTGGGCAAGAACTGGAGGGGGAAACCTTTGGACAGTTTTATTGATGTTTGGGATATAATATTATAGAGGAAAATTTTATCAGGTTGGGCAGCAACTGCCACAGTGAAATGATGTTAGGTGCATAACAAATCGCCATTCAGGTGTGGGGCATAAAAGTGCTGAGGGATCTCAATGGGGGATCATGTAGGGATAAATTCTCTAATGTCAATTTCAGAGTCTCCAATCACATTACCTGATTTGTCAGTACAATCCAATGAGGACATGGGTTCAAGTCATACAAGCTCAGATTTGCCTCAATAGGGATGGCTGAGGCTGGTGATTGGGTTGGGGCTCAGGAGCAAATTGTTGTCCAAGATAAATCCTGATTGGTGGGAGCATTGGTGGCTCCAGACTTATGATGGGTCTGATTTGCTGCTGTAGACACATCAATGGCAACAGGCTTTGGAAGAGGTAGGAGTAAGATTGCCCCCATTCTGAGAGGGCTGCAGGGTGTCCAGCAGACAAGGAGTTGGTGACTGAGACTGTAGAGGCGGCAGAGGCAGCAAGGTAGGGGCAACTCCACTTTGAGTGGTCCAACTTGAAGCAAGATGTACAGATGGTCCATCTGCCCTTGGCATGGGCCCAGAATGGGTGATCAGGGGCAGAAGAAACAAAGGAGCGTGGGGAAATCTAATTGGCTATATTTGTAAATTTAGGACTGATCATGGCAAAAGCCTGAGGCCCAGAAAGGCTTGTGGCTCCATTGGGGGCCACAAATTGAAGGATGGGGTCAGCGCCATAGGCTGCCAAACCTGCCATCAGCTCCTGATGGAGCACTGCTGGGGGAAGGAGAGTGGACAACTCAGAGAACTGGACTACCATCAAGGTGTCAGTGGGGAGCCAGGTGCACATTGTTGGAATTGGGATGCCCTGGAAGACCAGGGCTATAGTTGTTTCAGTGGCAGCATCAGCTTTGCTTGTGAAACCAAGGTCAAAGTACCCCTTATAGAGGCAAAAATCGATGAAGTCAGTGGTTTGCATCACCGCCTGTGCTAATCTGATTATGGGTTTTTCTGAATATTGGAACAACTTCCCATATGCGACCTAAAGGCTGAAATGCATTCAAGAGCAAGACAGGATGAGTGGGCAATGGGGAACCACCTGGGATTGTGTGAGGTGAATGATGAGATTGTTGGGTGGAATGAACCAACCTAAGGATTAGTTAGGACTGGATGAACCAGTCCAAGAACGTTTTCCCCCCAAATGGAAAACGCTGGGTGAGGTTTTTCTGCTGCCCCACACTGGATCAGCAGGCGGTAGGGCCATGGACATCATTGGTCCAGGGGCGCAGCTAGCTGATTTGTTTTTCTCTTTTGTAATATTACAAAATTTGCTCAAAATTGGGCTTGAGCAGAAAGAAAAGTTTTTTCTCTTTTATAGGTTTTGAAGGGTCTAAAAAATTGAAAACGGAGCCTTTTCATACCCCAACCGCCACAATAATCTGACAGCCAGTCACCACAATGTCAGTGGATGCACAAATATATATATTGGTCTAAAAGACTATGCACATGACATTGCAGATGGCACCTCAGAGGATCCCCCTTTTATATCTTTGAGTTCAAATCACCAATGATAGATGAGTTACTGAAACCCCATCTGAATAAAGTTCCCCAATTTGTATGACTCCAAGCAATGTTCATATTACTAAAATGGGAAGAGGATCAATCTTGTAAAATACATTGATTGAGATGACCAATGTAACAATGCAGCCACTTGAGCCACAAGAGTTATGATGACAACAAGAGCAACTGTTAAACTCAGAAAAGCAGCCTTGCATTCACAAGCAGGCCAGAGCTTCACAGTATAGTTTACAAAAGGAGCCTAGAAGATCCCAGAGGATCAAGGAATTAGACTCCTCTGGACCTGAAACTAAGTTAGAAATGCACAATCCCCTTATGATAAAGAAGTTTATAAATTAAAAATTATTGTCCTAATATATGTCCTTTAATTCCTCAAGTACTATATACACTATCTATATTTATACAGTAATACATACTTTTACAGAATCAGTTACTATTAGTGTTGTTATTTGGTTCTAATAACACAAAATACATAAAATCAATTATTGGAGGTTCAGACTTGGACTTTCTGTTGTCAGCAGAGGTTGAGAGGAGTTCTGGTGTGCTTAGGAGCAGTCCCTGTTATATTTAATGTCAAGGCTTAATAAGGTTGGAAATGCTTATAACAGTTAGAAAAATTCCTATGTAAAGAGGAACAAGGCCCTTCAAATTGCCTGATAATGCACACTGTGAGCAAATAAATGAATTATTACAAGTGTCTCAAACCTTTTTATATGCACCCTCTGAGCAAGTGGGCCACTTTATCAATACTCTAGTCAGCACCTTATAAATAAAAAGATACTACAGTATCAATTATTACAGTCTTTGTACACAAATAATTAGCTTAATTTCTTAATAATAATTACTTATAAGATGTCACTAATCATCTAACACATTCAGTTTTCATTAAAAGTATGTCTTTTTGTAACTAACAAAGTAAAGGTACAGATGTTATAGAGGATGATAAAAGAATTATGTGATTGCTTTTCTATGGAAAATTTTATGTTGGCTTTTTCACAGTTGTTTAAAGTTTTTTATGATGCCAGAAGGAAAAATGGCTGACATTATTTATAAAAGCCATAGACTACAACTAAAAGCATAGTAAATGCATGAAATGCTAAACTTATATAATATTGGTTTCAATATGTATCTGAGTAGAAATGTGCATTTTATATATTTTAAAGCATTTACATGTTTAAAAACAGCATTGCATGTTGTTTTTTATATAAAATAGAAATATTTGAGCTAATCTTATAAGTAGCTAATATATTTTAAATTTTTATTCGAGGTGGGCCGACCTGGGGATGATACCGCACCGATTAGGGAAGTGAAGAAAATAGGAAAGGAGGATAAAACCCGGAAAACCTCCATGCGTGGCGTATGATAGGCCAGGAACTCCATGGACCGCCTTTGCTATTCGCTATCTCAGTTCGGGGCATTGGCGTGCAAAACCAACAGTCAAAATCGTCCCCTACCCAAAGTCCATTACCGGGATCGAACTCGGGAGGCAGTAGTAGAGGGTCCATACTCTACCACTGGGGTATCCTCCCTTAAGTAGATAATATAGTTACAGTCAATATATCATAAATGAGCATTTAGCAGATATAAAATTGATATATAGATAATAATAGAAAACTAGGGGAGGATACCCCAGTGGTAGAATATGGACCCTCTGCCACTGCCTCCCTGAGTTCAATTCAGGTCAATGAACTTCAGGTGGGTAACAATTATGACTGTGTTGGTTTTGCGCACCAATGCCCCTAAACAAGATAGCAAATAGCAAAGGTAATCCATGGAGTTCCTGGCCTATTGTATTCTGCGCATGGAGATTTTCTGGGGTTTATCCTCCTTTCCCATTCATTTGATTTACCCTTAATTGCTGTGCAGTATTTTACCCAGGTCAGCCCACCTTAAATAAAATTTAGAAGATAATAATAGAAAAACTATAGCATCTTTGATAGTAGTCTCTTAATCCTTTATCTATATTATATACCATTTTTCTTTCAATTTCAACATTTTGCATTTCAATTTCAACATTTTACACTTTAATTCCAACATTTTGCATTTTGATTTCAACTTTTGCATTTCAATTCCAACATTTTATACTTTAATTCCAACGTTTTTCATTTTGATTTCAACATTTTGTATTTCAATTTCAACATCTTGCGTTTCAATTTCAACATTTTACAAATCAATTTAAATATTTTATACTTCAACTTCAATATTTTATATTTTAATCTCAACACAATTTTGGTGATAGTTTTATTTTATTATTCCTGCTGAAATAGTTTCAGCATATTATTGCCCACTCATTTTTCATATTAAAAAATATTTGTATATCCCTTATATCAAATTATAATCTACCAAAAGAAAACACTGATGTGAGGAAATCAATGAGTCTGTAGTTAGAACTAGATATGATGCAATCACTAAAACTAAATATATTAAAATTAATTTATAAAAGATTGAATTTCAGATATAAAATATTGAAGTTGAAGTGTAAAATGGTGAAATTGAATTATAATATTGAAATTGAAATATGAAATGTTGAAATTGAGGTGCAAATTGTTGAAATCGAAATGCAAAATGTTGGAATTGAAGTGTAAAGTGTTGAAATCAAAATGTAAATTCAAAGTTGAAATTGAAATGCAAAATGTTGAAATTGAAAGAAAAATGGTATATAAAAGACACTATTAATCAAGAGTTTTTTAAACCACAAAAGCTAGGAATTTGAAATTTGGCATGGAGGTTCTGTTCAAAATTTGTAGTTTCACTAAGAAACCATTTATTTTTAGGATTTTTAAGCATTTTAAAATGTGAAAAGCAGTTTAAAACTCACTTTACTAAAATGAGTATTATAATAACATTTAAAATTGAGAAAAAGTTTTTAAAAAATATTTCAAAAAACTCAACAATCCTACATTTATGAACTTTGGTATGTATGTGCAGCTTGGGTGTCAGAATATCAAATATGTAAGGTTTTTAAAAACAATTATAGCAACAGAAATTACAAAAATATTGCTATAATCTATATTCTATTTTATTTAACTGAGGCAAGCTGACCAGGGGACAGGCAATACCAAGCCATAACCTATAATCTAACTATAATCTTTAATATATATATATATGATACTATTAAGTAAGGTTTCTCTTAAACCATAGGATCTAGGAATATTCAATATGATATAAATGTTATTCTCTAACTTTGTAGCTCATCTAAGAAACCATTCATTTCTAGGATTTTTTTAATATGTGAAAAAAGCAGTTAAAATATTACTTTAATAAATTTCAATTATAAAACAATTCAAAGGGGAGGATACCCAAGTGGTAGGAGTAGGGACCTCTACCGCTGCCTCCCCGAGTTCGATTCCGGTACTGGAACTTTGGGTAGGGGACGATTATGACTGTGTTGGCTTTGCGCACCAATGCCCTGAACCGAGATAGCGAATAGCAAAGGCGGTCCATGGAGTTCCTGGCCTATCATACGCCACGCATGGAGGTTTTCCGGATTTTATCCTCCTTTCCCATTCATTCAATTTCCCTTAATCGGTGCGGTATCGTCCCCAGGTCGGCCCATCTCGAATAAAAAAAATTATAAAACAATTCAAATAAATTAATGCATATACAAATAATTCTAAAAAAACTAACAAATCTACTTTTAAGAACTTTCTTTGTATATGCAGCTTGAGTTTAGTACTATGGATTAGGTAAGGGTTTTTATATTCAATTTTAACTACAAAAAATACAAAAACTATAAAAATTTATTTATGCAAGTTAATTTTCATCATATATCCTAATCTGCATAAGCTTGGATTTAAAATTTTGAAATGGAGGAACTTTTTAATTCATGGTACCTACTAAGCAACTATTTATAATTACTTACTTTTTATATTAACAACAGGTTTAAAAAGTAGTAAATGTCTATTATAAAATATTTAAATTGGAAATCATATTAAAAATATTCATTCTCCCAAACTAAAAACTTACTACACTGGTTTTGGTATGTATATGCCTCTTGAGTGTTAAGTACTCAAGTAGGTAGGGTTTCTAAAATATTAATTTCTAATCAAAGATATATAAAAAACTTTAAATCAATATATAAAAGCTACTTTTTCATATTTTCTAAATCACAAAAGCTAGAAATTTAAGATTTAATATAGCAGTTGTTAGTTTATGGACACCTACTGAAAACCATACAGTAAGCTAGATGAAGCACCTTTTCTATAGCCTGATAATGAGCATTTTTAAGTATGATATTTTAGCTAGCAATTTAGTATTATTTAATTGATTTATTAGTTTTATAGGTTTACTATGCAAGTTTAGTTAGCTTAACAGGGTATATATCTTGCTATCAATCTGCTGCAGGTTTGGTTTAAAACAAGTTCAAAACCTATACTGGCTAGGACAAAATATCATTTCCTCCCCTCTTATCTTGTTATTATTTTATTTTAAAAAGATTGAATAAAGATATAATGATAAAAATAAAAAAAGATAGGGTGGTTGTCTAGCAGGGTGAGGCCTGTTATACTCTGGTACAGATTTGGTTTGTAACAGGTTTAAAACCTATACTGGCTAAGAAAGTTATTTTCTCCTTTCCCTTCTTTTTATTTTCTATCAAAAAATTGAATAAAGATATAGAGATAAAAATAAAAGTGAAAATAGGGTAGTTGCCTAACAGGTTGGAACCTGTTACCACTCTGATACGGGTTTAGTTTGTAACAGGTTTGAAACTTATACTATCTAGGATAAAATATTATTTTCTCCTACCCTCTCCTAATATTATCTTATTTATAAAGATTGAATAAAGATATGGATATTAAAATAAAGGAAGATAAGGCAGTTGCTTATCAGAGTAGTTCCTGCTACCAATCAATATTTATCTTAAAAAATGGGTTTTCTAAGTGATTATGGTTATTTGGTTAATTTTATAGGTTCAATAGTTTTAGCTGAGTAGTTGATAGTATCTATAATATAAAATTAAGACTAATTCAAGTCATCTGATAAATAATAACCTATAACAAAGCATAGGAATCTGGCAGCTAGTCTTGAATAAAATTATAGAATATTGGTTTATTTCTGCATTTCATCCATTTATATAACTTAGGCTAACCTTAGGCTTAGTATTATATTTGCAAGAAAAGGGCAGAAAATTGGTATAGTGGAGTAAATTTTATTAGAAAACTCTACAAAGATGCCTTCAAGGCAAGGAATAGTCTTCATTACTGTTGGCCAATGTAGATTGGGATTTGGTGTAAAACTTTATTTGGGCATACTTAATAATTTTAACTTATAGTTTGATTTAGAATCTTGTAATAGAGTGAATCAGAGTTTGCATTTTATCTATTGGCATATACTATTTACTCTTGTCTAAAGATATATAAAGTAAATGTCAATAAAAAATAAGAAAGTACCTCATTAAGTGACAAATATTAATGTTATAAGTTGGCAGTAAAATAAATATGTGATTAAATTGAAGATCAAAATAAAAAAATAATTCAAGAAAAAAGCATACTTTAAACTGCTTAGCTTTATAAAAAAATTTTTGGGAAAAAGAACCTCCTTTAAAAAGCTCTAAAAGTATGAAATAATTGAGAATTTATGCCTACTCAATAAAACCTTTTTTTGAAGTTAGCTCCATATTTTAACTGACTTATAATAGGTATTTATAATTTATATACTCAGTACTATTTATTCTAAGTTGCTTATAGTTTACACTTGGACCCAATCCAGACATAAGATATAATTTGTATTTATAAGCAAACTTCTATAATTCAGTTTAAAATATGGTGCTGACTTTAAAAAGTGTTTTATTGAGTAGGCTTAATTTCTCAATTATTTCATACTTTTTAGAGCTTTTTTAAAGGAGGTTCTTTTTTCCCAATTTTTTTTGAATGGATTTATAACTATAATTAATACAGTATGCAAGTAACAAAAATCTCACCCTTATGTTTGCTAGGGTTTGGATTCATTAACACTTGCACTTCTGTGCACAAATCTTATCAGTTTTGCAAATTTACAATTCATATAAACCTAACAAGCTATTTAATTTTACCTATGTTTTAGATATAAGGTTATATAAAAAGACCTTTATAGGAATGGTCTCTAACTAATTCTTAAAATGTGTTGGTAAGGAATTTGATTTTAATAAAAAGTATGAATGATTCACAAAAATAATTAATAGTTGCCTTTTTTTTCTCATGTTTATTTATAAGGCCTTTACGAAATTGACACTATTTGTTCAAAGTTAACATCATTCAGTCTAAAATTGGTTTTCTAATCATTTTCAATCTAAAAATGTAGATTGAATAAAAATAGGTTGATTTGAAATGAAAAATTACCCCACAACCTAAAGCCTTGTCTGCAAGTGGCGTGTAGCAAAGTTCATTAAAAAGACAGTCGGATAGGCTGAAAAGCATAAGAAGCAACTTACGTTTAATAAATTTTATATTCAAGACCCTTAATAAACGCGCGATCAGTTTGCTTCAGTTTAATTATCTCCGACTAAACCAGTAATTAATGCAGATCTGGAATATCACTGTCCTCTTTTGCTCTCGTTACCAAAGTGCAAAAAGTTTATTTTTGGCCTTCGGGGTTATAAATTCGGAGAGCAACTTGCACTTAGTCTACAATCGTTATTGAATAAAATTAGCAATTATTGAACTGTTAATGTTTCAACAGTGGGAAAAGACGCCTTTTAAACTCATTTGAAAACCGCTAATAATTCTAAGCTCTCTTCAACGTCTTTTAATTTATAGCTTCAAGAATGGAATTATAAAAATGATAAGGTTTAGATAGCTTAAAAAGCAAAAATGGGTCGGCTAAACTCCATTTATCGGTTTAAAACTGAATAAAAAAAGATGTTTAGTGCAGACATTAAATATCTAAAGTTTTTAATGTACCTGGCTGGCAAAGGACAGAGCACAGTGAAAAAGGATAGATACATCAAGGAAATTATTCTTGAACTTAGTTAAGGCTAAGGGTTGTCGAGGCTAAACAAAGGCGGGGGAGCTAATTAGCACTTCGTGTGAGACCCAATTGCTTTAAAAACGGCTAGATGCGAGCTTTGACTGAAGGCTTCATAGTAACAAGGGCAACGACAACTGTAATATCATCTACCTTGCCTCCTTTAATCCTATACCCGTGTTTGGCTGCTTCCGTAGAAAAAGGAGAAACACCTTCCCTGTCCTTGCTCCTCAGTCGAGCTCTCTTTACCAAAGCCCCAGCAAATGCACTAGTGTAAGCTCGTAAAGCCTCTTGAAATTGGCCAGGTTGGGCAAGGAGATGATCAAAATCAACAGGTTTAATAGCTTTAGCCTCTTTTTCAATATCTATGTGAAATAGATTGTCAAATAAGCCATCGGTACCCATAACAACTAAGTCGCCATGCTCAAGCTGCAAAGTAACAACTTGTCCATCAGAAGGCTTATTTCTAATGTGGTTTCTGCCATCCATTTCAGGCGGTATAACGGATAATTGGTAAGGCGCATTAAAATAATGAGTCGTCTCGCTAGAACGATAGGCAGTAATGCCTTTACGAAGGATTATATAACCAGAGTCTCCAAGGTTAATTGAAGTTAGTCTTCCAGTGTCAGTGTCAACTATAGCCAAACAGGCTGTGCTGCTTCCAGCTTTAACCTTTCCATTTCTAAGTAACTTGCCATATGCTTGAGTCAGAACTGTTTTAGGATCTACTCTTGTTGCCATGCCCATTGTTTCGCATTGCTGTTTGGAATTATTCATAAGTTCCCAAGCAAATTGGGAAGGATCAACTCCAACTTCGCTCCAACCGCCTACTCCATCAGCTATGCCTTAAAAATCAGCAAATGAAAAATAAAAAAGTACCTAAGCAATAATTGGAGTTGACAAGAATAGTAAAGAAAGCATCTTCTCCACAGTCTGCTTGACACCATTCAGGAAGCTTTTGGCGTGGACTTTTTGGAGCCCAAGCCGCACCAACTGTCAACATACAAGGATTAATAGCAGGTATTTCGCCCGCTTTGCTTAAATCCAACTCAATAATAGAGCTAGTAGCCGTGGTATAGCTTGCTAAGGCTGGAGTGCGAAAAAAGGGTAATTTTCTAGAGTCCGAATTGGAAAAATGAGATTGCTTAAACCGAGTCCAAGAAGAAAAGTAGGAACGAGAAGTAAGAATTGGAACCTGGTGAGGATTAGTCATAAGGGCCTTTGGGCTACCCATTCTTAACGTCAGTTGAGTTACAGCGTCAGATACTAACGTACTCTGAATAGAAGGAAGCGCAAAGCGGGGACTCCTAATGCCTTGTAAAGCCCAAGTCATGATTGTAGCAAACAAACGAATTAAGACGTGTAGATCCAGTTTGTTGGAGATATAAAGCGAAAGATAAGATTATTTTTCCTATTTACAATTTTAATCAAACTCGTAGTTTAACTGGCATGAAACTAAATTCCATACATAATTCTAACCAAACCAAACCCAACCTTTCCTTTCGTATAATTACAAATGAGATCCGGGTCTCATCAAATGGTATATCGATTAGTTAATTCGGCAATTTACCTAAACAATATAATTAGGTATATTCAAGACTATTTTAGAATCTAAATATAATTTAAAAATGATAGTCAATCCAAGTATTTTATCATATGTCAAACCACTATAAGCTAGTGCTTTAGCTAATTTACTGTATTCTACAGCTTTGTTTATACAACTTTACTAAGCATCAAATCTAGTTCTTAAAAAAGCTTATTTAATGAAAGCCTAAATATGAGTTTAATTATATATCATTTCTCATTGTCCTTAGAAAATAATAGAATATCTATAAAGGTATTTTATATAGAAGTCAATATTGGTAGTATCAGACATTAGGCCCAAAAATTGGCATATAACAATCATGGGGAAATCTTTAGTATAGCAATTATAAAAATACTATCAATGGAAAGAGTGGGTCTTACTCTACAAGAATCTGCAATAACTAGACTTTCAGTTGTAACTATTATATATATCTTAATTGAGATATGATGGCTTAAAGCAAGTGCATAAATATCAAGTAAATTCCTTGTACAACTCACTCAAACCTCATAAATACCCAGAATTTTTCATCTGGGAAGATGACCATATTCCCCACCTTTGATCCAAACTTTCCCCAAATCTGTACCTTCTGACTATACTTATTCTAGTCAGTATGTCCAAATTCAAAACTTACTATATTCTATATACTTGATTTTGCAATAATAATACTTGCATTATAAACATGTAAAATATCATATTAGATATAAAAACGTTACTTTTCTTATACCCTTATATTAGGATTAAATTCCTTTCTATCATTAGAATTCTAATTTTCATATTGGAAAGTCCCAATTGCTTCCATCCATATTCAAGTATACCTTTCCAAGTCACTTAGAAAGTGATCTGGTCAATATTTTAGCTCTCAATTTTATAACAATCTTAGATCTGGCTCTGTAATTACAGCTTTTCATCTCCTTAGGGATTAGCACAATGTATATAGATACCATGGGAGTGAAACATATAATTTATTACCATATTAGATGGTGTTTTCCTATTTATACCAGATACAATTACTTCTATTACTTAGAATTTTTAGACATTAGTAGATAGAAATTATAACTAAAGGCAATAGTTTTCTAAAGTACACATCAGAGTATCAGATAATATTTTATATCTTAATTAAAATTTTTACAGAGAAGATTTTTAAGGTATATAGTAAGATTTTTATATACTATAAAGCAAAAACAGCTATTAATCAATCTTTACAAACAATAAAACAAATAACAGAATCCTATGAATTGACTTGTTAAGACTGATATTATGCTATGATTCCCAAATATGTTATCCTAAACATAAAATGAGGTAGGATTAAGCATCTCTCTAGTGTTTACTACCTTGTCAGACATTTACATGTTCAGGATGGGGTAAAGAATATTTTAGGGGTGAATACCTCTAGTACTGCATAAAAAACCCTAGTTGACTCTAGGTGGAATCCCTCAGATTGAGGTAATAATTCTATAAAAACTCCTCAGCCAAATTCCTCTCTTGTAAGTAGCAGGGTATGCCAAACCTTCAGCAGAATAGGCCAACCACTCTGGAACCTTGCTTTAGCACAAGCTTAGATTTAGTGCAAGTTACTAAGGACATCAACCATTTTCAGATTGCAGATTAGCACAATTATACTAAAATGCTGCCACATGGTTATGTCATTCCAAGGCTAGACTTGCACCTGAAATCTAAGCTTTATCAAGGTGATGCGACTCTCCAGACCAGGGATAGACTAAATTGTCATTTAGCCAAATTGGGAAGCCCACTCACCTATTCTGAATTCAGCCACCAATATCATTTTTATCTCCAACTTAACTTAAATACAAATGATCACATTACAATAGGTGTTCTCTTTTACCCCCGCGTTTAATTAATAAAAAATACTTTAAAAGTTCTTAGCTTATTTACTAACAAATTTATTATATTTTATTTTCCTGTGGTGGTCAAGATCCCCTAAACTCTGTAAAAGCAGCTGTGAGTTTGCCACTCCTGCCATTTCTTTATTTGTTAAAATCTTTATTACTAAGCATCAGCAAGAATAAGCTCACCAGTATTCCAACACACCTTCTTGCTATAAGTTTATAACTAAATCAACAAGTTCAACCTATGTTTTTTGCCATACCTTATCCAAAGTCTTATCCCTCCACATTTCTTTCACACAGTCAAATTATATTTAAACATTGAAATATAAATACTTTAATCAAATAGCCCATTTTTAAGTATGTAAAGCTATTATTATATGGAAACTAGCTCATTCTTAAGCTTACAAATATTTTTGTAAAGACTGTATTATGTACCCATCAGACATAGCTCAGAATCCTATCAGGTATGCCATAGCAGTATGACCTGCAGTTTGCACCTATTAAATAGTTTGTTTAAATTAATATTATAACAAAATGCATTACTTTATTTTAATCATTATTTAATTTTTTAATCATTTTGGTATCCAAAGATCTAACTCTTTATTGATAGCAACAAGTAAATACAAGCCTTAGGTGTAGATCTGTATACTTAATCTTTATCAGCATATATTATTCTTGTTAATAGTAATATAGTAAAGCTCATAGTATTAGGGCAACACTATCCTCTATCCTCATATTAACTTAAAGTTTAAAATTATTCTAAGTTCATCAGGATGCTCATTTAAGGCAAAGTTTCCTGATATTAACAATTTTTAATCAAAAACATGTATCTGAACAGATTGGGATAAAGTTCTAAAACATTAAGTCTTTTTTGGAACTAAGGGATTACATGTTTTCTCTGGTCATGGTCTTGCAGTTCCCTAGAGGCTCTTTAAGGGTCCAAGCATCTTTAGCTATTATGGTCCCTAAGCCCCCCAAGTTTTGAGGGGTAAGCCAACTTTGTTTGTACATGGAAGAGGCTATAGCGCATACCAAGGTTTGAATAATACCTGAAAGATATGGGAAATAAATTTGGTAATGAAAGGCTTTTATCATAACCTTGAGAAGAGTGAAAACAAATTGTGTTAGTGCTCTAACTTGTGAGGGTACTGGCTTACTTAAATAAAACTAGGAATTGGCAGAAGGCACTACTGTTCTTGAGACATGGCAACTATTGGTCATACCTTATTAAGTTACAAAAAGATCCTAAGTTTTTTAAGAAGAAAAGAGTCAATTTGCAAATTCGTTGCAAAAGTATAGGCCAGTTAAGATGATGGAGCACACCAAGATTGTCTTCTCCTTGATTCAATGTGCTTACTTATTAAACAATTATAAATCAAGACATGATTCCCAATAGGATTCCTAAATCCAAACAACTAAGAAATTTATAATCTTCTTAAAAATTAGTAAATTGATATAAGGAGAACAAAAAATTTCTTTCTGGTAAGCATCACAATCTGAGCAATTTACAACAAGAAAAAGAGGAAAATTTAATAAACTTTATATTATTGACAACCCATTCAGCCTCAATGTCTTTGGATACCCCATCCAGCTCCAGGGTGGGTAGAAGTGAAACCTCCTCAGCATTTTCCATTCAATGGAAAAACATATTTGACTGGTTTGTCTGTCCTCCCAAATCTTTGGTATAATTTGTTCCTCCTAAGAATCTTAACCTTCACCTTTCACATTCCCATGAAGTGCCCTAAAGCCACCTGGTGCTCCCCTGGAGCAACTTGTGATTTGGTCTTCAGGTAAAATATGGGAATTTGTTTCTATATGCTTAAAAAGCCAGTATTACACTAGCACAGGCGGTGATAGAATCCACCAGATTTATCATCTTCCACCCATATAAGAGGATATTTTAACCTAAGCTTTACTTGTGAAGCCAACGCTTCAACTGCAGCGACTGTGCCCCTGGTATTCCAGGGCACCCCTCTCCTAAAAACTTGCATCTAGCTCCCAGAAGAAAACACTATGGTGGTTTAGTTCATTGGTTTTCCCACTCACCTTCCCCCACTGTGCTCCATAAGAAGCTGATGGTTGGTTTGACTGCCTACAGCTCTAAACCCTTTTTCAGTTTGTGGTCTCTAATGGGGCCACACGTCTTGCAGAGCCTCAAGCATTTGTCACAATACGCCCTAGTTTAATCAAATTTCCCTACTGATTCCCCCATACTCTGTTATCCTTTATCCAAATGACCATCCATTCTGGGTTTTTTGTCAATGTGGATGGACGATCTGCTCATTATGTGATAAGTTGGATCACTTGGAATGTGAATGCCCCTCCATTGCAGCCTCTTCAGGCTCTTCACCCAACTTCTTCTATGTCCAATTGACCACCACTTCCACGACTTTTTGGTTTGGGGTACAATCCTACCCCCTCCCCTCAAACTTATTACTATAGCAGATCTAGAATCAGCCAATCAGGACCAGACCCAACCTAGAACCACACCCATCCAAATAAATCAGGAAGTGGCTTGGTCTATGGTTTATTCAAAAGCTTTCTTACGTTTTATCAATCATCAAACTTATTATGATGCCCTGATTCAGTTTAACCAGAATCCCTAGGCTTTATTAGCCAAGTTTTCTGTATTGAAGGATCTCATTGAAATAGCCAATCTTCACATTGAATGTATATCAAACTCATAATATGATGCTCATTCCCACCTCAGTTTTATACCTTGCAAACAGATGCTGCACCATTCTTCTCCAATCATCAGCTTGCTGTTGAAGCAGATGTCTTGTCATGCTGCTATCCTCTATGAAAAACTCAAGCTTAATCTGTTGCCATGCTGGCAGAGGATTTACTTCCCCCGCTGTCCCTGCTACCCTTACCACTGCAGGTAAGCGTGACCACCTTAAATTCTACAAAAAGGCCCACAAGTCAATCCTAAATGTTGCGGCGTCCTGTAATCCCAAAGCTAAGGTTACTCACAGTTACACTGCCATCTTTATCAAGCTCCCTCAAGCCTATATCCAAGTGGAACACAATCTTACAACCTATTTTAAAGCCTTTGTTGCAGCTCATGGTTCATTCCCTGCCCTCACTTGGGTGATATTGAACCCCATACTTCTAATGACCCCACATCCCTGCTTTCCACCTGGGCCTGCACCTTGATTTATGACAATAAAACCAAAAAACTGCCCCATGATCCCTTGAACCCTCCGCCTTGGTCATTTAATGGTTTGCCACTGTCAGTCTGAAGTGTTTTTGTTTTGAGTAGACCTACTTCTATTTTCTCTTGCTTAGACGTTCTGACCATTTATTGGTAATGTCTGTCAACTGGTTGGCTTACATCAAATAAACAATATAAGGAGAACCATAATTTCATATAGATAGTTGAGATAAATAGTTAAATTGGGTATCTTAATATAATAGACAAAAAGTGATTTGCTTTCTAAGTATATGGTGATTTTCAGGAATTTGAAAAGCAATAAAGACACTTAGCAGGAGTAATTTCTACCAATTTTGGCATTTCAACTATTAGTTTTTTAGATTAGGAGCCTAATCATTTTTATTATATAGACTTCTTGGAAATGTGAAGATAGAAGATGCTGATAGTTTTAATTTTCTTATAATATCAGCCTTTTTATAGTAAAAAGGGTTTATATGTGAAACCTGACCTGGTATTTTTAGAAAGCCTTACAAGTATCATCTAATTAAAGTATTCAACATGTGCTAAACTAATTTTTGATATTGATATGAACAAATATTTCAAGCACAATCCTGACACTACACCCTGATAATTTCAAACTATCTCAGTTGGTCTTTTTTACTCAATCTTTGAGCTACTTCAACTACAAACATCTTAACAAGTTTTTTGAACTATAGTTAACTCATATTTAACGTTAATAATATTGTATCTCCCAAGATTAAACTCATTCTTTACCTCTTGTGGTTTAGGAGAGCTAAAGATGAACCAACTACTTGACTAGGTGCCATATGTGAAACCTAAATAATTTCTTCCCAACTTCAAGATAAATTATCTATCCATAGCACTTCAAACAACTCTAGAGGGCCATTAATAGGTCTTCATGAAGTCAGGGACTTGTTTTTAACCCTAACAGGTGTGGCATAATCCTTAAAAAGTATAGCTTACCAGTATGTCATCTAGTCTAAGCTGTTGGGACTTTTCCCCATATTCCCAGCCTGCTAGATTACCTGGTATCGCTAGAAGAAAATTCCCTAAGGCAAAGTGAATCAGAAATCGGTTGGCCCAAGTTTTGGAGGAACTACGTTCAGGGAATTTTGAGCTATTTGCCTGGTCTTATCCATTATGAATCAATCCAGATGAAAACTTAAGATCTCATTGGGCGGAGTTGCTGATGAAATAGGGGCATCTGATAGTGATTAACTATCAGGTGTACCAATTGGGATTGGTTGGGTTTCATCACCAACTGATTGGGAATAAATAGTAAGTTGCAAAGCAAGTGATGCTGCCTGCAACTAGCAAATTGATCAGTTGGTGAGTGACCTGCCATAATGTAATGAGTCCCATTAACCAAGCAGGTCTCTAGCCAATTTGGTTGGTTCGCTTGGAACAAGAGGAAAATGTTAGGGACACGTTTTCTGACTCTTTCAGTTTGAGGTCTCAAGAATGTCCAATGATGGAATCCTAGCCAGGATGGGGAAGACCATTGCTGCCAAGATGAGGATGGGTGATTCAATGGCAATGGCTGCCATTTCATTGAAGAGATGTCAACTGAGGGTAGACAGCCAAATTCCCCACTATATAATTCTCTAAGATTCACTATAATAAAAAACCCAGCTTTTAGATAATCAGTACTTTATAGTAATATTCTTGATTCAGTTTATAGTTAGACTATCAGCTTCTGTTGTGTTGTTCTATCTCAAAGATATTATTGCAGAAGGCAATAATTGGAAGATCTTCAGAGAGAAGAGTAAAGATCCGAGTGGGGATCTAGAGATGAAGGAACCACAATCAGGGATAGCTGCAAACTGTGTGTTGGGCCAAGAGAGACTGTCACTGGGGTATCTTAGCGAAGATTGGGTGGACAAGGGTATAGGGAACAAATCCCTACGAGTTTGACTTCAAAAGTATATAATTGGAAATACTGGCTAAGCGTAGGGCTGAAATATAGTTCAATCTCAACTACAGATAATAGTCCCCATACTATTATTGATTAATAATACATTCTATACAACGCGATGAAGTGCACAAGGGAATCAAAACTGTGAAGTAAAAAAATTACTGGGTTGCCAGCTAATAATAAACCTATAGTAAATTTTTACAAGTTGGTGCTCACTACAGGGGTCTTTGAGTGAAGAATCTATTATAATGTTGTATAAAGAAGAGCTACGCAAGCTGTAGACCAAGATTACCACTGTAAATCAGAATGCCTTAAACTCAGCAGACCATCGGGAGTTTTCAGCCTTGGAAGAATGAGTCGCCAAGGTGGAGGAAGGAGTAGAGAATGTATCCAACTTTGGGAACGAGTTACTCAGCAAAGTAAACTCATTGAAGAAGAAAGAAAGGGACCTCGTTTGAGGGGTCCTATACTTGAAAACAGAGTGAGAAGCAGATTGCTTTTGTTTAATAAAGTTTGGTGCGGATATTAAGAAATTAAAAAACAAGTGGAGAAACTTTAAGCTCACAGATTTGCATGTGAGCCTGATATGGCAAGTGATGCCAAAGAAAGAAGTCCTCACATAATACTTGGGAAGTCAAATACCCCAAGAAACATGATGCTCGCTTATAATGCCATTTTGGAGATGACGCCCAAAGTCACTCCACAAGTTAGCTGAATAGCCAAACTGAGAGAATTGGCCAGAAATGACTCGGAGGAATTTAGGGCAATGCCAAAATTGCCAACATTCCATTGGGATAACGCCCCAGCATTTTTCAAACTGTTTGAAGTGACCATGAATGGCTATGGGGATCATCAAAAGGCGTTTATGGTCATAAATTGCCTAGACACTGGTTGTCAAAACTTAGTGTTACCTCACCTGGAGGGGGACAGCTGGTCATATGCCAAGGCAAAGGCGGCCATCATGAAGGAGTTTGGGAGTCTGACACACATGCCAAAATGCAAACAAGAATTTTTTGGGAATTCAGTTCCATAAAGACGAGTCTCTTGCTAGCTTCGCGGATTGATTTTACCAGGAGTCACAAGCTCCTGGCCTGAGTGAAAGTATTGGATGACTTTGATGCTAAAAATTGCACTTCAAGCGGCCCTTCAGCCCTATCGTGATTTGCATTGTATAATGTCTTCCATGCTCACGATGGAAATGACTACCTCACAAATAGTAGACAACTTGAAGATTTTGGGAGCGACATTTGATGCCCCAAATAGAAGCTTCAAGTCCAATACGGTATGAAGTTTGAATACCACGAAGGGTAACAAAGGAGCAAAGGAGGCTACCAATTGAACCGTGCCAGGAAATAAGCCCAAAGAATTCAGATGGTTAAACAAGAAGGAGAAGGTCTGCTATCAGTGTGGCGGGAAAGGACATTTCGCCCTACACTGTAAAAATCCAAAGGATCAGATTAACGTGGTCCAGGCCAAGGAGACAGCAGCCAACAAGGATTTGGGAAAAGGGCCCGCTGCCTAGACAAGGAACAGTCCAGAGCGGCAAAAAAACCTGTTCCTCCAAATATCATGGATGGAGAAATTGACATTAGTAATCTGTTAGTAGACGACGAGCAGGATCAGCTATATTAAGTGGTCAGTATGGATGTGAATGCCATGACCAGAGCTGAGGCAAAGAGAATCGACCCCAAGATAATACAGGAAGTTGCCCAGCCATACGCCCAACAACTGGCGGAGAAGATCTAAACCGCTGAGAATCCTGAAGAGTTATCAGACGTCCTTTTAGATGAGGCTAATCTATCTATCCCCCTCAGTGAGATAAAGGAATCATTACCTGATTTATCAGTGCAAATTACTCACACCCTTGATTTGGCTAATAACGCTGCCATTCACTCAGTAAACACTATACTACAATACTATGAGTGTACGTATATAGAAATATAAGTGAATCAAGTAAGGTTGAGGGAGATTGTCAACGATGGAGCACCCATCAATATTGTATCAACCAAGCTGGTAGAGAGGATGAAGATCTCGCCAGACTTGGAGCATAAGAAAGAATACAGGACAGCTGAGCTGAACACCACCATTTCCTGTGGAGTGTATAGTGCGCTGCCACTACAATTTATGTCATTGGTGGTATCTGCGCCAGCAATAGTTTTGGCAAACCAAAACTATGACATTTTGATTGGAATGGAGTTTCTTTAGAAATACAGAGTTAAATGTAACTTTGAGGATAATAAATTAACCATCCTGGGTCAGACGTTACCATTAGTATACCAGAAGGATGATGAAGCTCCATTTAATTGGAGAAACAACTTCATCAATCTGATATACAATGATGGCATTGTTCTGATTCAATACCAATTAGTTGGTAGGAAGCGATGTGAAATGCCAGCGGAAATCCTAGAGAACGGGGAATTCCACTAAGGATCAAGAATGAGAGGACCATATCAGCTGGATTGCAGATAATAGTTGACACAGGGTTGACTTTGGAGATTCTGGAGCTGTTGTATGGGGAGGGCAGAATCCCCTGGAAGAATTCCAGAGTGAAGCTATGGGTGGCTTCTGGGATAATAATGCCGGGCCATGGAGAAATTTGAGTTCTCCTGGAAAATTTGAGTGATAAACCAATGAAGATCAAGAGGAATCAGATCATCGCATTTATTCATCTGATCCTGATGGCCAAATTGAGAAGATTCCACAATTTTGGGTCTCTCAACTAAATGGGATTACTGGCCAGGTTAGCTGAAAGCATCAACCTATTTGTTGATCAAGAGCAGCTCACTGATCTGCCGGAAGGCTAGCAGGAGGAGGCGCTTGAACTATTCGAGAAATATTGGAAATTATTTGCTCAGGATGACCACAATTTGGGATGCACACGAGATGTGATCCACAAGGTCAACACTGTGGAAAATTTACTGATAAGGATGAGACTGATCCAAAGATTAAAAGCCACCAAAGTGGTAGTGGATGATGAAATCAGCAAACTAGTGAAGCATGGGCTTCTAGTTCCATCATCAAGTCCCTGGGCGAGTCCAATTTTGATCATGAAGAAGAAGGATGGATCCAACCAGGTGGTGATTGACTACCAAAGGCTGAAAAAATTATGAAGAATGATTTGTATCCCCTACCAAGGATTGATGATGTGTTGGATTGTTTAGGAGAAGCAAAGTATTTCTCCGCAATGGATCTGATCTCAGGATATTGGCAGATCAACTTTCCAAAGGAAGACCAAGAAAAATGTATGATTATTACTGCGCAGGGGCTATACCAACTGACGAGGATGCCCCAGGGTCTCTGCAATGCGCCTGCAACGTTTCAGAGGGCCATGGATGCGATACTAAGCGACTTGAAGTTGTCATGCATCCTGGTATATCTGGACGATATCAACATGTTCATTAGAACGGTTACTAGTCACCTCCACCACTTGGAAGAAGTATTTAAGCGACTGTCTGCAGCTAACCTGAAGATCAAGCCAAGGATTTGCCACTTCTTCAAGAAAGAGTTGGAATACCTGGGATTTGTAATCAACTCAAGTGGATTTCAGCTGCAAACCCAGAAGATAACAGCTATAGAGCGTATGGCTGTACCAAAGAGTGTCCAAGACATCAAATTATTACTTGTGATGGTCAGATACTACAGAAGATTTATTCAGGACTTCATCCAAATAGCTGAGCCATTATTCCATTTATTAAAGGATCTGAAAAAAGGATTTGTATGGAATGAAGAGGCCCAGGACTCCTTCGATGAATTATGCCAGTATTTAATAGATTCGCCAATTCTGAAATATCCAAATTTTGATCAGGAGTTTATCATTCAAACCATGCTTTGTTGACGGCGATTGGCACCATACTGAGCCAAGTAGATGAACTTGGGGACGAGCATCCGGTGACATATGTGAGCTGGACACTCTCAGCTGCTGAGAGGAACTACACTGTGACTGAGTGGGAATGCCTTGCGGTCATATATGCATGAAAGCAGTTTCAGGTGTACATCCACAAAATGCAAATAAAGGTGGTAACGTACCACTATTTGCTGCATTGGCTTCACAATCCAAGAGAACCAGAAGGACAACTGGCCCAATGGTCACTTAATCTTCAGGCTTACAATTATGAGATAGTCCACTGAGTGGGGGCTTCTCATCAGAATGTGGATGGCTTATTGTGGTTGCCAATGGTCCATTTGGTATACCCGCAGGTGGATGAGCTATTCCAGAGAATGGTTGAAGAAAAATTGGGGACAAGCCCCAAGAAATCCAAGGTGCGCTTTGAAAAGCGATGGAAAACACCAAGACTATGGATGGACAAGTATTCAAGACAATCAATGGGAAGCAGCTAACATTCCCAAAACTGTCGGAAAGAGCAGCAATAGTACAAGCAGCTCACAAGGTTGTCAGGCATGGAGGCCTGAGAAGAACAACTGACCATATTTGCCAGTATTATTGCTGGATATCGATTAACTACGATGTTGCAGATCATCTGGCTTGTTGCGTGGAGTGTCAGCTGCACAAACCACACAATAATACAACTGGATACCAACTGGTCGCCCTGGATTTGCCTGGCACATGGTGTCCATTGATGTGATGGGACCGCTGATGATGAGCACAGGGGGAGTCAAGTACATCATAGTTGCTATTGACCATCTGATGAGATGGGTTGAGATGAAGGCCCTAACAAGAGTAGACGCTACCAGTACTTCGAGATTCATCCTGGATTAAGTGGTATACTAGCATGGATGTCCGCAGGTCCTGCTGAGTGACAATGGGACCAACTTCACGTCTCATGTGATCCCAAAGTTAAACGAAATAATGGGGATCCGAGGAGTCATATCAATACCATACTGGCTGGAGATGAATGGACTGGTAGAACAGGTCAATGGGACGCTGGCCGTGACGCTAAGGAAGCTAGTCGCAGGGAGAACTTCCACGTGGGGAACATACCTGAGTTCAGTGACGTTTTCCTACAGCATTAGTCATCATATGGCGACGGGAAAGATGCCATTTGAATTATTATATGTAAGAAAGGCCGCGTTACCACCAATTTTATATTTGGTGGTGGAACCTATGTTGGGGATGAGTACCGAGCAATGCTTGAACTGACTGACAAGTATCCTGATCAATATGCAATTGCAAGCATTTGATATAACCTTAAAAGAAGGATACGAGTGAAATCATTGGATGACAAGAACCAACTGGTGTTAGAAGAATATTGAATAGGGAAAAGAGTTGCCTATTGTGATATGCATGGTTTTGGATGAAGAAACAAATTAGATGCATTGTGGTTGGGTCCGTTTATAGTAATTGCCAAGATGGTGACTGATGCTTACTCCATCAAGAATCTCTTGGATGGAAGAGTTGTAAATCGAGCCATACTAAGTATCTAAAGCATTGGATTGATGAAAAAATAAAAGAGTTCCTGAAGGACCAATGAACCATTAAGTTGGTCATGTCCTGATGATTAGATCAAGTCCAAAAAAAGGACCTCTGAACCAATATAGATGGTTAAGTCCAAAAAAGGGTTTTCTAAACCATGGAAAACTGGTAGGTTTAAGTACCCAAGACCCAGTTTGGGGGAAAAGATGGACCGCTGATCTGAAACAAGTTCAAGTCCCATAGTAAAAAATAAGAATAAAAGTAAAAAAATTAATAAAGATATGGAAAAAATCTATAACTGCATAGATAAAAAAGCTGATATATTTTATGATTTTTATTTTTATTAATTGTCCTTGGTATGGATATGATTCTGACTATGTTGCCTCTTGGGGGAGGGAGGATGGATCGCGGTAGGAATAAACAGCCCATCAAAATTGATATGCAATTGGACACTAGTGAGGGCAAGACCTACACAAAACCACGTTTGTTGAGCGGATGCCAAGCCCTGAGAAAAAGTGACTAGGGGAAGGAAAATTGAGATGTTGGAGAAAGCCTATTGTGAAACCCCAGAGTGGGGAGGAAAGCAACAGTATAAAAAGAGGCAATTGGTGAATAACCCCAAGTAATCCTGATACAGCACTGGAGCCAGAAGATTAGTCCTGAGTGCCTGCCGATGGGCTTCATCAAGGAAACCAGACATGTGGGCTGGCAACGAACTAGGGATGCTTGATGGGGGTTGCTGAATCATGCCCCCTATCAACGCTATCAGCGGAAGATACCAATGGGAAGCTTTGGAGAAGAGATAGTCATGTAGAGAGCGGATTGCATCCTGCAAGCGGCGACTATGGGATTCTTGGAAGATAAAGCTGAACAAACGGTGGAACCCAGGTGAGGCTGGAAGCTTTGTGGACCAACTTCAAAGATCTTGGACAGAAAAGTGAAGAGCATATGTGGCAGTATCTCAATCCAGAAGGTTATCAAGATCAGAGGGATTCAGCACTAAAGTCAAAGACTCAGTGACTTGAGCCCAGAGTTCAGCGTTGGGGAGATCAAAGTGAATGCTGTTATCAATTGAGAGCTCAGAGACCAGAACAGCAGGTTTGTAAAATTGACCAAGTCATAATAGGAACTCAGGGAGCAAGTCTGACCCATTCAGAAATGAATGATCCAGAGCCACCGGCATAACCTCTGGAGCATCTATGATGATGTTTGGACATCAGCAAAAGGAGCTGAATCCAAGAGAGTTTTGGAGTTTCAACTCTGGGATTGACAGCAGAGGAAGAGTCATTTAAGAGCTGTTTAAAATGATAGTCCACCTGGTTTTGGAGGGATTAGTTACCATTTCTGGTAATTCAATGGAAGGACTAGCTGGTTGAGCCAGACTAGGCGTATGTGTTCTGGAAGGACCATAAAAGAAGTTACATCAAGCATCCTGACCCATCTGCTGGAAGAGAAGGAGGTCTGGATCAGACAGACTATTGAGGAGCTGCTGATAGCGAGACTCAGAATTTGACATATGAGCTGGACAAGAGAGGGGATGTCAGACTTATATAGAAGATGACATTATGAGCTCTATAATCCATTAAGCTCCAATTTCAGGGAAATCAATCTCAAAATTAATGAGATAAGATCTTTAAAGGAAAAATTAAGAATGTCTTACAGCCAAGAGGTTATGAGCGAAATAACAAGGGGTAAATAATAAGTATCCTTAATTAAGCCACAAAATGAACATTGATGGAAAGAGTCTCCTGTCTAGGACAATGAGGAAATCAGATAATAAAGGACGCTGGACCAAGAATCCTGAATATGACAGAGGGTCATATACCCTGACAGGGGGAAAACTGGAACCTGGGACTAATATCATCACAAGTGAATTGATCAGCCTGGCATGGCAGAAGGTCATGGGGACCGCGCTCTGAGAAGGCAGTAGAGAGGAGGAAGAGGAAGAACGCCGTATGCTAAAAGATCATCCCAAGCAGCATTGAGTATTGATGAGTGTACTCCACTTGAACCAATGAAGTATTTGACCAAGTATCCAAAGTGGTGTTCTCATGCCCCAGTCCTTTTCTCTCTGGAAATTTAGGCAAGAGGGGGATGTGTTGAGATTTTTTCCTATATTCCCAGCATGTTAAATTACCTGGTATCACTAAGGAAAATTCCCTAAGGTGAAGTTAATCAGAAATCTGTTGGTTCAAGTTTTGGAGGAACTATGTTTGAGAGATTTTGAGATATTCGCCTGGATGTATCTGTTGGGGATCGATCTGGATGAATACTTAAGATCTCATTGGATGGAGTTGCCAATGAAATAGGGGCACCTGATAGTGATTAACTATCAGGTGTACCAATTGGGATTGGTCAGGTTTCATCACTGATTGATTGGGAATGAATAGTAAGTTGCAAGGCGAGTGATGCTGCCTGCAACTAGCAAATTGATCAGTTGGTGAGTGACCTGCCATAATGGGTAATAAGTACCATTACCTAAGCAGGTCTCTTGCCATTTATGGTTGGTTCACTTGGATCGAGAGGAAAATGTTAGGGACACGTTTTCCAACTCTTTCTGTTAGAGGTCTCAAGGATGTCCAATGACAGAATCCTATCCAGTATGGGGAAGACCATTGCTGCCAAGATGAGGATGGGTGATTCAATGGAAACAGCTGCCATTTCATAGAAGAGGTGTCAACCAAGGGTTAGAAAGCTGAATCCCCCACTATATAATTCTCTAGGATTCACTATAATAAAAAACCCAGCTTTTAGATAATCAGTACTTTATAGTAATATTCTTGATTCAGTTTATAGTTAGACTATCAGCTTCTATTGTGTTGTTCTATCTCAAAGATATTATTGCAGAAGGCAATAATTGGAAGATCTTCATAGAGAAGAGTAAAGATCTGAGTGGGGATCTAGAGATGAAGGAATTACAATCAGGGATAGCTGCAAACTGTGTGTTGGGCCAAGAGAGACTGTCACTGGGGTATCTTAGCGAAGATTGGGTGGACAAGGGTATAGGGAACAAATCCCTACGAGTTTGACTTCAAGAGTATTTAATTGGAAATACTGGCTAAGCGTTGGGCTTAAATATAGTTCAATCTCAACTACAGATAATAGTCTCCATACTATTATTGATTAATAATACATTCTATACAACGCGATGAAGTGCACAAGGGAATCAAAACTGTGAAGTAAAAAGATTACTGGGTTGCCAGCCAATAATCAACCTAGTTTAAATTTTTACATAAGTCAAATGCAAATGTTTATTTAAACAATATATAAAAACAATAGGAGTACCTTAGTAAAGTTTGGATAGTTATATATCCAGTATATTCAAGAAGCTCTGAAATTATTAAATTTTAACTAATAGAAACTTTAAAGTATAAGCTTAGGTTTCAGATCATGATCTTTTAATTACTATTGAGTTGGAAAATCTTTAATGCCAAACAATTATTAGAGCTAATAACTATAAGGAGACTAATATAAATCCCTTAATATCAGTCAAAAAGGTTTTAAAAACTATAAGTTCAAGATGCTCAATCATAGCAGTTCTTTTCCTAATCTAAACAATCTAGATCTAAAATCTATATTTTAGATCAAATCAGGGCCAATCCCTAAACATACATTATATATTAAAAATATCAAACTTGTGCTTAAAGTCTGATTTGTTAATAAAATAGAGCACCTCATGCTAGTTCCTGACTATACTCCAATGATATTATATCTTATTTGTCTTTATGAGGGTTATTTATCCTTAACTTTTCATTGAAGATGGTACTTTAATATAGGTTCAAATATAAGAATAAGTCAATCTATTTAACATGTAATTTCTTGATATCCATAATTATCATGGTTTTATAAGAGAGTAAAAGCGCTCTTGAAACAATTTCTAGAATTAATATGCAATTTTATGCCATAGAAAACCAAGTTTTTCAACTTTGTGGCGCCCTGAAAAATAATTAATAATTTGTGAGACATCACAAGTATTATGTTGCACAATTTATTATGAAAAAAACTTAGAAGTAATTCAACTATGCTGAACCACCTTCAGTCTAGCCCAGAGTCAATAATTTCCAGAATTTATGGTAGCACTGATTCAACTTTAAGAATACTATATCAAATTTTATAATCTGATGCCTTTTTTGTGACGCCTACACTTCAACTATAGTCTGTGGTAATTGCTATTGCTCCTATTTCAAATTCCTTAAATCTCACCCACATATAAGTGCTCTAATAAAACTTTAAATCATATAGATATGACTATTTAAATGCACTAACAGTGACCAAAGCATAAACCAATATTATATAGAAGAATGTAATCAAATAGAGGCATTACATCTGATGCTAAAAATATGCAACTAAATTACCCTATCTGCAGTCATCACAGAAAACTTGACCCAAATTTAACACACCGCAGTTCTCAATATTGATGGGCAAGACTCCTGCCTATTACATGATATATGGATAGCGCATCCCCCATATAACCTATTGTCATGCTTTTGACCATAAGGCACACCTTCCCTTCCATAGAGGGCATCACTCATTAATAAATTCTCCCTGATGC
This sequence comes from Massospora cicadina, assembly GCA_022478985.1. Classification (NCBI taxonomy): domain Eukaryota; kingdom Fungi; phylum Entomophthoromycota; class Entomophthoromycetes; order Entomophthorales; family Entomophthoraceae; genus Massospora; species Massospora cicadina. The sequence continues at coordinate 162,649 of JAKSZP010007999.1, read as the reverse complement.
AATGGGAAGCACCAACTCCCATTACAACCCACCATTGACACCAATGCCACCTTCACATGGGGTGCGTAGGGTTGTTATATACAGGTTAAACCTGTGTCCCCACAAGAGTGCAAAAAGGCCAAACAGGCCCATAGAGCAGCAGCCAGGGCAGCATCATCAAAAGCATCTGTGATTCCGCTTGCCCAGACCCAAGTTGACATTGAGTCATTTGCAGTTGATGCGCTTGAGAATTTGCTCACCAATCAAATTGGGCCACCAACTGTGGACCAGGTGTTTGAGTCAGATTCACCTGCGCAAAATTACTATGCACCAATCAGAAATGATTCTCCCAACCCAACCCTCACTGAGTTTGAATTGACCCACAATGGTGCACTGCAGGAGCACCTTGATACAAAAACTTGGCAGAAGTTGAAAGCCAAAAATGATAAATCTAAAAAACTGATATTGTCCCTAAGGACAACTATGATTCGGTTTTGTCCAACACACATAAAGCCACCAAGGAGTGTCTTGAAAAAAATATGAAGGAAGGGCAAGAGGGCCCTTCCCATTGCACCTAAGGTGTGATGGTGTCTCCTTCACAATAGGGACGTTGAACATTGTTGGACTCAAGGCCTTGCCATCTTGGGCTAGAAAACTGGGATTTTAAGAAATTATTTACCTGTGGACATCTTGGAAATTCAGGAATCCCAATCTCTACATGGTGCCGAGGACACATGGGAAACCATGCTCCTCCTCTCCTTTCCTTTTGGTCGCCGCATTTTGGGGTGCTGAAACATGCAACCCATAGCTTTAAATTTATATCTAAAAATTTGTATCTTGGTTGTCATGTGCTGGTTGTGTTCTTTTTATGGGATGATGAAGTGCACACTTCCATTAATATTTATGCCCGACCTGTGCGCAGGCTCACAAGGATTTCATCTCAGCCATAACTTTCCTCCCACTTCCACCTAATCCATTTGTGGTGGGCAACCTGAACTGCTGGGCCAACCTGACCACCAACCGCTGACCTTCGTTGCCTACCCCTCACAGGAGCACATTGAACTCTGCATTCTAAAAGCCACCTTGGGGCTTTTTGATACTTTCCCAAGCGTGCACTGTTGCTACCCAACATGTCCCGTCCCCATGTGCACAATGGTCAGCTGAAGTCTAGTCCCACATTGACCTCATTCTTGCCCTGTTGAACTTTTTCCCCAGATTGTGCAATTTACAATGATGAAAATTGATTTCGCCAACCACAGTACAGTTTCAATTTCCTTCACTATATCAAACCTAGTGGCACAGATGCCAAAGTGGTGAAAACTTCATCTGGCCAAGATCACGTCGCCCATGTTTTCAGCATGGGTGGACACCAAAACTTTGGCACCAGAGTTCAACATACCATCCTGTGCTGGTACACTTTCTACCTGGTCAGCCTTCTAAGAAAACACCATCCTTCAGGCATGCCACATCTCATCACGATATTCTCAGGCTGCCTTGAGGGCATTAAGCACATGCTAGAAGAAGTGGACCACCTGGAGTCCAATGTTCCTGAAGCAAGGTACAGCTGGATTGGGGTCAAAAGTGGGCAGAAGTGTCTGCTTGTCTCAACGCATTGGTAAGACAACACAAACATTGCATTTGTGTTCAGTTCAAGTCAAAAATATAATTGCGAGTGACGCATGCTCCACTTTACTTTTTTTGCAAATTCTTCACACTACAACAGAGCTGGCCTGCACTCAGGTGAGTCGGCAGGAAAACTCCATTACAGAAACTCCAGCTGAAATTGCAGTTGAAGTTTAAAACTTTTACTCTGAATTGTATAAGTATGAATAGTCAAACCTGCCACAATAGAAAAGTTTCTCAATGGTGCTTATTACGCGCATTTTCTGATAACCAAATTTTTAAATTTAAATTTAAATTTAATTGAGGTATGCCGACCAGGGATGGACATCACCAAAATAGAAACACCAAACTAAACAAACCAAAAATATGAATCAACTGCCCTAATAGGAAGCCAAGGCACACAAAAAGCGAGAAAACAACCTACCAGGTGTCACAGTGGCGAGTCGCTTATCCCACCATGGTGGAGGGGGAGGGGGGATCAAGCGGATCATTGGGTTCAGCATTGAAGAGGCGGATCAATTCTGAGAGCAAGGGGATTGGGTTATCTGCGAAATGAGGGTCAAGGTGAAGTAGATAATTGTTGAGATCATTACTGACAATTTGGGCCTGGAGCATAGCTTCTACAAGTTTAGCAACATGGTGTTCAGCTTGGATGTGGGTTTCAGGAAGCAGGGCTAATTATGCAATGTTGGCCCTGGTGATGCATGTGAATGAAGAAAAATCTTCCAGTTCAACGACATTCTTGACAGCGGTGATGGCAGCTTCATTGAGTTGGAAGATTCCATCTTTTTCAATAATCAGGGAAATCAGGAGGGAATTTGGTGGTAGGCAGCCCTTCTTTAAAACCAGTGACAGGGGTTGCCACAGATATACAGTGATGTGACTTTAGGGTGAAGCCACCGCGGCTTTGGCAAGCTGGTGGTCGCTTTGGTATGGGATAACATTGGGTTTAGAGACATATTGTTTTTGCAGGAGTGTGGCATCAAAGTCTGAATTTAGATAAGGTTCTAAATTAACTGGGAAGTCCGGTGGTGGGACAATTTCACCAGATTCAGTCACTTTATCTAATAAGTCCCAAGGATTTTAGGTGACTTGGATTTATTTGGTGATAAGTGGCTGTGGTTGGGTAAATTTTGGGGCAGGAAATTGTTTGGATTGAATTTGGGTCCAAACCTACTCCAGATTGATTGAAATGGGTGTAAATTGGCCGGCTTGGGCTTGGGATGCTAGATTTAGCTTCTGATTCAATGAGCACATGGCCTGTGGGATGGGGGCAACCAAAAGCCCCACTTGAAAGCTGTTGGTGTGGCCTCATGGGTGGGGTTGGTGGTTTTTGCAGGGTTTGAATTGTATCAACATACTTTTTTAGAATGATCCAAATCATGTCAGAGGGGGAAAACTGTGTGGTCGTTGTTGATGCAAGCCCAAAGAAATGGTTTGGTGCTGATGGGATATAGGCATGCAGTGGGATGTGCTGGACCATGGTTAGTGTCATGGAATCTGCTGATTAAAGTAAGACTGGGCTTCCAACCTGGGTGTGTAACAACCCAGTGGAAGGCCCAGAATGCCAAGGGCATAGCAGTTCTAAGTAGATGCAGTGCGGTTCCCCTATTATTCTGGTGAGGGAAATAAAGGTTAATAAACATACCAAAGGCCCTCATAACAAACCAAATGGCTGCAATGGGGGCAACCGCGGGTCTTGCTGGGGCATCCCCCAAGGGTGGAGGAGGCAAAGAGGACGACCAATCCTCCTGGGTTTACGGTTGTTAACATTTGGGGTAGCATTCCACCCATTTTTGGACTGCTTCATCGTACAGAAAAATTTGGAAATCTAATAAATTTTCAAAAACTTTCAAAATGATAATTGGCTTCACAAATAGAATTAAATCAAATTGCTCTGACCATTGGGAGGCCTTGGGCCTTGTCTTGCACCCCTTGGGGGTCCTCAGATTGGGTAGGAAGGTTGGGTGCGTCGCCAGTGGGGTGGATCAATTTTAATATTAAATTTGGACTGGATTGACCCTCAGCAAAATGGTCTGGATGATTCAGCGCCTGGTTTCCGCATTGCAATTGTGTGGATGGCAAGTCCCCACCTCTGCGTGGAGAATCACAATTAGTGGATATGGCCTCACTCTGCCTGAATTGAACCAAATAACTATGGAATTGGCAATGCAAATTAGGCTGATTTCTCCAACTAGTCCGCGGAGTATGAGGCGATCCCAAAGTGGGTCCACCGGGTGCCAAATGTAAACCAGGTTGTTGAGAAGAGTTTGGGGGATATGATGACTCTCCCAAAGTGGCATATTGGCGTCAAATGCTGGCGTTAAGTTCTTGGATCACAATCCCCACTTGGTGGGCCACCAAAAGACAGATTGGAGGGCCCACTCTACAACTATCGGCCTTAGGACGCAGAAAGCTGCGTACTTTGCTGGGTTAGTCAAAAGTATCGTGAAGAAAACGGTGGAGCCATGGAGTGGGTTTTGGGTGAAAAAGCTTTATTAAACTTAGGGTAAAGAATGAACCTTTAACAACTCTTTACAGACAGTTGTTTTTTTATGGGAAGAGGGGAAAATCGGCCTTGGAATACGTTTTCTTTGGCAGCAATGGCCGATGTACTCAAGGGTACTCCATTGGGGTTCAGTACCTCGTCATCTGCTTATGCACAGGTCACCAAAGCTTTGGCAATGTAAGCGTTGGATCTGCCAGGGAGGGACCCTCACTGATCCAAACATAAATAGATTAACCCAGATGGAAGGTGCGGCTGAATTGGGTCCCGCCAGGGTCAATTTTGATAAATTTTTAAAAGTTTTTAATTTTTCCTGGAAACAGATTTCCAACTCAGATTGGCTTCTATGGGCCCGAATTTCAGATTCCATGTCCCAAATCCAGTTTCCTGACTTAGGAGTCCTTTTTTGAATTTTGGAGCTCATTTTCTTGTAGCCTAAAGATGTAAAAGATGGTGGAGTGGGGCTCAGAGGGAGGGAAAGCTGCTGTGGAAGGCCTCTGGACTGCATTACCTCATTGCAGACCTCTGCTATCTTCCCAATCAGTTCAGAAGCAGCCAAATGGGGTACTATGGTGGGGTTTTTTGATGTCAATGCAGTGAACCAACGTTCATCCATACAAGGCCCAAGTCCCCCAATTGAGCCAAGGGCTCCACAGGACTATTAGGTCCCTTCTTCTTCCTAAAAAGGAACTTTTCCCGATCTAACCCCAGAGGTGGGTCTCAAGACTTACATATTACTCTCCTTTTTGAACGGGAAACATTCCTCCCCCTGGCACGTGGACCAGGGCATAGTTCTTATGTTTAATGGGAAGTTTGATGGCCAAAATCATCAAAATTTTATTGGGTGGATAGGGAGCTTCAGGATGCGATTTGTGGAACTCAGCCACCAACTCCTTGCAATTATCACAATCCTTTGCGCTTACTCAACTATTTTCATAGGCTGGGTAGCCTTTTCATGCAACCAGATACAATACTGATCTTCTGGATTTTCTTGAGGCCAGTATTACCTCTACTTCGGCTTCTTGAGAGTCCCCTATGATAATAGGCTCAGGGGTAGAAAGAAGTTCTCCCTTAAAGGGGGATAGTTGAGAGATGTGGAAAACATTGTGTTATTTCTGATGCAGGAAGCTTGATGCGGTATGCCCCATTACCCAAGTCTTTCTCTATTTCAAAAGGACCAGAGCGCTTACTAACCAGCTTCCTAGAAGGAACCTTCAAATTAGGTGGCAGGTGTCAAGCATAACGAGGGAGCATTCAGAGATGTCATGCCCAGGAGTCATTTCCTATCAGCAAACTTCTTATAATCTTCAATGGCCTTTGATAAGTGTTCTTGAACGAGCTTTTGGGTGTCTCAGATCTTGGTAACCCGGTCCTCTGCTGCAGGCACTGATGAGGTTAAGCGTGCTCCAATATGAAAAGATGGGCTGTAACCTAGGGTTGCTTCGAAGGTGGAGAATTCAGTGGAAGAGTGGAAGGTGTTGTAGGAAAATTGCGCTAAAGGGAGGTCTGTGGCCCAACTGTCCTAGGTAGCTGAGGAGTAACAACGTAGATGTTGTTCTAACACTTGATTAACTCTCTCCGTTTGACCATCTGATTGTGGGTGATATGCTGCAGAGCGGCAGGCTTTGATGTTGAAAAGTCCTAGCAAGGCATCCCAAAACCTGGCTGTGAACTGTGGGCCCTGATCAATTACAATTTCTGTTAGGAGTAGAAAAATGGAGAAGACATGAGTGATTAATAGTGTTGCGGTATCCACTGCTGTTATAGTAGGGTTGCATGGGATAAACAATGCAAACATAGTGAACCTATCAACAACCACCATTATGGCATCAAATCCTTTGGACATGGGAATTTCAACAATGAAGTCCACTGAGACTGACATCCAGGGACTCTCAGCTTGTTTCAAAGGATAGAGGAGACCCTTTTTTCCCTTGCGGTCAGATTTAGAACGAGCACAGGTAACACAGCTTAATACCCAGGCTGGTATATTCTTGGAAAGCCCCAGCCAAGAATAGGTTCTTTTAACTAACTCGGCACATTTCATTGAACCAGGATGACCTACAGTAGGTGAGACATGGTGCTCTCCAAAAACCTGCATTCGCAGGGTAGGAGGAACCCAAATCCTATCCTGAAAGAAGAATAGCTCATCCTTTAAGTGTTACAGGGGCCGTTTGCGTTGCTTGGTCTCCAGGTCATAGACCACTTCAATTCCCTCTGGGCAACACAGTTGGCCTGCTAAAAGGCGTTCGCACATGTGGGTTTCTGGGGATATATTGGCATATGCTACCATAACAGGGGCGAGGGAGAGGATCATGATGGGGGGTACCACTGTGGTGATCTCAGACTGATCTTCTTCTGGGCCTGGAGCCAAGGCTTTGTTGCGACTCCACATATCCAGCAGAACATTTAGGGTCCCTTTTACAAACTCGTACTTGAAGTTAAAGTTGCAAAGATCCCTATATGTGTGTGCTTGACAATGAGCCAGCTTTTGGGGTTTCCAATAATATAGTAAAGACCTATGATCTGTGCGCACTGTGACTTCATGCTTTGCTCCTTGAAGAAGATATCTCCAATGAGTCAGCGACCATTCTACCGCAGCCAACTCTTTATCGTAGATAGCCCATGCCTGTTCAGTGGAGGTGAATTTCCTTGAGAAGTATGCCACTGGATGCTCCTTACCTTCATGCTCTTGCAATAGAACTGCTCCCAATGCAACTGCCAAAGCATCGCATGCCACCATAAATGTCTTGGATGTGTCCACATGTCGCAGGATTGGAGCTGACAAAAAAACAGTTTTAATTGCCTCAAAAGCCTTTTAACACCTCTGTCCATTTGAAAGGGCATTCTTCTCTGTCAGTGGGTGGAAGGGTGATGCCAGCTGGGCAGCGCAGGAGAAAACTTTTTAGGAGTGTCACAGTGCCCAGGAAACTTCTCAATTGTTTTTGGGTAGTAGGGGCTGTCCAGGACTGGATAGCCTCCAGTTTACATGGGGGAACTGCATACCCATCCAAAAGGACCAGATTCCCTTAGAATGTTACTTTTTCTCGAAAGAATTCACATTTGGATGGTTTGACAAAAGCCCTGCCTTGAGAAGGGCAGCCATCACAGCCTCCAAATCATTGGTGTGCTGTTTACAGGTTGGAGAGTATATTGATATGTCATTGATATAAGCAATGGCACAAGTAAATCTTAGGTCCCCCAAGACATTATCATTTAACCGTTGAAAAGTTGCTGGGGCGTTCTTCAGTCCAAATGGCATTACCTTGAACTGGAATATTATGCGCCTTGTCCTGATGGCTGTAAGCCATTCTTGACCCTCCTTGGCCCTTATCTGGTTAAAGGCATTAACAAAATCCAACTTGGAAAAGATTCGGGATTTGGCAATGGCCTGTGCAATGGTTTGTTCCAAGGGGAGGGGGGGTATGGATCTGGAACCATCACATTGTTAACATGACCATAGTATAAGCATGGGCGTAAGGTTCCATCCGCCTTCTGGGAAAAGACAACTGGTGAGGCAATGGGGGAGGATTTCAAGATAATCCATCCTTTGTCCAGCATATCATATAACCAGAAACCTAGCGCATTATCTTCTTCTTCTGTTTGAGGGTATAATGGGCAATTGATTTTGACAAGATGCACGGTTAGATGGAAGGTTAAATCATATTTTGAATGTGGATGAAGTCGAGTTGCTAATCCCATGTCAAAGATATCCTTATATGGAGTTAGGAAATCAGAAAAATCTTGGGGGAGGTCCACCGGGGGCAGCTCAGAGGAAGAAATTGAACTGAGTGAGGGCTCTGTTGTGAGAGATTCAATTAGTGGAAATGCCCCACTACATCTCTTATTAACAAAGAACAAGGAGTTAAGTTCCAGATTGATGTTCACCTGTTGGCATCGCCACCACCCTATCCCCATGATTACAGGGTATAATAAATTAAATACTTCTGAAAAGTGATCGCAGAAGCCAAATTTGTGGATAAGGAACTGTACTGGGCATTAAACAGTATGACAGATCTTAGGTGTAGATGCAGCCCCTAATATAGGAGGAGCAGGCACCATATCCAGGTCCAGAGAGTGTGCCAATCTTAAATCCATAGAATTGCCCGCCACTCCCATATCCAGGAGAGCTTGTACTGTGACCTTCCGTACTCAGACTCTGATGGTAGCAGGAAACAGGAAATAAGCTTGGTCCTCTTTAAAGGCCATGGAAAGAGTGAAGGCAGTAGCAGGTGAGGTGGGTCACATAATGAGAGCAGTGATTCTTTGGTTTTCAATAAGCTACTATGCTTCCCATCAGCTCCCTCTGAGAGGTTCTCCTGGTCCCCGTGCAGGATTGGATAGGTCAGGTCTACCGTTGTGTCATTGTACACTGTTGATAAGAAGGGACTCTCATGGTCACATATGATGGGTGAGGATGCCTTAGTGGGAGGAGAACGAATCCCATTGGTATGTGCATCTTTTCTCTGATTAGGTGCAATATGGGCTTCCACTTGAGCTATTTGGGTGGGCGTCAAGACTGGATTACTTGGATCCAAAGTCACACTCAAATCCTCATATGCAGGAAAGGGAAAGTGATTCTTCACTGGAGGCAGATGACTCTTCAGAGTAACCTGTGGGTAGGTAGCTACCACTGCGACCCCAGGGGAGCGTTTCCTTGTGCCCTTTTTCCCTACGGAAGTAGAAGCAGGTGGTTTGGCCTGGACTGATCTGGCTGGAAGGATGTTCACTGATGGCTGAGATGTCATTACCACCACTGAGGCCATACTTGTATGGGGGGGTTTGCCCCTACTGAATATGCCAAAGTAAATGCAGCCTACATGGATACTGAGAGAGGATCCCATGCAACATTGCTAGCTGAAGAGGTGTCCAAGGCAGCTCAGAAAGCTGCTACTGCAATGTCTGTAGGAATTCCAGCCGAGGGTACTAATGCTGTGAAAGCCTCAACCAGGGATGGCAAGTCAGGGACCTTCTGGTGGAGGGTAAAGAGATGGTAAAGGCGGGATGCTCTAGATTCTGGTGCCTGGACTGCATCGGATACTATACTTAATAGAGGGGTTTGATTCCCTAATCTGGAGGCTGTCCGTAGTACTCCTCTAACCCAACGGCGTGCTTCTCCATCAAGAGCATCTAAAAGGGCCACACTTCTCTGTGCATCAGTGGGAGTGGGAGTTTGGGACCCCTTGGCAGCGAAGCATAAATGAAGCTCAGCTAGAGCATCTAGCACCTGTTCAGCTACTTCAGGTGATGGGACTGGAGGGATTCCCATTGTTACTACACTTGCTAAAGGTGCATCCTGGTTGGCTAGTGCTGGGTGAAAGTTGTTCTAGATTAATAAGAATTGTTTGCAGGCCTTACAGAAAGAAATGAGTGACCAGCAAGAAAAGATTGAGTCACACAGGGAATGAAAATAATGGTGATTAAAAATGAAACTGCTTCTCCTAATTCCAGGAGGAGGGTGGAAAGTGCTGAGGTTATATGTCGGTCCATTATGTCATGGAATCTGCTAATTAAAGTAAGACTAGGATTCCAACCTGGGTGTGTAACAACCCAGTGGAAGGCCCAGAATGCCAAGGGCATAGCATTTCTGAGTAGATACAGTGCGGATCCCCTATTATTCTGTTGGGGGAAATAAAGGTTAATAAACATACCAAAGGCCCTCATAACAAACCAAATGGCTGCAATGGGGGCAACCGCGGGTCTTGATGGGGCATCCCCAAGGGTGGAGGAGGCAAAGATGACGACCAATCCTCCTGTGTATACGGTTGTTGACCTTTGGGGTTAGCATTCCACCCATTTTGGACTGCTTTATTATTCAAAGAATTTTGGGAAAACATATAAATTTTTAAAAACTTTCAAAATGATAATTGGCTTCACAAATAGAATTGAATCAAATCTGCTCTGACCATTGGGAGGCCTTGGGCTTTGTCTTACACCCCTTGGGGGTCCTCAGATTGGGTAGGAAGGTCAGGTGCATCTCCTTTGTGGCAGATCGATTTAAGTATTATATTTGGACTGGATTGACCTTTGGCGAAATGGTCCAGATGGTTCAGCGCCTGGTTTCCGCCTTGCGATTGTGTGGATGGCAAGTCCCCACCTCTGCGTGAAGAATCAAAATTAGCGGAGATGGCCTCACTCTGCCTGAATTGCACCAAATCACTATGGAATTGGCAATGCAAATTAGGCTGATTTCTCCAATTAGTCCGCGGAGTATGAGGCGATCCCAAAGTGGATCCACCGGGTGTCAAATTTAAACCTGGTTGTTGAGAAGAGTTTGGGGGATATGATGACTCTCCCAAAGTGGCATATTGGCGTCAAATGCTGGCGTTGAGTTCTTGGATCACAATCCCCACTTGGTGGGCCACCAAAAGACAGATTGGAGGGCCCACTCTACAACTATCGGCCTTAGGACGCAGAAAGCTGCGTACTTTGCTGGGTTAGTCAAAAGTATCGTGAAGAAAACGGTGGAGCCATGGAGTGGGTTTTGGGTGAAAAAGCTTTATTAAACTTAGGGTAAAGAATGAACCTTTAACAACTCTTTACAGACAGTTGTCTTTTATATGGGAAGAGGGGAAAATCGGCCTTGGAATACGTTTTCTTTGGCAGCAATGGCTGATGTACTCAAGGGTACTCCATTAGGTTCAGTACCTCGTCATCTGCTTATGCACAGGGCACTAAAGCTTTGGCAATGTAAGCGTTGGATCTGCCAGGGAGGGACCCTCACTGATCCAAACATAAATAGATTAACCCAGATGGAAGGTGCGACTGAATTGGGTCCCACCAGGGTCAATTTCAATAAATTTTTAAAAGATTTTTTTAATTTTCCTGGAAGCAGATTTCTGACTCAGAATGGCTTTCCTGGACCCATGATTTTGAATTCTGTGTCCTGAACCCAGTTTCTCGACTTGGGAGTCCTTTTTTTGAATTTAGGAGCTCATTTTCTTGTAGCCTAAAGATGTAAAAGATGGTGGAGTGGGGCTCAGAGGGAGGGAAAGCTGCTGTGGAAGGCCTCTGGCCTGCATTACCTCATTTCAGACCTCTGTTATCTTCCCAATCAGTTCAGAAGCAGCCAAATGGGGTACTGTGGTGGGGTTTTCTTTGGTGTCAATGCAGTGACCCAACGTTCATCCACTACAAGGCCCAAGTCCACTAATTGAACCAAGGGCTCCACAGGCCCATTGGGTCCCTTCTTATTCCTAATAGGAACTTTTCCTGATATAACCCAAGAGGTTGGGTCTCAATACTTACAGTTATCTGGTGGGGGGTAATGGTGGCCATTGTTCAAGATGCCTCGAGGCGCTCAGCACTACATAGGACAATAAATTGGAGGATGCGGTCTGTGCCATAAGTGGACAGTCCTGACATCAACTCCTCATAGAGCTTTTGAGGGTGAAGGTGTGAGGGGAGGTTTGCAAAGGTCACTACAAGTGTGGTATCATCTGGGAGACGTTTTTGGGTGGTGGTAATGGGTGTTTTTTTGTATATTAAGGGCGTTGCTGCAGCAGCAGCTGCGTACTCTTCAGTGGGGAAGCCAATATTAAAATAGCCCTTGTAAGGGAAGAAGTCAATAATTTCTGCTGGTGTGAAGGTGGCCGTTGCCAGCTCATTAATCGCTTTGTTGGCATATGGGAAGAGACATCCATATTCAACTCAGAGTCAAAAGCAGATATTGGATTGAGGTAGGGCTAGGGGTGGGGGCAGGTTGTGTGGATTTGTGCAAGATGTAGTGCTAAGTTTCTTGGAGGGACAAATTAGCTAGATTTGTTTGGCAAGAAGGATAAGCCCATCCGCACACATTTGCCTTCTGGGCAGTAAATGATAGCAGATGGAGCACCGCTGCCCCTCACTGGGGCAGCAGGTTGTGGATCTGATGACATAAATGGAAAAACTGATACAGTGAGGTGGCAGTGTAAAATTAACCGTTTTTTTCAAAAATTGCTTGAAAGTGGTGTCAAGCGGAAAGAAAGGTTTGAGCTAATGATTTTTTTATTTCATGTAAAAGAGGCAAGCCAACCAGGTTTGGACAATACTGAAACAGAAACTCCAAAACTTGAACCAACCAAAAACATAAACGTCTGCCCTATATGAGCAGCGGGAAATGCAAAAGAAACGAGAAAACAACCTACCAGGTGGCACAGCGGTGAGCTGCTTATCCCACCATGGCAGAGGGGAGGGGGGATCAGGCGGATCGTCATCATCTTCCTCAGGATTAGCATTGAAAAAAGCGGATCAATGTTGATAGCAAAGGGGTTGGGGAATCCACATGATGAGGGTCGAAGTGAAGTAGATAGCAGCTGAGATTGACAATTTGGGCCTGGATGAAAGCCTCTACGAGCTTGGAAACATGGTGTTTAGCTTGGATGCAGGCATCAGGAAGTTGGGCTAATATCGCAATGTTTGCTCTGGTGACATGTGTGGATGAGGAAAAATATGCCAGAGTAATGACACGTTTGACAGCGGTGGTGGCAATTTCATAGAGGCGTTAATTTCATCTTTTGCAATAGAGGAAAATTGAAGGGGAACAAGGGGGGTGCAGCCCTTTTTTAAATCCAACAACAGATTTTGCCTTGGATTCACAAAGATGATGATTTTTGGGTAAGGCCACCATGGCCTTGGCAAGCTGGTGGTAACTTTAATATGGGATAGTATTGGGTTTAGGGGACATATTGTTTGCGCCGGAGTGAGGCATTGAAGTCTGAAATCATAAAAGGTTCTAAAACAATTGGTTTAGCTGGAGGTGGGACAATTTCACCTCCTTGGACACTTCATTAAATAAGTCCCAGAGATTTTGGTTGACTTGAATTGATTTGGTGATAGGTGGCTGTGGTTGGGTAAGTTTTGGGGCAGTAAATTTTTAGATTGAATATGGGTCCAACCCTGCTCCCAATTGGTTGGCATGGGTGGAAATTGGCTGGCTTAGATTCAGGTTGCAAGATTTTGCTACTAGTTCATTGAGCGCACAACCTGGGGGTGGGGAAGCCAAAATCCCCACTAGAACGCTGTTGGTGTGGCCTTCTGGGTGGGGTTGGCAGTATTTTCTAGGTTTGAGTTGTATTGAAATGCCTTTTTAGTATGGTCCAATTAATGTAAGAGGAGGAAAACTGTGCAGCTGTTGTCAATGCAAGCCAAAAGAAATGGTCAGGTGAATATTGGGTGTAGGCATGCAGTGGGATGTGCTGGGCCATGTTTAGCTGGTGAGGGGGTAATGGTGGCCATTGCCTAAGATGCCTCGAGGCGCTCAGCACCACATGGGACATTGAATTGGAGGATGGGATCTTTGACATAAGTGGCCAGCCCTGACATCAACTCCTCATAAAGTGTTTGAGGATGAAGGTGTGAGGGGAGGTTTGCAAAGGTCACTACAAGTGTGGTAACATCTGGGAGACGTGTTTGGGTGCTGGTAATGGGGGTGTTTTCTTATATTAAGGGCGTAGCTGCTGCAGCGGCCACGTCTCTTTGGTGGTGAAGCCTATATCAAAATAGCCCTTGTAAAGGCGGATTTAATAAATACTGCCTGTGCAAAGGTGGCAGTTGGCAGCTCAATTATCACTTTGTTGGAATATGGGAAGAGATTTCCATACTTGACATGGAGAAAAAAGTGGATTATGGATTGAGGTAGGGCTAGGGGTGGGAGCAGGTTGGTGGAATTGTGCAAGGTGTAGTGCTAAGTCCTTTGGAGGGACATAGCGGCTGGATGTATTTGGTGAACAAGATGAGCCATTCTGCACACATTTACCTGCTGGGCAGTGAATGCTAGTGGGTGGAGCACCGCTGCCCCACACTGGGTCAGCAGGTGGTGGATCTGAGGACATAAATTGGGAATTGATGCGGTGAGTGGTGGTGGAAAATTAACTTGTTTTTTTTCAAAATTGCCCAAAAGTAATGTGGAGCGGAAAGAAAACTGTTGAATTAATGAATTCAATTACTCATGATGAACTTCAGCACGCTGTTTGCAGTGCACCGCACAGGAAGTGCCCAGGTCCAGATGAAATTCAGTATGATTTCTACAAAAGTATTTTAATTAAAACTCCTCAGTAATGCTTGCCTCAATGAACAAATGTCTTTCAGAAACGCGTCTTCTTCCTGGGGCCAGGAGGCCTACATGATAACGCATTTATAAGAAAAGGGGATAAGCTAGACTTGGAAAACTGTTGCACCATATCACTTACTAATACAGATACTAAGTTATTCACCAAAATCGTGTCAAAGCATAGGGGAAGTTACTTCTGAACTAATCTCTTCTGAGCAGTTCAGTTTTATCCCAAGAGGTCAATATGGGAAAACATTACACCATAGCCAATGTCTCCAATCCACAGCTACTGGAAGTTTGTGTTCTTAGACCAACAAAAAGCTTATGATAGTTCAACTGGGATTACTTCAAAGCCTGCCTCCACAAACTTCACCTCCACCACCAGTTCATAAATTGGGTGGTGTTGCCCAAGAAGTCTGCCACAATGGCTGTGCGTGGCTCTGGTTTCCTCACTGAAGTGGTTCACACTCAAAGGGTCTCCGCCAAGGGGACTCTTTAAGCCCACTCTTATTCAACTTCAGCCTTGACCAGCTTTTACGCAATGGAAATGCATGCATTGCTGGTGTTTATGTGCAAGGCCAAGCACCTGTTAGGATTTTGGCATTTGCTGACAACTGTGTGGTTGTGATGTCTGACAACCATGATGCATGAGCGCTGGAGGCAACTTACCAGGATTACTCCAGGGTCAGTAGCGCCACCCTTAATGCCTCCAAAACCAAAATCATTCTCCTCAGCTGTTACCAAGCCCGCTGGTCACCAGCGCCCAATAGTCAGCCTGCTCTGGCAGCTAGATCTTTGGTTCACTTGCCCCAGCCACCCCATACCGTCCCGCTTGTGCTCCCTTTGTGCCAAGACCCACTGCTGGTCCAGTGCGCCACTTGGGAGTGTGGCTGGAGATGAGAGGTTCACCTCGTTGGTAATGGAGCACCACATCTTGGACAATGTCATGAAGTGCATCGCCTTCCTCAGAGCCCACCAGACTACCTCAGAGGCCAGATTGCGCTTTCCAACTCCAGGTTTCTTTCCAAAGTCAGGTTTATGGTCCACGCCATCGCATTCCCCCTCTTTTTCATATCGCTATACGCCCTCCTACAAGGGTGGCTTTGGTTAGGCCGCCCTCCCCCTGTGAACCTGGATGTCATGTTTGTCCCTCACCATAGTAATGGTATGCGCCTGCTCAACTTTAAGGCCCATGCCACCAAAATACTGGCACATGGATTGCTGTAGTCATCAACCCCAAACTCTCAAACCAGCACTGGTCATGTGCGGCACACTTCAATTTTTTCCGTGTGCTTGGCCTCCATAATCCTACCCACCTCCATTATCTACTTAACTATCTCGCCTTTCATCCCTCTGCCGCGGGCCTGCATGGGACGCCACCCCACTTCTAAAATTCTCCTCTCCATGCGGAGCGCCAAGTTTAGAATCAGCATCAGTGACACACCGCCCATAGTTGTTTCCTACTCCCTGTTTCAAACAAGAAGTCCGTGGGCAAGTCATTCTAAACAACCTGGTACCCCAATAAACACCTTTCATTGCCCATGTGGACTACCTTGAAAGGTTGACATCCCATACTCTTTGGAGAACAAGAAAGACATTTGGTGGTACACGCACCATCCTCTGTTGCAACCCCAGATTCGCGCCCATGTGTGGAGATGCCTTAGAAAGGTGTACCAGACTGCTAAGCGGTCCAATGCCTCTCAATCTTCATGCATTATGTGCGGTCAATTTTGGTCATTAGTACATTACTTGGAAAATTGCCCCCCCATCACAGGCGATCTGGCGGGATGTTATGCTCTGTGACAGTTGAAATTTCCCAAAAAATCACATTGCCCTGATCTTTGATAAGACAGGACAAGTTGTTGTGGAAGATAGAGGGGGTGAGAGAGCTTAGTCTTGGCTAGACCCCAGGTTGGGACTGAGACTGGGGAAGGACGGCGGTTAGATGTTTTGTCAGGCCTGGGGTTAAACCAAATGGTTTGAAGTGGGTGGTTTCTAAATTAAAGGTGGATTCAAATTAGAATTGGAACAATTATTGGGTGTGGTGGCTCAGACATTTACAGAATTCAATCCAGCCTAAAACAATTGGGGTTTGCTTATGGCATATTTCAAAAGATTAGTATCAAGCATGGTGGATGAGCTTAATCTATTCCTGCAACAGAGAGCTATAAGAGAAGGGACATGAGAATGGGAAGTTATCTTGTTCTGTTTTCTATCAGCTTGACTAAATTATATCCAATAAAGCCGTTATTGAGCATTACTTATTATTATTACTGTCTTCTGAGGTTTATATTGAAATATTAATCTAACAATGGCCATGTTTAGCCTATATAAACAAGAGGTGGACCTTGAAAGCGAGTTTATAAAGCTATTACCTCCCTATACACCTTGTCTTGGGGTCAGGGCATGTTGCTTGGGGTAAGTATACTTGCAACAGTTCTCCAAGAAATGTTTATCCATGGTGCCTGTAGCGCACGCACCAGATGAATGATTTCAGGGACCTTGTCCGCCCTTTGGTCATTGACTTGGGTCCTGCTTTACATTTCCTTCGTGGCTCATTAGAAGGAGCTAGTGCGTTACATGCGCCTCTTTTGTCAGGAGCGTGAACAGACTTTCAGCCTGTCTAAGAACATCTTCACCTTTTCCATGAACTCCTCTATTGACCTTTCTCTCTGCACCTTAGTTGTTGCAATAGCACTATGGATGATACACACTATTGTCCTTGACGCATTTTTTAGCACTACCCCAACCCTCCGTGAAGCTGTGCATCACTTCCACTCCCACCTCATGGATCACTTTCAAGCTTGGTTGTTTGGACACCTGCCATCCCGCCAACACCAGTTGGTGTCATCCTGGTTCCCCATCTGGTTCCCTCGTTAACCCTTTCCTTAATTTGTGTTCAGTTTTGGCTCAAGCCTCCACTGTCACTAACCCTTCCTTCCACTGACAGTCCTGCTGGCATCAGGAGGTAGCTTCAGCTCCTTTGGGGTTCCCCTAGTTTTCTTGGTGTTTTGTAGTTGGTGTTTATCGTAAGTGTCCATGCCATGGTGGCCTTCCCCAAATAAATAATAAAATTTAAAAATTAAAATCAAAAAAAATTGAAAAAAATTTAAAATCAAAAAATTTAAAATGAAAAAAATAAAATTTAAATATGCCAATAGATTACCTTTTAATCATGTATAAGTTTTAAAAAATTGACAATATTCAGTTGATGACCGCCCATATAGGGCAAGAAGTCATGCACATTTCTAATCAAGTTAGCCGTATACCCTGATCTAAATTGAAGATGATGAGTTGTGGCTTTGGCCCTTGTACAAAAAAAGAAGACATATAAGGAATTGGTCCAGACTCTATTAACTAGGACAAAAAAGTAAAGCTTACAATTTACAAAGTCAAGTTTTTAATATTATTTAGTTTGGTTTAGGACAATCTATATTTGCTCATCCTTAGTGTACTGTATCTGATGATGGCCCTCTTTGTAAAGTCACTGATTTTTATAGAATAAAAATTATCACTATCAAATAAAAGAATGGAAAACTCAGGTTTAGTGAAATTAAACCTAAGGTTAAGTAAATTATGTAACATCATCATAACTAAACAAATTTCCGGTTATATAAGAAAAGTAAGGATCATATGTGTCATGGATGATGTTGGAATCCAAAGGAGAGGGACGCTCTCTGGTGCTAGTTGGCCCTGGATTTTAACAAATATTGACAGGAGAAGTTGTACTCTCTACTGGTGGGTTAAATATTTGTTAGGGGTTACTTGACCACTTATATTATAAGGAATAAAATACAAATAAGAAAAAGGTTAAAACTCTCTTTCTGCTTGGTGTAACTTTCTGAGCAAATCTTATAGAAAAAAGAAGAAGAAAATTTTGATCGCCCGCCATAGTTTTACTCTGATGCCCTCAGATTCCCCGCCAGCTGTTCCAGTGTGTGGCAGCGGCGAAACTCCCCCTGTAATTTTCCATCCAGTGGTAAAATGCGCTCAGACTGGCTCACCCAGTCATACAAACCCCTGGGATGATTTGTTTCTCCCAAGGATCTTGACACCCATCTCTCTCATACCCAAGTGGTGCCTCATTGCCCCCTGGTGCTCCCCCAGAGCAACATGCATTTTGGCCTTTGGGTCAATTATGGGAAACTTTTTCCTTACCATGACCAAGCCATTATCAATGTGACTCAGGCGGTGATGACACCCACCAAATTTTATTGACTTCTGCCCCTTTGAGGGGTAGTTTGATCTCAGCTTCACCTGTGAAGCTGACGCTGCCACTGCGGCAACTGTGCCCCTGGTTTTCCAGGGTACCCCTCTCCCCACAATTTGGACATGGCTCACAGCAGATAACACTTTAATTCAGTTTGCTGGTCTGCCCACCCACCACCCCTACGGTTTTCCATCAGGAATTGATAGATGGTTTGGCAGCCTATGGCTCCAACCCCATCTTACAATTTGTGGTCCCAAATGAGCCACACGCCTTTCTGGGCCTTGGGAGTATGCCATTATCAGCCCTGAGTTTAGTAAAATTTTCTTGTCAATTCCCCCTCACGCCATTATTCCCTCTGCCTAAACCATCTGTTCTGGGCCCATGTTGAGGGCAGGCGGATGATCTGTCCATCCCGTTTTGAGTTGGACCACTCAAAACATAAGTGCTCATCCTTAGCTTCTTCCAAGGACTCTGATTTTTCATCTGCTAGCTTCCAATCCGCCACCCACCCGCACCAGTTTCAGTATGGGGTACAATCCTACTTCCCCTCTCCCTAAGCCTGTTGCTGCAGCTGCGCCTGCAGCTTCCAATCAGCCTCCTCCTTTCCACAGTGCCCCAAACAATCCCTCCAATCAAGCACCAGCTTGGACCCCAGTTCTCTCCCATGCGTCCTAAAATGAACCAACCAAGCCTCAGGCATATGCCAATTCCCCAATTCAATTCAACCAAAATTCATGGGATCTATTGGCTGAAATTGATGAGTCCGTGAATATTATTGAAGACCCCACTATCCAACTTGAGCGGTTTATATATGCTGACCATGACGCTAAGCTACCCCCTCATTTATTCACCCCCCAGCAAAACGCCAAAATGGTTCGTGGTGACTACCACCTGGCTGTAGAAGAAACAGCTAAGCCAGATTGTCATCCTCTCCACAAAACTGCTTCCAAATGTGGTGCTTTTCACAGGAGGAATCTCTCCTCCCATTATCCCCTCCACCGCCAATATGATCCAAAAGAATATGTTGATTGAATCTAACAAAGCCGCCAACAACGCCATCCAGCACATGAAAGTGGTAGCGCGGAATCTCAAAGCCAAGATTACCTGAATCAATATTGCAACGTTTGTAAAGCTCCCCTGACACACGCATGAAAGCTGAACCAGCTTTGAATAATTATATTGTCTCTCTTATAGTCAACTGCTATCTTCCTGCCACCCTGATCATCAGAAATTTCTCTCCACATTCCGCTGATACCCTGACGCCCCTGCTCTCCACTGTAGCCTGTGCCCTGCTTTGGGGTGAAGATGATGCCGAGGATGAGCCCCCTGATCCCCCTCCCCTTCTGCCATGATAGGATTAGCGGTTTCTGCTGTCCCATGTGGTTGGTTGTGTTCATGTTTTGTGTATCGTCCACTCATTTTGGGCGGTTCATTAGTTTTGTTCAATGAGGATTTATTTGTTTGCTATTCAAGTTTTGGTAATGTTTGTCCCCTGGTCAGCTTACCTCAGTTAAATAAAAAGACTAAAAAGTTGGATATTTATATAGTTTATCAGTTGTGGTGAGGGGTAAAAAATAAACCCTCTTAACAAGTAAATACTTAGTGTCTAAAAATGTTGAGGCTCAAAGTATGAATACTAAGTAATGTCCGCATTAGAGAATATTGGGATTCAACCTATAAGAGCTCTCAAAGCTTACCTCATTTGGATGGAACGGCTGATGGAGGGTTGGTAACAGGTAGGACTAGTCCATTAGGTAATAATTTTATATATTTGACCTAACCAATGGGCTGGAAAATATTTTCACTTGGTGGGACCCCCTCCAGGCCTATAAAAAGGGGCCAGTCCCCGTATAGGTAGTTTGTTTAAATGGTTAATGGGGCGGGAAGGAACCTCGGTTGGACTCCCCATATTCCGCCTCTTGGTCAGTGCAATCTGCTACCTAAACTTATGCTATTTGGCCGAGCATTATTAATAAAAGTATTGCCCTGATTCAATGGGTTTCACCAAGAATCAGCCAGGGTCTTTTGGTCGATTTCGTCCTTATTTTAATCTTTATTTTTAATCAAAACATTTTTATCACACATATTGGACTTGTAATTGTCCAACATTAGCTCTTTCAAGAGTGTTAGGGGGAGAATAAGGGCACAAGAACTGGCTATAGACTTGGTTGACAGTAACTCTGGTAGCAAGGGACTTAAAGGAGTACTCCACCTCTCACTTATAAATGACTACAAAAGGGGCTTCCCAAATAGACCCAAACTTCTCACTTCTGGGAGTAATACAGTTGTGGTAATACAACACTAAGTCCGACACTTAAAAAGGAAGGGAGGGGCTTCCTATGCTCATTTGTGGCTACCCCTTCTTTGGTTACCGTTTTAACTAGGCTAGTCATGGCATCAGACTGTAGCTGGATGATGCTTTGTGAAAATCTTTTCAGGGCTTTATCAGGATCATCTGTCCTACCAGAGAAGACGTCTTTAGCTAGCAGGGCTGGTACTCCTGGTTCCCAGCCATATAATATGTGAAAGGGAGACATTTTATGGATTCAATGGTAGCTGATACATTAGTTCATGAGGGCACTAGGTAAAAATTGATCCCAGAGTAGGGGATCTGAGATGGCCATCTTTTGTAATATGGAAACCAGGGTTCTATTTACTCTTTCCACAGTACCTTTTGCGGAGGGGTTGAAGGGAGCTTATAAAAGTTGCTACGTCCCCATGGAAGTAGACAAAAGCTTCACCAGCCGCAAGGTGAAATTTTTCCCATTATCAAATATTAGGACCTGGAGACACCCATGCTTGGTGAAAATATGTTGATGGAGGAAGGTGTAGTAGCTTTTGTGGTCTGGGCAGGAAGAGCAACCGCTTAACCCATTTGGTGAAGTGGTCAATACCTACAAGGTTTTAGAATTTTTTTTGGTAGTCTGAGGTAGTGGACCTACCACATCCAAGCTTATTGTAGAAACGATTGTTGAGGCGTGGTGGGTTGGTTTTGGGATTCTACCTTCTCCCACTCAATTCAATTCAAATTTCCCTACCTCTGATACCTCTCCAAAATCTCCTCTCACAGAACATTATTTTCCATCCCCTAATCAACTTGTCAAAGGAAAGCCTGCCATCGACTCCCATCTGATCAACGTCAGGGTGCTAAAGATGTTGCCAGTGGAGGACGTCACTACCCTGAAAGGACTAGGAGGAAAATATAGCCTATAATTATCCTCTCCTTTTCTTAAGTAAAGTTACGTTTTTTATCTCCAGTTCATTCTTAATTTTACTTATTTCTAGAGCCTCTGTACAGCAAGCTCCTCTCCGGCCATTAACTTCACCAGTTTTAGTACAATAGGTCCCTTGTCACCCATTCCCAAGATTATAGCAAATTGCTGTCCCCTATGTTTAGTATTTCTGGCTTACCCGCTGTCTACTCGCTGCAGGACATTTTATGCCATCCATTTTGGTACACTTTGGAGGAGCTATTACCCTCAGCTATTCTATTCTGACAAAATAATTGAGCTTTCTGCCAGGTACTCTCCTGAGATACCTGGTGATTAAATATATC
Organism: Massospora cicadina; assembly: GCA_022478985.1. Lineage (NCBI taxonomy): Eukaryota > Fungi > Entomophthoromycota > Entomophthoromycetes > Entomophthorales > Entomophthoraceae > Massospora > Massospora cicadina. The sequence goes on along the minus strand of JAKSZP010007999.1, from coordinate 140,748 downwards.
CAAAATGGATGATTCTAACCAAGACACTATTTGGCCACTTACTGAAATATCCAGCATTACCCAATGGGTAACTTCCAATGGATTTTGCGACCCTGAGAACAACGACCCAATTTTATGCAATTTCATGCTATGCTCAATATTTCTATTCAGGCCCTTGAACCCCAAAACTATCATTTTCAGCCTACAGGTGTCGCTGATACTATTAATAAATTACTTCCAGGTGCTTTTTTCCCTGGAGATTGCTCTCATTGTAACCAAGCCTCTGCAGTTTCTGATAATATGCAAGCGCTATATGAATATGCCATCTTACCCAGCTCCAAAGTAAGAGTATCCTGCACGGAGAAATATTTATGAAAGTTTTTGCACCTCGCCATTCACCATTTAGTTCAAATGATGGGGATCCACCATCAGGAGATCTTGAGACAGTTTACCTTGTCACAAGAGTTACACTCCTAACTTTTAGATTTCTACAACTTAGCTTTTTTCAATTGTAAGGGATAACCGTGAGGCCATTCTTGAAAATCACAACCAACTTATCTCTATTCAAAACCAACTCTCCCAACTGGATTTGAGAGTGGCTATCCTTCTTCGCGAGGAAGTAGCTACCCAATTAACTGAGGCCGCCACAATTATTGAGAGTCAGTTGCAACAAGCCATTACAAACCTTGCCAGCCAACTTAATGCTTTTACTGAACAAACCTTTGAACAAATAAACCAAATTGAATTAACAATATGACCAGCATTTAATGTCTTAGGCGTGCCCAATATCCCAGGCTCCCCTGGCCCTGTGGGTCCCTCAGGCCCCACTGGGGAGCAAGGATCAGCTGGCCCCGCAGGAGTGATGGGGCCCCCTGGTTGTGATGGAGGTGAAGGGCCATTTGGTCCAACTGGACCCCCTGGCTATGGGCCTCCTGGCTCTCCTGGTCCTCCTGGTCTGACTGTGCATTTACCTTCCCCTCCAGAGGATCCTTCCTCAAATAGCCGCCTTCTTGCTATCAAACAAAACCTTGAAAATATTGATCAAAGCTGTTGGCTATCTTGCTCTGGAGAACCTATTGATACAAACCTTACTGTTGATGCAATAAGGAAGGTTTGGACAACACTTACCATCTTTACGATTCTCTCACTGACGATTTAACACATCAAAAAGAAAAAATTTAGTTGGAGCAATACAATTATGAGCTCCGATCCCTAATTCAAAATCAACGTGTCAAAATGGAATCATTACGCAACAAACTTCAAAAAACATCTACTGATTCCCTAATTGTCCAGATCAGGGATCTTCAAGATTATCTGAACCATTTTAAACAACAAGCTAATTTAAATCAGAATTCTGTGCCTCTGTCCAAATCAGAACTATCCAAAATCAATTGAATTAGCCCAGTGGGCGTTAATATAATATTTTGGCTCCCATGGGAACTATGTTTAAACTTCTTTTAGAGACAAGTTCACCCCGGGGGAAGGAAGCATTACTTCATTTCTAGATATATTTTTGAGAACGCTATGGAGGAAGCTCCTGATGGACAAAAAGTTAAATACTATCCCTCTCGCCTTAGTAGATCTGCCCAAGAAATTACGGTACCCTACCTCATGCAATGCAGCACTTAGGCTGAGGTAAAGGCCGCGCTTAATAAAGAATTCAGCAGTGATCTCACCTTGGCAAATCAGAAACAGCGTTTATGAGTATCAAGTTAAGATGAGGAGAATCCCCCACAGAGTTTGCTGCTTGATTCTATGCTGAGGCTCAAAAATTGGTAATTAATAACTGCCTCACTCTCAATGATGCTGTTGTTTCCATCCTGTCTGCTTTAGAGTTTTAACCCGAATCTCCATATTCACATGACTTCAGTTAAACGATATTTTATTCTATTTTAAATATTAAGGAGGCCATTCTTGAGATTCCTGTTTCTGTAGTTACTGACACTCCTGCTTCTGCTTCAGCATCACATCCTCAAATCCATGTGGTGAACAACAATGAGTCTGGAAAAATTGAGCTCGACCCTCCTGAACCTATTGTGGCTGTTGCAACCACACCATTCAGCATTGTTACGAAAATGGCCAAAGAGAAAGCAAAAGAGGGGTCGGCATAGGGCGAGAGGTTTCTATGCTGAAGACTTTACTGTGCCTCAAGAAAAATCAGTTCATACTGTTTCTGTTGACCATGTTGGACCTAGTGCTCCTGAAGAGGAAACCCCTATTGAGCCTTCTGTTGATAATAACCCTAGCGATATTTCATCTTATCCTCTTTCTAAGTCGGCCCCTGCAGCTATATATTCTATCCCAGATCAGTGGGGAGTGACGGTAACCCATATTGAAGCGGTGGTTCACAAGGTGAACGTTCTCACTATTGTTGACTTTGGCTCTCTGATTAACATCATTTATTCTTGACTAATCAGAAAAATTAAGATTCAGCCTGAACTTAACCATTCATCAGAATATGGGGCCGCTGGTACTGCATATGCTCGAGCTATAGGCGCTTACTACCACTTGCCCCTAAAGCTAGGTGGACTACAGCTCTCTATCCCTGCTGTAGCCCTGGATAATAATAGCTACGGCCTCCTATTGGGCACTGGGCTTCTTATGGTACATTTTGCCATTATAACTTTAAGGATAACTTTATTCTATATTAGTATACCATGTCCTTTTACTTTTGATTTCTGCTCTAAAGGAAAAAGGGAAGCGGAAGTTGAAAATGTGCCTGCTCGAGTCTCCTGCTTCAGTTGAGCGTTTAGAATATTGTGTGTTAAATCCCAAAGTTAAGTTTCCCCTCCCATGGTTGAGGCTGAGAAGGGATGCCTTTACATTCTCCCCAAGTCCTTACCATACCTCTGCAGGCCCAAATTCTGGAAGACACTGGGATCCAGTTGGTTCCCCCTCCTAATCACTTGCTCAAGATTTTTAGTCTACCTAACCCCTCCATATTTGAAGCTCTCCCCTGTCCAGGGGTTTTAAATCCCGCTTATTAAGGCACTGATACTGTTCTTCTAACCGACCTCTCCCGGTCTCCTAAAGTCATTGATCTGAATCAACCTATCGCTTACAACCACCTCTTACCTTATGATCAGGTGATGGAGGTTATGGCGTTAGAACCGTTTGTGATTTTGGGTTAGAGAGGCCCCCTGTCATTACTGCCGTGCCCATAAAAATTGGTTCTGATATATCAGCTGATCAAAAAGTGGCTGCTGAAGCTTTGATTTATGAGTATTCAGATATCTTCTCCTCTGGCCCTCACAATTATGGTCATATGCAAGGCGTTCAACACCAGGTCAATACTGGAGATGCTGCTCCTTTTCGCTCTTGACCTAATCAAAAAACAAAAACTGAAGAAGCCCAGGTTACCCTCAAAGCAAAGCAATTGCTTGATGCTGGCCTCCTTCAACCATCACGTAGTCCCTGGTCCTCCCCTCTACTGTTGATTATAAAGAAGGATGGGAGCCATCGTGTTGTTATGGACTATCAACAATTGAATTCCATTATGCACAAGGACAGCTACCCTTTACCCAGCATTGATGACTTCTTTCAATCCTTAACTTGGCTCCCAATATTTTTCTATGATGGACCTGGCCAGTAGCTACTGGCAGATTGATCTTTATGCTGAGGATTGTGCCAAGTGTGCCCTCGTCTCCTATCAAGGGTTGTTTGAACCCACCCATATGCCGCAGGGGTTATGAAATGCCCCTGCTACCTTCCAAAGGGCTATAAACCAGTTGTCCGGGGACCTTAAGACATGTGTGTGTTAGTATACCTTGATGATATCACCATCTTCTCCCAAAACTTTTACTGCACATCTCGATCATCTTTATCAGGTATTTAAGTGGCTATGGGAGGCCTCCTTAAAATTAAAACCTTCTAAATGTAATTATTTGAACGAGAAATGAAATTTTTAGGACATAAGGTAACGCGGCAAGGTATCCTCCCCATCTCAGATAAGGTCTCTGCCATTGAACGCATGCCCGCTCCAAAGAATTTGTGAGACATCCAAGTCTTTCTGGGAATGGTGGGCTACTACTGCCAGTTTATCTCTCACTTCGCTGACCTTTCTAGCCCTTAGTTGAACTCCTACACAAAAATATGCCCTTCTTTTGGGGCCCTGAGTAGAAACAGTCCTTCAATTCACTATGCACTGCTTTGTCATCAGCCCCCATCTTAATACATCCTAACTTTGAGCAACCTTTTGTTCTCTTCACTGATGCCAGTGACATCGCTGTAGGCGCCATCCTTTCTCAGTCAAACCAAGACCAAGTTGACCATCCAGTTGCTTATTTTAGAAAAGCGTTAACTAAGGCAGAGCGGAATTACTCAGTAACTGAATGTGATTGCCTGGCAGTTTTACTTGATATAAAACACTTCGCCCCTATTTGTATGGTAAACATTTTTACAATAGCTACCAATCGTTCCTCCCTCTGGTGGCTTTGTCAAATGAAAGATCCCAATGGGAGGTTAGTTCGCTGGGCCCTCAGGCTCCAAAAATTTAAGTTTTTCTATAGTTCACAGAGCTGGCGCCATTCATTAAATGAGGATGGGCTATCCCGCCTCCCTATTTTACATGTAACTATTTCCAAAAAATTGACTTTTTGAGCTTCTTCCCCACCCTAGGTTGCGGCCTCAAGAATCTCCAGACACTCAAGCCTGATTAAAGAAGATGGCTGCTAACACTAAAGTTGTTGATGGTGTTTTAGTAAAACAGGTTGGCACCTCTTTTCTGCCCTATCTCCGCCCTTCCCTTTATAATGAAACTATCATGGAAGCCCATAAAACCCTTGGGCATGGGGATATAAAGAAAACCTTGAGTGGCTAAAAATCAAATGCTACTGGGAGAATATGGCCGAGTCCATATATGCTGTTTTGGAAAGTTGCTTAACCTGCCATTCTCAGGACAAGTCTAATCCCCGCTTTAAATTTGAGCTTGTAGACCCCGGGGCCCCTTTTGATACTGTTATCATTGATGTTTTAGGGCCATTACCTGTGGCTGTCCATGGCCATTGCTATATTATCCATGCCATTGTTCACCTAACCAAGTGGGTTGAGGCCACTTCAGTCCCTCATGCTACTGCTAGAGCTACTGCCCTCTTCCTGTACCAACATGTATTCTCCCATCAAAGTTGTCCACGGGTACTTTTATCAGACAATGGCACAAATTTTATCTCTTCTATAGTCTAGTCTTAATTTCTTTGCTAGGTATAAAGCATCTCTTCACTACACCATGACACCCCACCATCAATGGCGCGGTAGAGTGTGCTAATGATACTCTAATTTTACATTCTACAAAAGTTAGCTGCTTCAGACCCTGTGCATTGGAATGATTCTCTCCCTAGTGCTGTTTGGCCTACCAAGTTAGCTATCACAAGATGATTAAGATGTCCCCTTTACAACTTTTCTTTCTCGTTGCAAACACTTTTGCAACCTATTCAATTCAAGACTAAATCTAGTTTGATAATCTCACAGAGGAGATTAGTCTGCGCCCATGTCAGGGAGCAGTTGGGCAAGCAAGGTAAGAGGAGCAGGCGGAAGGCCCGCGGCCTCCAACATTTGAAAACGCCCTGGAGAATCCAGCAGAATAGACAAAAATCTCAAAAAACTGGCAGTCACAATTTCCCCGGAGATACTTGCATGACAAGCACAATGCAACCAGTACATCAACACGCCACACTCCCAGCCACTTTTGTTGGTGGAATTCAGAGTCCGTGTGTATCTAGCATCCAAAAAATGGTCTTATGGGAAAAATTTTGTGAAGATGTACACAAAATTTTCCTGACCGCATGTACATTGCACCTCACTCCATGTCACGCGGTTGGCTGGACCTAGGTTTCGAAAGCAAAATAGCAGCAGATGAGGCTGCAGCAGTGCGCATAGTGGTTGACCTCCCCAAAGGGCAACAGGTCGTCGAAACCAAATGCACCAGATGGACAAAATCAAACCAAATTTTCCTCACGTTTGACTTTTTGCCTACTACGGTAAAACGTGACATTTTGGAGCAACACCTGAAAGATGGTCTCACTGTATACAGCGAGATACAAACTTTTGAAATGCAACGCTTCACGCTGATGCCACACCTGTGCACTGGCAAAGCCATCGCAGTTCTGACCCCAACTGAGGAGATCGCAAAGGACCTAACCCAGATCCCGCACTCCACTTTTATTGATATCACAGGGCATACCACCCACCCATTCCAGGTAACCGTGGACAGCGCGCCCCCCATTTGCACCCACTGTGATGCATTCGGCCATAAGGCACATGCATGCCCCATCAAGGAGGGCGTCACATTCCAAGAGCACCCCTTGGCAGCCATGGCCAGCGGAGAGGCGCACTACGAACCAACTGCAAGCAACAAGGAGGCTTTCCCGTGGAGAGCACAAGGCTGCTACCTATTGGTAAAGCCCATCTCCCTGCAGGAGCGGAAGAAGGCCAAGCAGGCCCGGAGGGCCGCGGCCAAGGAAGCGGCAAAGGCCACCACCGCCATCCCACACTCACAACGCCAGGAGGACATGGAGACCTTCGCGGCGGAAGTGACTCAGGAATCCATCATCCAATCAGATTGGGAAGCCCATGCTGAGAAGGCCACTCAATCCGAGGATCTGATGGGAGATTCAAACTCACCCGATCGCTGCACCCAAGCTCCAGTCAAAACTGACTTGGGACCTATCCTAACTGAAAATTTTTTTTTGACCCGCTTGACGGTGCACCAAACTCACCCGCACTGCAAAAAATTCATCCGACGTCAGGAAAACAAAAAGCAAATGCCAAAGCTAACGCGACTCTTTCCACAAAAATTAACAAAAACCCTGATAGCGTTGCTGCTAACAACTGCGCTGCTGTGAAAGCCTGTGGGGACCTTGAAGAGGCTGGTGGGCCCAGGGGCCCACCCCCTCGCACCTAAGGTGTGATGGGGGAAACCTTCACTCTAGGGATGTTGAATATCGCCGGACTCAAGGCCTCCCCATCCCAGGCTAGAAAACTGAGTTTTTTACAACTCAATTTACCCGTGGATATCCTGGCCATCCAGGAGTCCCACTGTCCACGAGGTTCCGAGGAAGCTTGGAAAACAATGCTCCTCCCATCCCTATCCTTTTGGTCAAAGCACTGTGGGGTGCTAATTCAGAAAAATAATTTTTTCAAATTCACATCCTCAGAAACATTCCTAAATGGCTGATTACTCATCGTCACCTTCTCGTGGGCTGACGTTGCACATGCAATCGTCAACATCTATGCCCCAAACGGTGCACATGGGCGTCAGGAATTTTTCTCATCAGTCAAATCCCTCCCGCTACCCCCTGATTCTTTCCTAGTTGGCGACATGAACTGTTGGCTAACCTCACCAACAGACTGGTGGCCTCCCTCACCCCACGCCCCACAGGGTCATGTAGAACTACGTGTTCTAAAAGCTACCCTTGGGTTAATGGATGCACTGCCGTGACATGCCCCACTGCTTGAAAACATGACGCATCCCCACATCCACAACGGCCAATTAAGGTCCATGACCCACATTGACCTTATTCTAACACCGGCAAAATTCCAACCCCACATCTCCCACTTCAAAACAATGAAAAATGGAATTCTCTGACCACTGACTGGTCTTAATAACCTACCACTTACCCGTCACAGTTGCAGAGGCCCCACATTGGTGCAAAATCCGCCCCCCGAGCTCGCGTTGCCAGGATTTTCCACGTGGGTGGAAGAGGCAACTTTGGCAAAATCATTTGTTGCACCATTTTGTGCGAACCCCATTTCCACATGTGCAACTTTTAAAAGAGGACACCATCCGCCACTATCACCATCTCTCCTCCAGATGCTCAAGAGCCATATCAGCGGTTATCTTGCGCGCTCTGGCGGAATTGGCCCACTTGGAGTCCAACATTCCAGCCACAGGATACAGCCCTGCATGGGGCTGGAAGTGGGCGGAGGCAGCCGCCCACCTCAATGCACTCGAAAGGTAACACAAACATTGGGTTTGTGTCCAATACAGGGCCACATGCATCACTAAAGGAGACAAGTGCATCGCATACTTCTTTAAAAATATTTTTGCACCATGCTAGAGTGTGGCCTGCACACAGGTGCAAAGATCGGATAATTCCATTGTGGACACACCGGCTGAAGTGGCAATCAAAATGCAAAAATATTACTCCGAGTTATACCAAGCTGAACCAATTCAGCCAGCTGAAATGGCGGAATTTCTCAACCAAACTCATATCCGCACCATTTTCTGATACCCAGAAATAATGAATTTATTTACTCTGAATGAATTATGGACAGCCATTCATGGTGCGCCAAACTGAAAATGCCCAGGCTCAGATGGCATTCCATATGACTTCTACAAAAAATATTTCAAATATATATCCCCATTGCTGCTAGCCTCACTTAACCAAAGCCTGTTGGAAACGCGCCTCCTACCAGGAGGACATGAGGCCTTTACTGTCACACTCTTCAAGAAAGGGGATAAGCTTGACTTAGCCAACTGGCGCCCCATTTCTCTAACAAACACAGACACCAAAATTTTACCAAAAATCATGGCTAACCGTTTAGGGACTGTAGCATCTGCCACCATCTCCCCAGAACAATTCAGTTTCATCCCCAGAAGGTTGATTTGGGATAACGTGCACTCCGTGGCTAATGCATGTCAGTCCACAGCCTCTGGGGCACTGGTATTCTTGGACCAACAAAAGGCCTATGATAGACCATCTAGTACTAAAAAAAAAGGCCTATGATAGAGTAAACTGGGAATACCTAAGGGCCTGCCTCCATCAATTCCGCCTACCCCCCACTTCATAAACTGGGTAATGCTGCTCACGGAATCTGCGACAATGGCAGTGCGTGGAGTAGGCTTCCTAACAGAAGTAGTCCGTCCTCAAAGGGGCTTGCGACAAGGGGACCCCCTCAGCCCACTCTTATACAACTTCAGCCTTGACCCACTACTGCGAAATGTGAATGCCCAACTCACTGGGGTCCATGTGCCAGGCTGAACCCCAGTCAAGATGATGGCATTTGCAGATGATTGCGTGGTGGGGGTGTCTAATAACAAGGATGCACGCGCGCTTGAAGCCCTCATCCAGGAATATTCCCGGGTAAGCAACGCAGCACTGAACGCCTCCAAAACTGAAATCATCCTCCTTGTTCAGTTTCAGAACTGCTGGGCCCCAGCAATTAGTTCCCAACCCGGCCCATCTGCTCGCCCATATCCACGCCTTACTAACTCAACACACACCGCTCCACTGGTGCTCCCCTTCGTGCCACGTCCTACCATAGGACCGGTGCGCCATCTGGGCGTGTGGATGGAGGCAGGCGGATATGCGTCAGCAGTAATGGAATGCCATATACTGGACAACGTGACGAAGCGAATCGCCTCTCTCAGAGCCCACCCTACTACCCTCAATGGCAGGGTTGTTCTTGCCAACTCTATGCTCCTATCCAAAGTCTGGTTCGGAGCCCACGCCATCTCCTTCTCCCCAAGCTTCTTCAAATCCCTGTATGCTTTGCTGCAAGGATGGCTTTGGTCAGGCCGCCCTCCACCAGTACTGCTAGAGGTCATGTTTGGCCCTCATCATCAAGGTGGCATGGGCCTGCTTGACTTCAAAGCCCATGCTACCAAGATCCTGGGCACCTGGATCGCGGCTGTCACCGCTCCTACACTCCCATCCCAACACTGGTCCCGCGCGGCCCGCTCCAACTTCTCCTGAGCCTTGGGCCTCAACAACCCATCAAACCCCCACTCCCTGATGAAATACCTCGCATCACACACATCGGCCACAGGTCCTCACGGGACTAAAACCCACTACAAACGAATCCTACTCTCCATGCGAAGCGCAGAGTGGAGAATTTGTATTAGTGGACATACAACCCGAAGAGGCCGCCCCTCTCCTCAGTTCACACAAGAATTACAGGGGCTACCCATCCATGATGGCGTGATCCCCATTCGACCCCATGTCCTATCCAGGGTGGACTACCTGGACATGATGGACATCACTTATTCCACTGAGACCCAAAAGACTATCTGGAAATATGCACACCATCCTCTGTTGCAGCCTCAAGTCCGCTCCCATGTGTGGCGCTGCCTGAGGCGGGTGTATCGTACAGCTGAGCGCTCTAATGCTTTACACTCATTCTGTGTCGTGTGTGGCCAGTATGGAACGCTGTTCCACCGCCTGGAGAAGTGCCCCACCTCTAAAGTGATATGGCGCGAAGTTCAACGTCTGCTGGGCCAGGATCAAACGCATCCCTTCAGTCTGTCAAGAGATATGTTTGCTTCATCAATGGCCCACCCCTTCCACCCTCCCTCCGTGCTCTGGTGGTTGCAATCGCCATGTGGACTATCCACACGATTGTCTTGGATGCCATCGCTGGCTCCATCCCTACCCTCCCAGAAGCTGTCCACAGATTCCGGTCTCATTTGGTGGACCACTTTCAAGCGTGGATGTTTGGATACCTCCCACCGCGTTGCTGACAGCTGGTCTCCTCTTGGTTCCCAGTCTGGTTCATCAAATCAGACCCCTTCCTCCACACGTGCTCAATAGTGGCTATGGCCCCTTCACACGTTCCCTCCCCTCCCCATAAGTGGCGTTCCCGCTGGCAACAAGAGATAGCATCACTTCTCTGGGGTGCCTCCCCCAGTACTAAGTTTATCTGTCCTGAGTCATATTCGGAAGTGTCCGTCCCATGGTCAGCCTTCCCCGCAATAAATTTAAAAAAAGATTTCCCCTTTACAAGCCCTATATGGGTTTGAGCCACTTATGCCTTCCAGCCTTCATCCTATCCTCGAATCAGATATTCTAAGCAATGTAAAGCTTGCCCTGCAATGGCTAACTGATGAGATCATACATCTCTAAGCTATGGCTAATGGATCTATAATAACTACTAATTATAGAGAAGGGGTTAAGCCAATGAGCACCGACCTGCGCTCCCTGAATACTCTTTAGAAGATCTAGTATTGTTCTACCACCATTGTGCTGGGGGTAGGACCCGTAAGCTTATCAACTTTTGATCTGGTCCTTATTGGGTGATACACCGTAGGGGGCCTGAATACTCTATCACTGCTACTGGTATGGGCACTGTAGTTAATTGCGTCCATAACTGTTTTCTGTGCAAGTACTATCCCCCACAGCAAGATCTTGAGGGGGGTATTGTTGGGATTCGACCTGCTCCCACTCAATTCAATTCAAATTTCCCTACCTCTGATACCTCTCCAAAATTTCCTCTCACAGAACATTATTTTCCGTCCCCTAATCAACTTGTCAAAGTAAAGCCTGCCATTGACTCCCCCCCGATCAACGTCAGGGTGCTGAAGATGTTTCCAGTGGAGGACGTCACTACCCTGAAAGGACTAGGAGGAAAAGACAGCCTATAAATATCCGCTCCTTTTCTCAAATAAATTTACGTTTTTTTCTCCAGTTCATCCTTAATTTTACTTATTTCTAGAGCCTCTGTACAGCAAGCTCCTCTCCAGCCATCAACTTCATCGGTTTTAGTACAATAGGTCCCTCGTCACCTCATACAAAGCTTATAGCAAGTTAACATCCCCTACGTTTAGGATTCCCAGATCTCCGCGCTGTATACTCGCTGCAGGACATTTTATCCCATCCATTTTGGTACACTTCAGAGGAACTATTACCCTCAGCTACCTTACCTGACAGTTGGCATTGATACTTGAGTTTGTAACTGGATTGATTTTTACAGATTAGGCAGGCATTCAGAACTTCGATGATAGACTCCATGATTCCCTCCCAATAATACAGATTCTTCATCCACTCATAAGAATTTTGCGCACTCCACTGTGCCCTAGAATAGAATGGACCTCCATGATCACAGGATCTCGATTGGAAGGTCGGAGATAAGGCAAGCAAATATTCCTATTTTCTTATACAACATCCCGCTTTCCACCTTGGTGTTGTGGGATTGTCAGGCTAACATTTTCTGAATGGGTTCATCCTTGTCTTCACAGGCGTCAGGGGTCATAAGGAGGTCATGCAGCCTCTCTGCTTCACTATTATCCAGTTGAAGGATAGGCAACTGAGTTAAGCCATCAACTTTCATATGACGGGTTCCAGCCTGGTGCTCAAACTTTATATCTCAGTTTTGGAGATTTTAAGGCTCATCAAGCCAATTTCCAAGTGAGATCCTTTATATTTTGTAACCACTTCAGGGAGGCGTGGTCAGTAACCACAGTGAAAGAAGTCTCATATAAGAAAGGGAGGTAATATTTTACAGCCATCAAGATTGCAGTGCACTTTTTTGGTGACATTATAATTGAGTTCAGCCTTGGATAACATCTTGCTGAAATAGTAGACGGGATGCTCCATATCATTATCATCCAATTGGTCTAAGATGGCTATAACAACATAGTCCGAGGCATCAGTAAATATGATAAAAGGTTTATTTAATCAGGTTAGCGTAGGAGTAGGACGCTTTTGTAACAACTGCTTTAGCGTCTTGCAAGGGGCCTTTTGTTTATTCCCCCAATGAAAAAGGACGCTCTTAGCCAATAGTCTACAAGAGGCTCACTCAGCTGGGCGAACTTGGGGATAAATTGGTGGTAATACCCCATCATACCCAAGAATACGTGGATGTCTATTAGGGTTTTGGGTGCAGGCAATCTGGATATAACCTCGATCTTGTCTTGGAAGGGTTATATCCCATCCTATAAAATGGCATGTCTAAGGAAATCTAACTTTTCTGGAAAAAAGTGCACTTGGAGGGCTTCAATTTAAGGTCGGACTGATGTAAGCGTTGCAAGACTTCTTTCAGGGGAGCAAGATGGTCATTAAAGGTCTTAGAAAACACCATAATGGCATTAAGGTAGACAATGAAGCAAAATTAACTTGAGGTCCTTTAAGATGTGATACATGGCTCGCTGGAAAGTTTCAGGAGAGTTTCACAACCGCTGATGTAATTGAGTGGGCTGGAATAGGCCTTCAATGCAAATTAGAGAGCATTTATCCTAACCTTGGCGAGAGAGGTCAATCTTCCAAAAGCCGCTGGTTAAATCCATTGCCGAGAAGAACTTAAATCCAGTGAGCTGTACTAGAGAGTCGTCAATTTGAGAGATGGGATAGATATCCTTCTTTATGAGGTTTTTTAGCCGGTGGTAGTTCATCACAGCCCAATGACCGCCATTTTTCTTTTTTATAAGGAGGAGAGGGGATGACCAGGAGCTTTGAAAAGGTACCAGTAGCCCAGCGTCTAATAGCTGTTTGAGCTCCATCCTCTTATGTTGCTCCTCAACTTTTGATTTACAATAAAATTGGATCAGATAGGACTAGCATCCCCTATGATAATGGTATGACTATATCCCTTCATATGACCATAGTCATTCTCCAATTTAGAGAATATGTCGCTGTAGGACTCCAATAAACTACTAACCTTTTTAAGTTCTGCAGGAGCTAGATCATCGGAGATATGAACATTGGGCAATGTACATAATTATTTGTCAGCAGCTAGGCCCATGTCTGACATAGACCCAATGCAGTGGACCTGGTTAATCATCTTAACTGGGATCAGCAGACCTTTCCCAATCTCCTGGTTTTTCTTTACGGCCATGTCCTTACTGGTAAGATTCCCCAGTAAAATACTGATAGAACGTTGGTATGCTGGTCTAGGATGCCTGGTAATACTAAAGGTTATAAGGGACTGATTCCATTGATGCTAACTATGTGCAGCAGGCTGTTGTGGGGGATTTGCAGAATAACCTTGGTGTCAATCACCCTTTGTTCATCCGCTTTAATCAACACCTCTTTGGCTGCATAAAATGGAATTCCCTCAAGGGCATCCACTGATTCAGGCAGCATCTTGTTATTCTGCCACGCCGTCATGTAGCATAAGGATAATGCGGAGAAAGGATACTCAACTGTGCAAGCGTATTTCTTTTTGTTAATCTCATTGTGGTCCAAAATCAGGGGAACCTCATAGTTAAGCAAGAAAAGATAGCCCTGCTTCAGATTGATAATACTGTCATACTCGAGTATAAACTGGGTACCAATGAGCATGTCATATGTTTTGCTAGCTAATGCCACCACGAGGGCTGAGAGAAAGAGTTTCCCAAATTGGATGGCTAAAGATGAGTAGTCCTTAATAGCGCAAGTGTTTTTTAGACCAGCAGTGCCAACTTCCTGAGTATAGTCAAGGTCAGGGGCCAGCTTTTTTTTTCATAAGCTCTGATGATATAAAGTTCACGGTGGATCAAGTATTAAGGATATCAATGACTCGTACTCCGTTGACAACAACCTCCACTTTGGTTAAGGTTCCCCTCATGTAGGGGGGAAGAGAAAGGACCTCCTTCAGCTGGAGGGTAGAAGCAAGTCGTTTGGCAGTTTCAGGTAAGTTATCTTGAATAGAATGCAGAGTATAAACGCTCTGAGTGGATCAGATCATCGTGGCAATGAACTGGTCTGCATCACTGGCGGTATAAATAACCTCCATGTCTATCAGCACCTGGTATATATGTTCAGCGGGGTACCATAGCCATATCCACTCTTTCCAGATTCAACCTGTCTGGTACCTCAACTTCACCTGGGGCTTTTAAAACATTGTGACTGGCATCTTCACAACCCACTTCAGATTCATCATTGAAGGGGTTTTAATGAATATAAGAGGATCCCTAGGACTGGGGGTTGGTTCAGGGCAATCCTTGTTGCAAGAGAGGTCCTGAGGCCGCTCCAGAACCCTAATCATTTTAAGGGAGGTGCTGTATTTGTCACCTCTCTATTTTTGACATTTAAAGTAGCAGGTTGGACTTCACCATGGCTACAGTTTTTGGATTATAGTTGTCTGGAGGAAATAGCGTCGTGGAAAGGGATGATTTAGCTACGCCAGCTTTATGTTGGTCTGCGGCTGTGAGCCTTATGGAAACAGATAGTTTAGCTTTTTTGACCTGGTTATTTAACCCATTATCGGAGGAGGCGAATGTCACCCAAAAAAGAGGTTTACACTTAGGAGAAGGCTTTGTGGCCATTTGTAGAGGCTCATTGTCAGATAAAAGATGATTTAGGTGACAAGGTGGGGGCAGGAAGCGCGGCCCCATTAATGAGGATGCACCCTGACTTACTGGCTTAAGGACCTCAGGTTTTCTGAGCAGAGGAGGATTGGGTTTGAGCTTCACCGCAGGTGCTGAGCTCAGAGTAGTAACCAGCGTAGGGGGCACATAGGGATCATCATAGCCTCCTTTGGTGAGGCTATGGATGAGTAATCCTCAATGGTCAGAACCTGGGATTTAACCCAACACCTGAAGTAGCTTCAACGTTATACATATCTGCAACCTACAGCAGAGCCTTCCTGATATCTTAGATAGTCTGGAGATGTCGTTTTACAGAGATAAGATGTCAAGCTATAGAAGGTGAGACGCCAACCCGATTAGAATGGCAACAATGGCGTCGTCAAGAGGTAGCATTTTGGCAAACAGCAGAAGTTGAGCTTCTCTATATAACCGCTCACAAAAGAGGCGATCTATTCTCCTTTTGCAGACTAAGGCACATAAAGGCCTATTTTTGTCATTGTAAACTCTTCTTGGAGCCAAATTCGTCAATAAGCTCTTGTTCAACCTCTGACCAAATGCTGAGGTTGGTTATGTTTGGAACCATTATTTCTTGATCCAGGCGACTCAAACAAAGAATGATGTAATGGATTTTTTGTTGACAGTTGCTCCTTCCATAGCAGATTCATAAATGAAGAGGAAGGAGGCAATACTTCCCTCACTTGGGGTGAACTTATCTCTAAAAGGAGTTTAGGAATGGAGTGCTGCTTAAGCCTTTTGAGGCGAGACAAAGCACTGGTTAGCTTGGGTTAAAAGTTGCTAGCCTAGGGTTGCTTTACGCGGGAAAGTTATGAAAGTTAAGTGCCCTACCAACCTCCATTTTTATGAGATGTTTTGTGGTGTACTACCCCTGTAATGAGCACCACTTGTTGTAATCCAGGGGAGAGAAATGTTCGCTGGTGCTAATTGGCCCTGAATTTCAATACTTATTAGCAGGAGAAGTTGCACTCTCTACTGGTTGGTTAATTATTTGTTAGGGAGTTACTTGACCACTTATATTATAAAGAATAAAAGACTAATAAGACTAAAAAGTTGAATATTTAGATAGTTTATTAGTTGTGGTGTGGGATAAAAAACAGACCATCTTAATAAGTTGATACTTAGTATCGATGTGTTGAGGCTCAAAGTTCAAAATAGCTTAGTAATGTCTGCATTAGGGAATATTGTGATTTGACCTATTGGTGCTCTCAAAACTCCATTTGTTTTAATGGAACGGCTGATGGAGGGTCAGTAACAGGTAGAAATAGTCCATTAGGTAATGATTTTATATTTTTGACCCAATCAATTGGATGGAAATTATCTTCACTTGGTGGGACCCCATTTAGGCCTATAAAAGGGGCCAGTCCCCGCATAGGTGGTTTTTTAAATGGTTAATGGGGCGGGGAGGAGGTGGAAGGCGAGTCAGTAGGGCGTATGGCTACCAACCTGAAGGTTGCGGGTTTGATTCCAACCTTTTGCACATTGATTGGGGTGCCAGCTGAAGGAAGCTAATGGCGGTTAGTAAGTCTAATAACACAAAAACCGTAATTATGACGTTACCAGAAAAATTTTGAGTCCTGATCTAGAGGTGGAAAAACTTTCTTTGATGGAGTTGACACTGCTCAGGTTTCATTTCATTTCTTTTTCTTTCTTTTGGTAATGCCCATCCTCTGATCGGCTTGCCTCAGTTAGATAAAAATTAATGAGGCGGGGAGGAACCTCAGATAGACTACCCTTATTCTGCCACTTGATTGGTGCAATCCACTTACCCAAACTCGTGCTACTTGGCCAAGTATTATTTATATTAATTCCAAATTCAAAGGGTTCCACAAAGGATTAGACAGGGACTTTTGGCCGATTTGGTCCTTATTTTCATCCTAATTTTGAACCAAAACTCTTTATTACAATATTGGACTTGTAATTTTCTGACAGATGAGGCCACGTCTGGTTCTATTGATCAGTCCTCAACCAGTGGAATGGGTGCAAAAAACCCACAAACCAGTGGAGGTACATGTGACCAACTCACCACTGATGGAGATGACCAAGGCCCTTTTATAGGCGAGGGCAAACCAAGAACTTTTCAGTTAAAATGTGATGACATAGTGTGAATTAAAACTTCACCCTGCTAAGTTAAAGGATTTACATTATGAGGGCAATGACACCGCCAAAATTCCATATGAAAATTGACGCTTTTTTATACCTTTGGGGTTTGAAATAATTTTCATTCCACTGTTAATAAATGACAAATGAACCAAATTACGCCATGAGATTTTTTTGAGGTTTATAAGCATATATTACCAAACCTGGCAATCATCCAATCTCCAGAGTGACTCAAAGTTATAACGCGAGGCACATCTTAGGAGTGCCATTACTTAAACCAGATGTCAAGATGAAGATTACCAAATCATGTATTTAACAAATATTGAAAATGAGTACAATGAGCTAGCACCTAGAGAAAAACTATCTTTTGCTTTGATTGACTAAATCAAATCTGAATTTTATGTTTTTAAAAAATACAAAAACCAGACACTCAAATTGAGCAAATAAAACATAAAGTTAATGCCATTGACGCCTGTTGCCCCAGCTTAGGGTGGTAGTGCGCCACCTTCTGGCGTCCTTCAGCCAACACTATAGCACATCCAGGCTGGCTCTTCTAGCCCTCCCAATGCCACTGGGCATTATGTCCTACCTCGGGACTTAGCCCATCATCTTGTAAGATTGCAGGCAGTGCTCCAGAGCCCTTTGGTGCTCCCTCAGAGCAACCTACATCACAGCCTCCAGGTTGAATATGAGAATCTTTTCCCATACGTGAGCATGGCTATCATCAAGATGACCACAGCACTTTTTAAGCCTGCTAGATATATCGACTTTCACTCTTTTATGGGCTATTTTGATTTCAGATTTTAATCTGAGGCTAATGCAACATCATCTAAGCTGCCAATTATTTATAAAAATATTCCTATTATCACTGTTTGCAAATGGCTCCCAGATGAGGCCACTTTTGTTGTCCAGTTTTCTGGGTTGCCATCATTTCTCTCCCCTGAATGCCTTCGCCAAAACTGATGAAGTGTTTGGACGTTTATGGTGTAGACCCTGTTTTGCAGTTTGTGGTTCCCAATGGGGCAGGCCAGTTGGCAGGGCCTCATGCCTTTTCAACAGTCCACCCTTTCCATCGTGACATCCACCTCGCAATTCCCCCCCAAATGGTGATCAGATCCACACCTGATCACCCTTTTATGAGCGCATGTCAAAAATGGATGCACCATATGCCCCTTGTGCTTCAAATTGGATCATTCGAAGTGCAAATACCCTGCAGCTTCCACCTCTGCCGCTTCCACCATTCCTCCTTCTGGTGTCAGGCTTGCTGCTGCATTGCCCAAAGTTTTTGAGTGGGGCGTGATCCTCCCACTCCCTACCTTGGCTAATTCTGGCGCTGATTCCAAAGCAGCAGCCAACCAAAATTTTCATTAATTTAAAATTTTTTAGAATAACGGAATCCTGAGCTGATGGCTGATACAGTTTTGGCTAAGCTGCCATGGGCAACTGTTCACAGCCAATCAGGATCCACTACTGCACTGACTTCAGTGGCTGGCCCAGCATTAGCTGATTTAGATCCATTTGAAGCGCTCAAATGGATTGATGATATAGAACAGCCTTACAATGTTAAGCCCAATTTTGCCTTGGAGGATTTTTTTGTAAATCCTCCTGATTCATGTCCCCACCATTTTTATCTAAGAACGGTTTTCCTGCTTATAAAAATGTAAACAAAATGGCGGTAGAAGCAGCAGCAGCTCCTTCCATTACCCTTCTCCGCCAACATCTTCATTGGGTGATGGAACCCCTTGTTGAGGATATTCCCATCCCAAATTTCCCCCATAATTAGGATGAGACCACAAAATATGAAATTGAGGAGCTCACTTTTGGTGTGAGCCATGAATGCATCAATGCAGTAAAAACCTCTCTCTTTGACTCTAATCATCCTCAAACCCACCAGCGCATAAAGTCTTTCACTTGTGTGCTAGCTCTCATCACTTTCTCTGAGCATCAACTTGCTCAATACATTGAGGCAATGAAACCGCCGACCTCATTAATTAAGAAAACCCCCAATTATACCTCCTTATGCCACATGTCGCTGATGCCCCAACCCCTATGCTGTCCGCCATTGTCCGCCAGCTAAAGCGGGCGCCAGATAAAAGTTTCCCCAAAGCTTCTTCACCTTCTGATATGGCTTGCTAGGCTGATAACCTAGGGGATATATTGGGATATTTTTTCTTATTTCTAATAATCCCTTTATTTGGCTCATTCACAAATAAAGATGCATGGCAGCTCCCCCTTTTGAGTTGGGAACCACTAGTGTAAAAAAAGAGATAGCACCTAGAAGTAGGGACTAGCACTAAAACCCTATACATCCAGGTTCAGTGATAACTACCGAGATATGGAGTTCATAGTTGCAGCAATTAGCTCAAATAGATGAATATACAAAAGCAACAGTCAGATGATGTCTGAATAGAGGATCCTGAAAATTCTATTTAAACCCAAACTTCCAAATATTTTACAATATTTCATTACCATAAAACTTGTATTCTCAATGAAAGATAAACAATTTGTTTTATATCTTAATAAAAACCCTTTCTAAGTATCTTAAGTTTATCCTCTCTTTGTTTAAACTTTTGCTGTTTAAAGTATTAATAATCTCACTCTCTTTCCACTCAGTGTAACTTTCCGAGAAAATTACACAAATCAATAAAAGTAAATCTTGATCGCTTTTGTAGTTTCGCTCAAATGTCCTCAGATTCTCCTCTGGCTGATTCAGTGTGGGGAAGTGGAGAAACTCCCTCCGCTGTTTTCTGTCTGGCAGGAAAACGCGCTCATATTGGCTCACCCAGTCATTATAAACCCATGGGATGATTCGTTCCTCCCAAGGATCTTGACGCCCACCTTGCTCATACCCAAGAAGTACCTCACTGCCCCCCGGTGCTCCCCCAGAGCAACATGTGCTACAGCCTAAGGGTCAATATGGGAAACTCTTCCTATACCACAACCAAGCCATTATTGAAATGGCACAGGTGGTGATGACACCTGCCATATTTATAGATTTTCGCCCCTACAAGGGGTATTTCAAACTTGGCTTCACAAGTGAAGCTGATGCTGCCACTGCAGCAAATGTGCTCTTGGTATTCCAGGGCACACCTCTTCCCACAACTCAGACCCGGCTCCCAGTGGAAACCACTTTGGTGGTCCAGTTTTCTGGTTTGCCCACCCACCTCTCCCTGCAGTGCTCCACCATGAGCTGATGGATGGTTTGGAAGCCTATGGTTCCAGCCCCATCTTACAATTTGTGGTCCCAAATGGGGCCACATGACTCGCTGGGCCTCATGCGTATGCCACAATTAGCCCTGAATTTAGAAAAATACCAAGTCAATTCCCCTCGCACAGTTATTCCTTCAGCACCTGACCATCTCTTTTGAGCCCACGTCAATGGTGGGCAGACGATCTCTCCGTCATGTTTTGAGTTGGACCACTCAAAACGCAATTGCCCCTCAGCCACTTCTGATGGATTTGACTACTTGTCCGCCAACCTCCAATCCGCCGCCCACCCTGTACAAGTTCTGGCATGGGGGTACAATCCTACCTCCTCCTCCCTCAAAGCCTGTTGCTGCAGCTGCACCTGCAGCCACCAATCAGCCTTCTCTTCGCCCAATGCCACACATGATTTCTCCAATCAAGCATCAGAGTGGATCCCAGTTCAATCCCATACTTTCTCCAACAAATCAAGCAAACCTCAACCATACGCCGATTCCCCAATTCAATTCAACCAGAAGCCATGGGAGTTATTGGCTGAAATTGATGAATCAGGTAAGCTCATTGAAGAACCATCTATGCAGATCAAGCGGTTTGTTAATGCAGAATGGGACGCCAAATACCCCCCTGAAAATATACCCCACGGCCAAATGCTGAATCATTTTGCAGTGATCACCAGCTTGCACTTGAAGAAGCTGCAATACCAGATTGATGTCCCCTTAGTAAAGCTGTCGCCAAATCAGTGGTGATGCTCACTGGAGGAATTCCACCTCCTGTTATCCCCAAAGTCTTACTCAAAAGAGTAAAATCACAGTGAAACAATTACATAAAAATGATAATGACGCTATCCAGAAAGTGGGAACTGTAGCACGGAATCCAAAAGCTAAGGTTGCCCAAACTAATATCGCCACATTCGTTAAACTCTCAGACACCTGCATTAAAGCTGAAAAAGCTTTAGCATAATATATCAGTGCAATTTAATTAGCTGGCAATTTCCATGAAATATCAATCATTAGCAATAATAACCACATGTCGCCAATGCCCAGACGCCCTTACTGTCTGCCTTGACACATACCCTATTCTGGGAAGAGGAAGCTGCTGCCAAATATGAGCCCACCAATTCACCGTCCACTTCCACAATCGAAGGATAAGCGGTTTTGCTGCCCACCTGGTTAGTTGTTTTGTTTTAAGTGCTTCACTCAATCCGCTCATTTAGGCGTTTTGTCTGAACCAATTAGTTACGTTAGCTTTTAGTTTTAATTTTAGTTTCATTAATGTCCATCCCCTGGTCGGCTTACCTCAAATAAAAAAAGTGTAATAATCTCCAGTAACCAGTCTGGGATTAACCACTTTTGAAATAAGACACTCTCTGTTGAGGATATCTTGGTGCTGATAACTCAAGGGTGAGGTTAAAAATTTTTTTATTGAGTATAAGGGCCAAATATGTCAAGAATTTTCAAGAGCGTCAAGAAGTTCGCCATGGGCGCAGACAATTTTAACAAAAGCAATTGAAGCTATAAGGCTAGTATCAAAAGAGGATTTGCTTAATTAGAGTGATTGTGATTTTAGCCAAGGTTTTCTGATGCCTAATCCGCGCCAAATAGATCACCTGAGCAGCGATTCAGAATTTTATTTAAGTGAGCCAAGGCTGGCACACTGAATTTAATGCTCACTACAGGGTAGCACCATCAGGCACTAGATGATCACAATAGTTCTTCTGAGCAAATTGACAATGATGTGGATATAGAGGTGTATCACGGAGAGAGAGTAAAGAGGATTTCTTTAAAACCTAGTGATAGATGACGATACCACTCATACTAGACTCCATACCCTGAAATTTTAAGTGCATGATCTATGCACTGATCTTGAGCGCATCAAAGAGACCACTAGAAGAGCATGAGTTGCCTCACTTCCTATTGTGAGAGGACCATCCTTAATTGTGAAATCGGAAGCTACACTTAAGAGCTTTAAGGAAAGATTTGCATTCTTTGAAATATAAAACGTTGAGACCATCTCCGCTCTGAATGACTATGGATAACACTTGAAACAGTATGACAGCATGATGTTTGCGATGGATAAGTGTATTGAAGATTTGAAGTCACTGATGCATAATGTACCAGGGCCTACCTCTACTCGATTTATAACTTGAATAGAGGCACCTGTGTGGACCACTTAAAGAAATTCACCACAATTGGTCAAAACTTGTACTCATGTGACCATAATTCATGCCGATAGTGTTGAGGAGGATACCAAATTCAAGCCATATCTCAATAAAATGTACAAACCTGGATAGGAAAATTGCTGGCTTCCTCAATATGTACAAATTTAGCATGGATGGCGTTAGCAATCGCCTGAAGGCTCGCCATGTACAATGGTGCATGAGCTGCAAGGCTCAAGGAATCCTTAGCGTAAACTTAAAAACTGGACTATATTGGCCAGAGTCAAGAATTTTAATCTCTGTGTTCAGCAGTGAACTTGATGTCTAGAAATATGAAACAAGAGTTCTTGTTGATGAAGATGATTGAGAATGAGTCAGTTGCAAACTACGCTTCTTGTAACTACTTTAAGGCCCAGCAGTTATGGACCACTTGAATAATGGATTTTCCTACCTCCAAACCGTCCTATTAATCTCCATGGAGATGCATCATAACTTATGATGCACATGGCTTTGGAGTGCAAGAGCGTGACAACCCTCAAATTGCTTAAGGAGGCGCTACTCAATGTACAAGGGATGTACAATCCAATTATTTGAGCATAGAACTTACAACACTCCCTCAATGAATCAATAAGGTCGTTTATGTCGCCAATGATAAGGGTAAAAAGCCCAAGGAGAAGAGCAACAAACAGCCTGAACGCTTGCCACATCGAGAAATTAAATGCCACTTGTGTTATCAACCTGTGCACTTCATTCAATCCTGTCTGTTAGTTACCACCAAAACAAAGGAGCCAACACCTAAAGAGGACACTCCAAACACCGTGATTTTTGGTGGAACTCCACACTGAGGTGAGGACGATATGAATATGAAGACTTGCTAGTGCAGGTTAACACGCGTTAGGGGCGCCTAGAACAGTTCTGTACCTGCTAGATTGAGAGTTCATGGTGCTGATCAATCTGTATTGAGCAATACCTATTTGACCAAGTAAAAAGCCTACCCAAGTGATCAATTCAGTTGAAGAAGGAGAGCAGTTGGTCGCGTATACCTTCAAGAATGTTGCACCAGATGATGAACACACTACTAAGGCCAATACAAGCGATTTTTCTTATAGAAAGCTTGGGGAATCTGCGCCGACGTCCTGGCCCATTGTAAACCCCTTCTGCAAAAATATAAAAAAGGTGGAAGTTATCATCCAGAAGGTGCGCGTACTGGCAGTACTAAACACTGGGGTTCCAGTGAACATTATCTCCTTCAAACTTATGAAACTCAAGTTTATGCCGGACATTGACCACAATGTGAAATACCATACTGCAGGACGAGATGTTACCCACGCCTTAGAAACTTATTCTGCTTTTCCTTTATTATTTGGAAGCATGGTACTGATATCACCTGCAGTGGTGCTAACAACAACAATTACATTTTTCTGATTGGGAAACATTTTCTTCTAGAGTTTAGGTGAAAATCGACTTCACCACTAGCATGGTTAGCATCTTAAGCTATTAACACCCCCTAATGTTCAAGGATAAGGACGTTAGACCTCGAAAACAGCCTACATGCTTGGTCAAAGCAGACCAATTGATCTATCCAATTCATAAAACCTTTTTGGCGAAGGGTGTAAAGCAAATACCACCTACTGT
Source organism: Massospora cicadina (assembly GCA_022478985.1). Classification (NCBI taxonomy): domain Eukaryota; kingdom Fungi; phylum Entomophthoromycota; class Entomophthoromycetes; order Entomophthorales; family Entomophthoraceae; genus Massospora; species Massospora cicadina. Next base: position 116,662 of record JAKSZP010007999.1, on the reverse strand, counting down.
GAGCGCTGAAGAAGGACTTTTCTTGAGAGCTAGTAAAACCATGGAAATTTTACCAGGGGACCAAAGAAGAATGACCTTGTTAATCAGTGCTAAGATTAATCCTGACAAAATATTAGAAGTGTACAGTTGAGATGGAATATGAGAGCAAGATGCCATAATATTACCAGGATTCTATGATATACCTACTCTGGAGAGCTGAAAATTGTCTTGGGGAACATTACTACCCAACCAATCTGAGTAGAAAGAGTACAAGTTGTAGCACTGGATCGCCTGACCAGTTACTAAGATATTGAGTCCATATAAGCAGTAGAAGTTTTGATGAGCTCAGGTTTGAGGACGTGACACAAAGCACTAAAAAGAGTTGGACGAACTTTTAAATGATTTTAATGACATCTTCAGAACTGGCCCCAACAACTATGGCCTTTTTAAAGGGAGGTCCATAAGGTGGACACTGGTTCTACTATTCCCTTCAAGTCCAAACCTTACTTCCATATGAAGACAGAGGATGCAGTCATCATGCAAGAGCTCAATCAGTAGCCAAGAATGAGCTAATCCATCTATGAAAGAGCATATGGGCATCTTCTTTGTTACTGGTACCAAAGAATGATGGACTCATAGAGCTGTCATGGACTACCATCATCTAAATGAGATTGTTAAAAAGACTTGTAAATTCTGCTTAGATTTGATAATGCTTTGAAGCGCCTGGGTAGCTTAAAATACTTTTTGGCAATGGAACTAGCCAATAGTTACTGGAAAATGGACTCTCGCCCAAGGACCAGGAGAAATGCGCCTTAACCAGCACTCAAGGGTTGTTTGAACTTACGAGGATGCCGCAGGGGCTCTGTAACGCCCCTGCAACCTTCCAACTAGTAAAGAATCACATTTTTTGAAATCTTAAGTCATTGAGTGTGTTTTTATAACTTGACAACATCAAAATGTTCAGTCATACGTTTCAGGAATACATGCAGCAACTCCTGGAGGTCTTTATGCAGCTGCATGCATCCAACTTAAAAATTATATGGAAGCAAGTGCACTTTCTTCAAGTGACAACTGGAGTTCCTGGGGGAACAAGATTACCCCAGCTGTAAATAAATCCTTAGGATGGGAAAGTGAACGCAATTTTTCAATGGATCCACCAAGGAGTATGAAGGACGTTCAAGTGTTCCTAAAGATATAAGGGTACTACAGGCAGTTTATTCCTCATTTTGCGGACTTGGTGGCACCCCTTACCTACCTCCTGAATAAAGAGACAAAGTTTAAATGGATCCTGGAGCAGGCATTTGCGGAGTTGAAGGCACAATTGGTAGAAGCACCAATCTTAGATTTATTTGGGAAAAGTCGACCAGGGGACAAGCACTTCTGATATAGTTTATAAACTAATGAAATTCGAAAAATTAAAGACACCCCAGAGTGTTCAAGGACCCTCTTGTTGTCTCCAGGATCACCAAGTTCAGGATGGTAGGGAAGGGGGGTTATGTTGGCTTATTCTTGGATGCAGTATGTGTGAAGTAAAGGATCGACCTTTAGGAACCATATGGGGAACCATGTGTTGATTGTCCTTTGTTATGGGGGTCATGTGTCCGTACAGCCATGTTTGGAAATGTTCCAATATATGCTGTAGAAGCGATAGATGGTTTCTTGTATTGTAGGTGCTGCTCCTGTGAACGATTCTAATACTAATGTATGGATCGTCCATAGTGCTATTGCTACTATTAACGCCCTGAGGGATGGGTGGATAGGAGAGTCCATGTTTATAGCGGACATGTTCCTTGCTAGACTGAATGGTTGTCCATTTTCTTGGCGGAATAGGCGCATGGCCTCTTTATATATAGCCACTGATGTTGGGCATTATTCTAAATGATGGGCTAGGCTTCCATACTGACCACTTATTGTACATGAGTGTGAGTGGCATTTAACATTCAGATGTGCGGTATACTCTCCTCATGCACCTCCATACATGTGCTCTTATCCTGGGTTGGAGTAGAGGGTGATGTGTGTATCTCCATACTCTTTTTGAGTCTCCAGGTTGTAAAGTATGTCCATATGGTTCAGTTAGTCTATCCTGGCTACGGTACTCGAATTTCTGCATATTATGTTGTCTGTGACTATTTGGTCATTGATTTCCTGTCTGTGAGTTAGCCTTGGGTGTCCTCCTTGACTGGTTTGGCCGTTTATGTGGATCCGCCATGTCGCTCTTCTCATGGCTGGGAGTATTCATTTGAAAAGTGCAGGAGTGCCGTGTGGTCCTGCAGCTGTAGGATGGGATGCCAGATACTTGATTAATGTTTAGGTGATCTGAGTTTCTTAATTGGAGTGCTCATTTGAAGTTATATCTTGCTGTTCTGGCCCAATGTGTATCTGGAAGATCTGGGCTAGTCACCTGAGCTATCCAGGATCCTAGTATATGGGTCTCTTGCTCTACATAATTAGTAATCCCCATACCTCCATTTCTTATAGAGCCAAATAGGGTTTTGAGGCGTACAGGGGGGTTGTGGCTGTACCAGAGCCATCCTTGTAATAGGGCGTGAATTGTGTTGAATAAGGACGGTGAGAAAGCGATTGCATGGGCCATGAACCATATGATTGATAGAATCATAGAGTTGGCTACCGTGACCCTTCCTGTTAAACCTATTTGGTGTCCATGTAAAGAGACAATGCGTTTTGTTATTTTGTCTAGAAGTTGATTTTCCATCATGGAGTTGGCGTAAGCTCCTGATTCTAACCATACCCCCAAGTGACGGACAGGTCCGGTCATTGGATTGGTGGTGAAGGGAAGTTTCAGTGAGGTCATTGCTGATTTTCGCCTCCTACGTCAGGTGAGGAGTCTTGATGTTGTATTAGTTTGTTGGCCCAGGATAGATGGCATCCAATGGGTCTGATATTTTCCCAGGAGTATGATTTCCGTTTTCTCAGTGTTTAGTGATGCGTTGCTTATGACTGAGTAATATTGTATTATCTTTTAATTCTGCAAGCGTCCTGATTGTTGGATATTCCCACCACACAATCATCAGCGAAGGACATCGTTTTGACTGGTGGTTGTCCCTTGACATTGATTCCCTTGATAAGTGTATTTTTATTCCAGATTAGAGGGTCCAAGCTAAAATTGTAAAGTAGAGGGCTTAAGGGATCTCCTTGTTTGAGTCCTCTCTGTGGGAGGACTGTATTGGTTAGAAAACCTTCTCCCCGCACACCCATGGTAGCAGATTCTTTGAACATCATCACCCAGTTTATGAATCTATTTGGGTGTTTGAATTTTTGAAGAAAGGCCCTAAGATAGGTCCAGTTCACCCTGTTGTATGCCTTCTGTTGGTCTAAGAAAATAAGTTCTCCAGAGGTTTTGGACTGAAAGACACTTGCAAATGTGTGGATGTTGTCCCATATGGATCTTCTTGGAACAAATCCATATTGTAATGGGGATATCGCGTCATTTGCATTTTCTTCTAGTAATTTGGCCATGATTTTGTGAAAATTTTGGTATCTGTGTTGGTTAGGGATAATGGGAGCCAATTGGAAAGGTATAGTCTGTCTCCTTTCTTGAACAGAGTGACAGTGTAGGCTTCTTTGCCTCCAGGTAGGAGGCATGTTTCCATAATACACCTTTTATTAAAGCTAGAAGAATCATAGAGATGTTAGTAAAATATTTTATATAAAATTCATAGGGAATGTCATGGTTGAATGACTTTATAGTGGGAAAAGATGCTAAAAACAAGGCTGAGCGACAGGAGGCCCAGAAGGTGAAGCTTCAGGCTCTTCCTGACCTGAAACACACCTTAGATCAACGCTGGGTGCAAGCCAAGCATGCCCAGGTTGATACTAATGGGGTGCAAAGCGCCCAGCCTCTGATTGCGGCCCAGGCACAAAAACGAACGATTTACATTCTGAACAAGGACAGTTCAATTTGCTTGGTTGGAGAGCAAGGGTTCGAGTCCCACTCTAGCTATGAAATTCTAAGCTCAGGTAAAATACGGCTTCAATTGATTACTCGAGTGAAGGCACTCTTGGTGTATTTTACTAAAATGGATGGAAGCGTCTGTTTATTGGAGCGTCAAGGCTTGGGCGCATTTCCACAGAACCCAAATTTCCCTGACACACTTTAAATATGTTTTTGCAACCAACATCCCTTGTTGGTCAACTTTCTTTAATAAATTTAATCGTTATTTTACATTTTTTTACAATGTTTCTTTGGGCGAACATGGTGGTGGACCTCTTCAGGACGGTCTCCAACTATGTGGGCCACTACTATTATCACAATTTACATGAATTCCAGGTGCTTTCTTGGGCCATTTAGGTCTCCTCCAGACCGAGACACCCAAGTCTACTCACTCCAAGTTACCCTCGACTATGGACCCCATGTTGGTGTCTACTCAAGTTGGGAGGTTTCTTACTTACCTGTTCTCATATGTGGTGCTTTACACCCTCGCCTGGGTTACCTCCTGCTCAAGCACCATTCTAGGTGCCTCATTCCCTATTCTCTTAACAGCTAGTTCCCTAGCAATGTGGGTTCGCGCTCCACATCACTTTTCTGGGAACAAGAGAGTTACAGACACTCTCTTGACAGGGAATCCCATCAGGTCCAGGCATTTCCCTCTTGGTGCACCACGTACTACTCCCCATAATTCCTCGCGCAATATTAAGTTGATTAAATTGTTATTTTGGGCAGCAGTGTCAATATGTGCGCTTGAAAGGAATTTTTCAATTTTTTCTGCTTTGACCAGTTTGGATTTATACAATTTTGTATATAACCTGTGCACTTCATTCACAACTTCTTTAGGTGTTTCTGCTATGGATTTGTCCAGTTGATGGACCTGTGTGTAAGCTATCATATTTTATGGGTGTGGAATCGGCAGAAAAAATGGCTCAAGCAAGTTTCTTTATATCTTATGTTTTTTGCTTTATAATAAACTCCAAATCAGTGTTGGTGTTCATGGATCAGGGTGTTTAGCTGAGCATAAACCTCCGCCCATTTGCAACCCCATCCAGGGCTGTACCCTGTGCATGGGACGTTGTTTTCTAGGTGGTTGATTTCTGCCAAGGTGTGCTTGATAATGGCTGAAGCTGCCCTGTGATTTCTAGACAATGTATGTTTGATTTGTTGGGTTGTTGCTTTTTTGAAGTTTTCCCAGGTGGTTAGTGGGTCCAAGCAGAAAGGTGTTTGAAAATCATGGGTTGAGGATTTTTTCTCCATCCAGGATTGAAACTCCGAGTCAGCTAAACTTCTCAGCGTATTCTGCACCATCTGGGTGCTTGGGTACTTGGTTCCTCCAGTTTGTAGGACACTGAAACTAGCTGATGGTTGGAAATTCCGATTTTTGTGGTTTGAATTTTTACATTTGGTGACAGAAAATTATTGGTGTGAGTATCAAGTCTATCCGTGACATAGAGACAAGTGTAACATTGTGTAAATGTGGGAGTGTCATGTTTTGTTGCAGAGGTACTCTTTTTGGTTGCAGATCATATAGTCCCAGGGTGGCCTTTAATACATGGAGTTCCAGTTGCCCTTGTGGTACCTCCGTTGTGCATGGCCATCAGTCAGTATCTGGGTTAATCCAGAAGTTTATGTCTCCCATGATAAAAGTGCTTTCTGGTAGATTTAGTTGTGTTAGGGCCATTAGAAATTTTCTTTTGTCAGGTGCACCGTTTGGGGCATAACACTGGCAACTGTGTGCACTTTGGTGTGCCATGAGAAGGTTATAGCGAGTATGCGGCCATCCAAGAACGAATTTTTATTGATAAATTTATTGTTTTGGTTTGCGCATACTATCACCCCACAGTGTTGTGACAAAAACAATATTGTTGGGAGGAGCATTTTTTCCCATGCCTCCTCCTCTTCCTGTGGACAGTGGGTTTCCTGCATTGCCAGGATATCCATAGGTGGGTTTTGTAGGAGACTCAAATTCTTGGCCCAGGATGTTAAGGCCTTGAGTTCCGCTATGTTCAGCAACCCTATCTCTACTGAGACGCCCAATGCACCTCAGGAGCGGTTATAAGGGCCCCCAACCCTACTCCATTGCTCACGTTACTCTCCAATGAACCTCTGCAGCGGAGGGCATAGTCATGAGTAAGAGTTGGGGTGTATTCTGCCCCTTTTATTGCCGCTGTTTTCGCTCCTCTCTTGGCTTTGCTTAGTTTCAATTTTTCATTGAAGTGCACTTGTGTGCTTTTATTGGACGCATTAATTTGTTGCGCATTCCATTGTTGATTTTCTTTCCCAATTGGGTTATATTCCACAATTTTGGGGGTGCGCTGAATCCAATTTTGCTACATCATATCCATATTAGGTTCTACCAAAAATTAATCTGTTCGGATTGGGTGTTTGGTTTTCCACAGGATTTTGATTAGTTCATTGATTCAAGTTCATCCATGTCTTCCTGGATCTGTTCAGGCGAAATGGATGATTCCGCTGAGGCCTTTGCCTTGGCTGCAACCAGCTTGTGAGCTTGTTTGGACATTTTTTGTTTTTTGGGGAAATCAGGTCAATTATTTTATATTGCACATGTTCTCATCAATTGAATGCTTGTGTTGTGTCTGTGATTTTGGCATGCTATGAGTTGTCTTCGCCCTATCCTCCTCACAGAATCCCATTTCTCTCAGTCCTTCTTTTATGGGGCAAGCACAAATCTTGTGATCAAAGTCCTGTCAGTGGTTGCATATGGGGGGTGCGCTCTCCACTGTTGCATGGAACAGCTGGGATTTTTTCCCATCAATGGTGAAGGATGCAAAGTGAGAAATTTTTGTAATATCCTCCACTACCTCCTGGTTCAGGGAAATAATTGCTTTTGCCTTCCAAGTGCTAAGGATCAGCATCAGCTGGAATCTTTGCATCTCAATTTGTTTGATTTCTCTGTAGGCTTCCAAGCCTTCTCAGAGATGTCTTTTGACCACTGTGCGCACCAGTGTGGTTGGAAGGTAATAAAAAATTATAAAAATGTCTTTGGATTATGTCCAATGGGTGCGTTTGGTCAGTACCAAATGCTGTCTGTTGGGAAGGTCAAGTACTACTCTGACCTTTGCTGCTTCATTTGCTTCTTCCGCGGTTTTGGACCAAAGATCTACCCAACCTTTGCAGATAGTATGGGTTGTTAAGTACACCGCATGAGGGAAAAATTTATGTTGGGCTTCGCTGAACTTTTCCCACATTGTCAGTGTTTCTACGCCCAGGAAAACTTGTATCCCGTGTTCCACAGATGACAGTAGTTGTGATTGAGATACTTTCATATAACTGCAGTATTTTACCAAAAAATTAATGAAACCTGTGGGGAGCACCACCTCAGGTTTTTTGTTTTTACTGAGATTTTCATTTGTACCTATGCGCTTGGTACCCTTGGCCATGCAGGTCTGAGTCCGCTGCCCTTTAACGCATTCACCTAACTCTTTGCTTTATTACTCATACTCATCTCACCTTGTATTGATTATCAAATTGTGCTGTTTGGATCGAATCATATTACTAAAAGTGATAGTAATTGGAAGGAAAAGTAATGTGGTCTGAGGACAATAGCAGAAGCACCAATTATAGCCTACCTGGACTTTAATAAGACCTACTTGTACACCAACACCAGTGATTTGGGACTTGGTGCAATTTTGGCACAACTGGATAAAGATAGGGTAAATCAATTGATTGAGTAATATTCCATAGTTTTTAAAAAAGCTGAAGAGAATTTCACAGCTACCAAACATGAATGCATTTCAGTAATTAGAGCAGTCAAGAACTTTAGGCCTTATCTATAAGGAGTACATTTCAAAATAGTTACAGATCAAACGTCACTCCACTGGCTAAGGAACATTAAGGATCTTGATGGACTCCATGCCCATTGGGCCGTCCTCCTTTAAGAGTATGATTTCTAAATCATACTTTGATCAGGAGATAAAAATTTCAATGTGGATGGTTTGCCATAAGAACCAGTGTTTAACCTGCAAGTCTCTGAAAGCAATCGCCTCTACAACCTAATTTGGCTACCTGAAGAGGTTTGGCAGGACGAGGTAAAAGAAGTAAAGAGTGTTTGCGCAGATGTTCTAAAGACACCCAGAATGTCAATGGAAATTTACAAAAAGAAGGTTCAAGACTAAAATTTTCCATACATATAACTCAGTGATTTCATGGAGATAGTGATGAAGGGTCACAAGCATGTGAGCCATGAAAAGTTTTAAAATACGTTGACATACATCAAGTAAATGTTCTAATGAGAATGCATGTCCAAAGAAGTACACCAAGCATTGGAGTTGTGTGTACCTTCTGCCAGTTTTCTCCCACTTGAAAAGTGATTAAAGTTTACGCCAATTCCCCCCACTGCACCATTCAGCAATGTCTCTTTTTTTAGTACTAGATGGTCCCTTCAGCAATGTCTCTATTAACGTGGTGGGACCATTTCCAACAGCATTTAGTGGCACCAAGTTTATCCTGGTGGCAATTGACCACTTCACTAAGTGGTTTAAAGCGTCCACAGTCAAACATATACAGTAAACTCCACTGCCCATTTCTTGTACAACCAGGTGATCACATGACACGGATGCCATCAAATTCTCTTATCAGAAAATGAAAAAAACTTTAGCTTGGACATAGTGAAGAAATTTATGGATTTGTAGGGGTGAAACAGTAGTCACTACCCTAAACAATCCATCCTCAAACAGAAGTGCTGAAAGAGAAAATGGGACCCTAGGAGGAATTTTAAAAAAATATGGCTTTCAATTACAAACAAAAATGGGACCAGATGTTGCCATCATCGTTGTTGGCTTACCAGTTAAGCATCATATTGTGATTGGGATTCTCCTACAAAGATCTATATGGGCGAGAGGCCACGCTGCTTACTCTCCTAGTACTCATCATAGCGTCATATAAAAAACCTACAACCCAGGTGCTACCAATAGGAGTTGGCCAAAGATCTTATAAAAATACAGGTAGATATCTCACTCAACATTGAAGCAAGCCTCCCTCTAAGTTAAAAATTGAGTCAGAGAAGAACCAAGTAACCCAAGTTTAACATATTAGACAAGGCTTTGTTCTATCACCCCAGAGGAACGCAATCTGAGAATCTACAGGCCATTTGAACTGAGCCTGCTACTGTGTTAACCAAGAGAAGAGTGGAATACTCCATCATGGATGATGATGATAACATTGTTTTTAATAGAGTGCAAGCCTGGTACCTATGATTATTCTCCAGGTCTTGTCTTGGAAGGAGTTTATCACAGATGGGTCCATGACCGGTGTTACTGGACAGCTCTCAACCAGTAGAATGGGTGCAAACAACCCCAATCTAGTGGCGGTAATGGCGACCAACTCACTACAGATGGGGGCAACTAAGGCCATTTTATAGGCGAGGGAGAGCCAAGAGATTTTTAGTTGGAAAGTAATGATTTAAAGTGAAATTTTTTTGCCCTGCCAAGTTAGAGGATTTACATTATGAGGGCAATGACGCCGCTGAAATTACATATAAAAATTGACCCCCTTTTATATATTCAAGGGTCTATTAATTTGCATTCCGCCAGTGATGATATGATGAATAAGCCAAACTAAGCTGATGAGAGCTTTTGAAGTTCAAAAGTTTATATTACAAAAACTGATAATCATAGAATTTCCAGAGTGACTCAAATACGCGGTGCAAGGCGCATGTAGGAATGTCATTGTCAGAATTTTAACCATATATATTCCTTTGATGATATATCAAGATTTGAGGTGAAATAGGATAATCACAGTGGAATGGCTTATTGACTGGATTTCATGGTTATTGATGCGATTGCTAGGTAGTTGCTCCCTAATTGGGTTAAGCTGAATCTAAGTATTACGCCAAGTTTGGAAGTTAGGATCAATAGAAGCCAATTGATGGTCTAATTTAGTATATGAATCACCAGCGACTAGTAGCCAAGGTTGACCCACTTATATTAATTATTAAATATCAGTAAAAACTGACAATACCGAGCTCAAGGCATCCAAGGATGTTTCCAGCGCCTAATTTAATATTCAAATATTGCCTGAGGAAGGCAATTCCCTGAACAATCAACTATGATGAGTCAAAACGTGTTGTTGGCAAGAAGCTGTGAAATCCCAAGTTACCAAATGGCCAAAGATGTCTAGCGCATAATATTAAGTTGCATCCAATTCAAGAATAATTTATATCAAATAAACATACAGCTCACTGGTGACTCAAGGCTGAGGATGAGCTGAAACTAATTTTGAAATTAAAAAGGATGGGGCAAGAAGGTTAACAACAGTAGAAGAGAAAAGCACAATGAGAGAGTAGTTGACTAGAACCAGTGATAAGCTGATAGGCCAGCGATGGACACAGTAGCCCTTTTGTACATATGAATTCCTGGTGCTCCCCTTTCAATAAACATCTCCCTTTGCCTAATCTACCTTTCTTATAAGTTTATAATTTTGTTCTTGTTTGTTGGGGTTAGTCTGGGGGATACCTAAATGGCGCGGGTGACTCAAAAAGGGGTCAGCCAGAGCTTCTGGTCCCATCACCTAAGTCAAAATGGCAAGGGCCAACCAGTCTTCATACTGGTTGGCCTGCTGACCAGCAGAGCCCATTGTGACAGAAAAGCGATTTTCTGACAGTGATGCTCAGTACAGGGGGACCATTAACAAACCACAAATAAATCAGAAATTCTCCAATTTGTGGTCATAGCATATCAGGCCTGCACCAAGGGATTTTCACCTTAATTGCTGCACTTGCAAAAACTGTGGAAATCAAACCTGTTTTGGAAGCACTGCTCAAAAAAGAGGAGCTTCTTCAGGAGTGTGACAACGTAAAAAATCAACTTGAATTGCGTTAGTTAGCTGCGGATACTTGGACAACAGAACAGACAACTCGCCAATCACCTGGACGATGCAACAGAATAACTACACTACAAAGGGCGGAAGTTAACACCTACCTTTTATCCGCCTCATCCCCATTGGAAAGTGGAAGAACAAGGGGTCGCTAGGGAAGGTTCACTATATGACAAATATGAGACTGGATACCCAACTGAAGAGCTTTTCTTCAAACATATAAGCAGCGTGAGCCGCTTAAGTTGTGATGGCAGCTCTGGGGATGATTATGTTTTGACCCAACAAAACCCTCAGGTGATGGCAGTCCTTCCCATTGAAAAGCCCACTATCACCCAAAAAGCGAGTTTTTAACAGCCATCACTCTAATTTTGATGTCAAGACAAGTATTAACAAATCAGGTAATCAACCAATATCAATAATAAGTACAATGAGCCAGCACCCAGATTTGAGGAGTATCACAAAGGCCCATAAACATCCTGGTTCAGGGGTAACTACTGAGAGATGGAGCTCACAGTTACATCGTTTAGCTCAAATGGATGAAGATACATAAGCAGCAGTCAGAAGATGTTCAATATCAAATCTTGAAAATTTGTTATTAAAACCTTAAGATCTATGTACTTTTAAAATAGTTTTTTTACTTTAAAACTTGTATTTCCACTGTAATATAAACAATTTGTTTTATTTTTTAATAAAAACTCCTTTCTAAAGAATCTTAAGTTTATCCTTTTGTTTGCATTTTTGCTGTATAAAGTGTATTTATCACCAGTGATCAGTCTAGGATTGACCAATTTGGAAGAAGACACTCTCTTTTGAGGATACCTTAGAGCTGATAACGCCATGAAAGAGGTGGAAAGGTTCTCGTTGATCCCTAAGGGCCAAGTATGTCAAGAAAGTTTAAGAGTGTCAAGAAGTTCGCCATGGGAGCAGACAATTTAACCAAGAAATTAAAGCTACAAAAGTATCAAAGGAGGATTTGCTTAATGAGAGTAATTTTTGATTTTAGACAAGGATTTCTGATGCCTAATCTGCGCCAAGTAGACCACATGAGCAGCGATTCAGCATATTAGTTAAGTGAGATGAGGGCGGCACATGGACTATATGTAACTCTATATCATCCCCGGAATATTTATAAGCAGTATGAAATATTCACTGGGTAATGATATAAAAAGATTATAAGTTCCAATCAAAAAATAATTTAAGTTGATTAGTCAACTTCAACAACTTCTCCTATTACATCCCTTTTAGCTAGGCTTATAGATGTCATACTACTTGGGTTTAAAGAATATTATTATATAGGAGATGCTCTTTCTGCTGAGAATCACTTTTTATGATCATTCTAATCTTGAATTTCACCCTCTGACAAAGAAAATTGTAGACTATTACCTAAATGTGGGTAACACCCAATACTGAACCTGATGACTTAGCCAAATGTGGAAGAAACTACCTCAAATGCTACAACTCCCAGTCAGCCACTTTAATGTCAACTAAGTTCATATGCTTACAGGCAGCTGCCACAAAATCAGGCACCTTTTCCAATAGGGTGGACACCCTAAAAACACCATCTCACCTGATTGCACCCCTAAGCACTGCAACCCTAATTCCTCAGCTTGAGCTGTGGTCCAACAAACCACTATATGCCCTCAAATCAGAGTTACCACTTCCCGCACTGTTTAAGAAGCACCTTCACCCAGGGAAGGCATACTATAATGGATGGCTATCCACCGCATAGGTCCAAATGTGGTGGAAGGTAATCCATCATGATGATCAAAAATAACGGGGTTTTAGAAGGACATGCCAACACAAAAAAATTAAAGTTTGGGCCAGAAGCTTTATTATTTTATGTAAAAGAGCGCTCTCTCAAGGAAAGCCCTAAAAACCTGCGAGTTTCAATATGGGGTTTATTAAAACTTTTGGGATTCTTATTACCAAAAATTGAGGAAATCAGCGCAGCACAGAGGGAGGAAGCAAAAAGAAGAGCTGAAAAAATTCTGACTTCGCCATCAAGATCAAGTGTCTTAGATCTTGATGAAATTATTGAGAGTTGGATGAGATATCTGGTGCCACACAACAAAGGGTAGTTACGCAGGTTCCAAAAAGGTAAGCTTTACAAAAGTTTGTATCATTTTTTCATTTACTAATAGCATTATTGTTTAAAGTTGGATTGTTACATCACTCCCTTCTAAGATGGAGGCATCAGCGGGCAACAACAAAGGGTAATGGAGAGAGGAGATGGCAGGCGCCCAAGGAAAGATGAAGTAGAGACCCAAAGATAGCACTGCATGATTTGGCATGGTAGGCATGGCAAGCACTGGCACGGCATTTACACAGCAGTGAGCAAATCCACTCTCACATGAGGTGGCAATGGCAAACACCATTGTCTTTTGGGATGCAGGTGGAGGGCATAGCCACAGAAGATTGGATGGGAGGTATAACCAAAAGGCATGCGTTGTGTTGCTTTAAATAATAAATAGTGCTATGGGTGCGTACAGCCTAAATCCGGGTATGATGAGAGATGGGAGAGCGAAGGTCATTTTGTGGGTAGTGGATTCAGGGCATCAGAACTTGGTGGGGTGCAATAGGAAAGATCTTGAATAAATGTAATGAACGGCCATAAGTTGCATAGTGTAAGGCACTGACACCAGCTATCTGGATGGAAAGGGTTGTAAATCCCTTTAGGACCAAAAAGGGTTCAAGCCCCAAGGCCTTGAACCTCACTCAAATCTCAATCTAGGGCATACTCTGGATGAGAGATGGGTAGCCGCCGCCCCTCCCTGTTTGCCCTATACCCTTTCCGCATTGTCAGATAGTTACCCGTCTGATTTTGTAATAAGAGTGATTTGGGTTTAAATACACAAATACTGCCCAAAAACCCTGGTTAATTCTCGGTGGAACCCCTTGAATTTAGGCAATGAGATTTCCTCCTCTACATGGCCAAATAGGCCTATAGTTAATAGCAGGGTTACGCCAAATTGTTGGCGAAATCAGTGGAGCCATTCTGAGGTCCCCCATCCTGTAACTAATTTAGTTCAAACTTCCCTGCGGATACAAGCTCCTTTTATAGGCTTGGAGGGGGTCTCTCAAGGTGCAAATATTTCTTTCCCACAATAGATTTGGGTCAAATACATTAAACTTTACCTCATGGACTTGTCCTACCTACTATCAACCCTTGATCAGCTGTTACATTGAAAACAAGGCGAATTTTAAGAGCTCCAATAGATCAAAGCCCTATATTCCCTATTTTGGATGCTCAAAGCTTATAATGAATATCTTTTCCAAATTACTTTAAGCCTCAATGCAATATATAAAAAAGCAGCCCTATATTAAGGGGATTCGCTTTTTATCCCCCCTATTGCACTTAATAAAAAAACTTATAAAAATCACCTCTTTAGATTTGTTATCAGTTCTCATTTTTTTATATAAGTGTAGTGTAAAAACCCCCAAATTTTTAACAACAGGAGCGTTTCAATACTCTCACCCCTGCTAATTGCTAAACTACTGTGCCCCAAGCACCACGAGCATTAAAATATTAGAATTTCAACAAGTGGTGCTCACTACAAGGGCCCTGTACACCATAAAACTTTCAACTAAAATTAAGGTCAGTCAAGTAAGTAACCTTCCTCCCCTTCCCTCTGAAAATAAATTAAGGATAGTTGCACTTGAACAGCAACTAGCCAGTGCCCTATCACGCCTTAAGAAGCTCAAACAGCTAGTTTATTCCACTAATGTTCCCTTTAAACCCCTTCAAAAACAAGTTCACCCCTGGTGAGGGTAGCATTGTCTCATTTTTATATGTCCATATATCTGCCATAGGAGGCGCGACTGAAAAACAGAAAATCCAGCATATACTCCTCAATTAAGTCACATGGCCCAAGAGGTAATGATTCCATATATGGACTCCCTTACTACTTGGACAGCGGTCAAGGAGGCACTTATTCAGGAATTTGGCTCAATGCAGAGTGTCATGTAGACAGAAGGATAAGTCTAGATTATCTGCCAGTCTGGATGCTGAAGCACCCAAATGACAAGCCTGAATGCCAGAGGCACTGCTACTCGAATGACAGTTAATTGAAAGGGAACAGATTTTGCCAATGAGCACCCACTAGTCATGATTGTGAATGGAAACCTGGTTTAGAACCTGGCAAAAATGGCCCAGGGCCTACGAGTTTTGGAGCTGGGAAAAATTGGGTCAGGTAGGGTGGTTTAAATTTTTTCAGAATATAAATGGAATTTGGGAAGCATGATTTTTATTGGAAGTAAAGATAGAAAATCAACTGAAAATTTTCTCAGTGAGTTATGACTGTTTAAATAAATTATTAATTTAGGGAATAGCTTAGTAAAGCTTGGTAAGGGCTCTTGAGGACTTTCCTAAGCTGGTGAACTTCAAGTGGAGGAAAATATTTACTTTAACTGATTTCAAAATTGTCAGAGGTAGAAAAATGCTCTTTCCACTTGGCATAACTTTCCAAGAAAAATATATGGAAAACAAAGAAATTAAATTTTGATTGCCTTACTTAATTTCACTCCAATGTCCTTGGATTCTCCGTCAGCTGCTCTAGTGTGGGGCAGTGGCAAAACACCCCCCGCCATTTTCCGTCTGGCAGGAAAATGCACTCAGCCTGGCTCGCCCAGTCATACCAAGACCCCTGGGATGATTTGTTCCTCCCAAGGATCTCAACTCCCACCTCGCTCATACCCAAGCGGTGCCTTATTGCCCCCTGGTGCTCCCCCAGAGCAAAATGCATTTTGGCCTAAGGGTCAATTATGGAAAACTTTTCCCTTACCATGACCAATCCATTATCAAAATGGCTCAGGCGGTGATGACACCCACCAGTTTTATTGACTTCCACCCCTATAAGTGGTATTTTAATCTCAGCTTCACTGTGAAGCTGACGCTGCCACTGTGGCAACTGTGCCCCTGGTTTTCCAGGGTACCCCTCTCCCAACAATTTGGCCCAAGCTCCCGGCGGATACCACTTAGGTGGTTCAGTTCACTTATTTGCCCACCCACCTTCCCCCTGAGGTGCTTTACCAGGGGCTGATGGAAGGTTTGGCAGCCTATGGCTCCTACCCTATCTTACAATTTGTGGTCCCAAATGGGGCTACACGCCTCGCTGGGCCTCATTTGCATGCCACAATCAACTCTGAATCTAATAAAATTGCATTGTGAATTTCCCCTCGCACTGTCATCCTCTCTGCCCTTGACCATCCATTCTGGGCCTGCTTCAAGGGCGGGCAGACAATCTGTCCATCCTGCTTAGAGTTGGACCACCTGAAATGCAAGTGCCCATCCCTAGCTGCTTCTGACAGCTCTGACTTTTCATCCACCGGCTTCCAATCTGCTTCCCACCCCACGCCAGTTGTGGTATGAAGTACAATCCTACCTCCCAGTCCCCCAAAGCCTGTTGCTGCAACTGCGCCTGCAGCCACCAATCAGCCTCCTCCTCGCCCCAGTGCCACAAATGCTCCCTCCAATCAATCACAGGATTGGACCCCAGTTCACTCCCATGTGTCCTCCATTGAACCAACTAAACTCAGGAATATGCCAATTCCCTAATTTAATATAACCAAAATCTTTGAGATCTGTCAAGATATTAATCAGATGGATTCCTTTTGATAGTATCAGAATTAGGGGTTTCAGTTAGTCGGGCATAATTGCCAGCTAATTGCCTAGTTTGATACTATTTAATACATATTTAATCAAGTTTAGGTTTGGCGGAAGCTGCATTCGCTGCTGAAATGCCATCTGAAGATCATTGTGGGAGTTTCCAGTGAAAAGCCAATGTATCCATTATAAATCATCTAAGAATGGTTTTACCGACTAATTCAGAGCACTGGTGACTCATGCTGAGTATGCTCAAAGTCCTATTAAATTACAAATTTATACATGATTGACCAGCAACATATGCTGAGGATGGATTGACCTAATTTATTATTTAGTGATCAGATAAGCGGATCTGGAGGGAATCGCTTTATAGTATGAATGAATAAAGAGATGATCTAATAAAGTTATGGCATCAAGTGACTAATGGGTCTTCCAGTATTTGATTGGCCAATGAGTACTTGGGTGCAGTAGCCCAGAAGTATCATAAATAGCCGTTCATTCCCTCATAATAAACATCTCTTGTTTGCCCACCTTTCGTTTTTGTTTGAAGTAGCTTAAAGCAACTATAGTGGGGAAGGTGAGATAGGAGATCCCCAATAGGCGCAGGAAATCACACCTGGAGTGGCCAGTGCTGCAAGCTCCCATGCCTCCTCCCTATGAGGAACTGGCGGGAACCTGGCCAGCTGGCTACCAGCGGATGCACTGACTGGCTGCCAGCCTTGCGGGGTGCAGCGCGAGAGTGCCATAGCAGCCCAAGATGGGGGATGGACTCACCATGGCATGCTCAGATGGGTTAGTGAAGGGTAACGAGGGTGGGGCAGTGCAGAAGTGCCTGAGCCCAGGTTGGGGGCAGGACTTGCCGGGGCAAATGTTGAGGACACCTGGGGCTAAAGGCAAAGCCATTGGTGGTTGGTTGGTGGGTTTGATGCGGACTTGTAGGGGTTGGTATACCAATGAAGTCGAAATGGCAAAGAGCCAACCAGTCTTCATACTGGTTAGCCTGGCACACTAGCGGAGCCCATGTTCGATTTTGTGACAGTGGTGCTCACTACAGGGGGCTTTTCTAGTTGGCTGCTCGAGTAGTTGGAGGTTTGGTTAAAGAGTGGTGAAAGCCACTGGTTAAGACCAGCGCTCCTTCAAGGGGGTTGGGGGTATTGGCCCACCATCGGCGTGGGTCACACTGATGGAATACCATATACTTAAGGTGAGGGCAATGTCAAGATTCTAACCAGAAGGTTTCTTCTAATAGTATCAGAATTAAGGCTTCAGTTAGTCAGGCGTAATTGCCAGCTAATCCCCTAGTGATACTATTTAATGTTATATATTTAATTGAGTATAGGTTTGGCAGAAGCTGCGTTCACTGCCAAAATGCCATCTGAAGATTGTTGTGGGAGCTTTCAGTGGAAAGCCGATGAATCTGTTATGAATCATCTGGGAATGGTTCCACCAACTACTTTGGAGCACTGGCGACTCAGGCCAAGGATGCTCAAAGTCCTATTTAATTACGAATTTGTATACAATCGACCAGCAACTTATGGTGAGGATGGATTGACCTAATTTCTTATTTGGTGGTCAGATGAGCGGATCTGGAGCGAATCGCTATGAAGTATGGATGAATGAAGAGATGATCTGATAGAGTTATGGCATCAAGTGACCAATGTGCTTTCTTGTATTTGATTGGCCAATTAGTTTTGGGCGCAGTAGCCCAGAAGTAGTATAAATAGTCATTTATTCCCTACTAATAAACAATTCTTGTTTTCCCACCTTTCCTTTTTGTTTGAAGTAGCTTTGAGCAACTAAAGTGGGGAAGGTGGGATAGGAGATCCCCTATAGGTGCAGGTGATCACGCCTGGAGTGGCCAGTACTGCCAGCTCCCATGCCTCCTCCCTATGAGGGACTGGCGGGAACCTGGCCAGCTGGCTACCAACGGATGCACTGACTGGCACTAGCCTTGCAGGGTGCAGCGCGGGAATGCCATAGCCACCCAAGATGGGGGATGGACTCGCTGGGGCATGCTCAGATAGTTTGGTGAAGGGTAACGAGGGTGGGGCAGTGCAGAAGTGCCTTAGATGCCCAGGAAGGGGGTAGGACTTTCTAGGGCACATACTGAGGACACCTGGGGCTTAAGGCAAAGCTGATGGTGTTTGGTTGGTGGGTTGTATGTGGACTTGTAGGGGTTGGTATGCCAATGAAGGCGAAATAACAAAGGGTCAACCAGTATTTATACTGGTTGGCCTGGCACACTAGTGGAGCCCATGGTCAATTTTACAACAGGTTCTATTAGCTGAAATTGATGAGTCAGTGAATATTTTTGAAGGCCCACTATTCAGCTTGAGCGGGTTTATATATGCTGACCATGACGCTAAACTAACCCCTCATTTATTCACCCCCAGCAAAACGCCAAAACGTTCTGTGGTGACCACCAGATGGCTGTTGAAGCAACAGCTAAGCCAGATTGTTATCCTCTTCGCTAAGCTGCTGCCAAATTCAGTGGCAATGCTCGCAGGAGGAATCCCTCCTCACATTATCCCCTCCTCTGATAATATGCTTGAAAAAGAGATGGTGACTGAATCTCACAATGCTGCCAATGACGCCATCCAGCACGTGGCAGCTGTAGCGCGGAATCTCAAATCCAAGATTACCCGCACTAATGTCGCCATGTTTGTAAAGCTCCCTGATGCACGCATGAGAGTAGAAACAACTTTGGCCAGTTACATCAGATCTCTTATATTCAACTGCTCTCTTCCTGCCACCCCAAATATTGGAATTTATCTCCGCATCCCAATGATGCCCTGACGCCTCTGCTCTCCACTGTAGCTCATGCCCTGCTTTGGGGTGAAGCAGAGGCTGAGGATGAGACCCCTGATCCCCCTCCCCTTTCACAATGATGAGATAAGCGGTAGCTGCTGTCCCGCCTGGTTGGTTGTGTCCGCATTTGGTGTGTCATCCACTCATTTTGGGAAGTTCATTTGTTTTGTTTGCTAAAGATTTATTTGTTAGCTTTTTGAGTTTTGGTAATGTCCATTACCTGGTCGGCTTACCTCAGTTAAATAAATAAAAGTTGTCAGAGGCGGGCTGAGTTGCTGTGAGTTTGACCTCAGATGCCCAAATTGAGGTTGCATTACATTTTAATTGCTAGCTTTATGGCATCTCTCCTGATGGTTAACAGGAATCTCCCAATTCCACCCCACGTAGGGGTGGTCCCAAGAGGTCGGAAACAGGTTTGGGATATCCAAGCAAACACCCCTGGTCATTTTGGTACCATTTGGACAAGCAAAATGCACTGCACAATGAACCTAAATTTTGAGGAGAGGATTCCATGCTTGCAGCAACATTAACAATGGAGGTACATGCCCATTGGGCTTTGTCCCTGATGTTTTGGAGGGGGTTTTCAAATCTGGGACAACATTTCCCAATGGCCTGATTCCTTTGCCAAGTTTAACTGAGGATTTGACACTTGATAAATTCTTATTAAGAGGTACATGACCGTCAGGCTTTGTCCCAAATGTTCTCAAAGCAGGCTTTGAACTGACGACAGCATTTCTAATGGCCTGATGCCATTGGTGAATTTTTCTGAGAATTCAACCATTAAATTCCCATTTATTAAAGGTGTGAGCCCATCGGGATTTGTTGCCATAGACTTAAGGCTTTTGGGTCTTAATTATAAGGGATAGTGTTGTCTAACTTCATAAGATTTTTTTAGCCCATGGGGTAACGGCTTCTAATTATTTCAGCGCAAATTTTCTCAATTTGGTGAACTAATTGGGTAAAGTAATTGTGGGGACAGGTGGTGGGATCTTCAAGGGGAGGGTTGTCACCCATTGATTGTATATCACATGTGCAAAATCGCCCTGTGAGACAAGAGTGACAGCTGCCCTTTTAGGGCTATCTTATGTTGATAAATAGGAACACCACCCAGTCCAGGCAGAGGGGATGCTCCCCCAGATTTACATTACCCTTCTCTTTTGCCAAAAGAGGGGGCACCACCACCAGGCGCCTCATGAGAGCTACATTTTTGTGAGCCTTGGTCAACTCAATTGGCATTAAAGTAGAAATTTTTTGGGGAGGACTTGGAGCTTCAGGGTGAGAGGCATGGAAAGCCTCAACCAGGTCCAGGCAGTTTGCGCAACCTTGGGCCTAGACCCAAATGTTCTTGTAGGATGGATAGCCTTTCCATGCGATGAGATCTTGAACAGACCGCCAAGATTTGTGGGAAGCCAGAATGCCCTCCACCTCAGCCAGCTCCACATCCTCAATCACAAATGATTCTGGTTCCGAGGGGATTGCCCCCTTTAATGGGGACAACTAGACACATGGAAGACTAGTTGTTTCTTCCAATGGGGTGGTATTTCAATTAAAAAGCACCATTAACCAAATATTCCTCCACCAAGTGGGGACCTGAGCATTTACTTGCAAACTTATGTGAGGGCACCTGCATCCATAAATGGCGCATATTGAGCATGTCATATGAACTGACCTTGATGTCGTGAGCTGGGAGCCACTTCCAATCTGCAAATCATTTATAGTAGCTTATGGCCTTAGTGAGATGCTCCAAAACTAAGGACTGTGTTGCCCAGATATGTTGGCATGGTCAGCGGTGGTTGGTACCTCTATGCGAAGACACAGTCCAACTAAAAATGAAGGGTTGTACTTCAAGGTCGCTTCATATGAGGAAAATCAAGTGGAGGCGTGTATTCTGTTATTATACGCAAACTGTGGTGGGAAGATCATCAGCCCAGGTATCCTGAGCGGCAGCAGCGTAGCATCGCAGGTACTGTTCCAGGAACTGATTAGCCCGTTCAGTTTGGCCATCAGATTGGGGGTTGTACGCGGTGGATCAACAGGGCTAATCTTTAATATTGCCAAGAGCTTGTTCCAGAATTGCGATGTAAACTTGGGCCCGCAGTTGCTGACAATCTCCTATGGGAGGCCAAACATTGAGAACCCATGGCGCACGAAAAAACGAGTGGTTTCCTTATATGTAATAGCGGATGAACAAGGGATGAATAGAGATAATATTGTGAAGCGGTCAACAACCATCATCACCACTGTAAAACCAATGGAACTTGGAGGCTCAACGATAAAGTCCACAGATTTAATGTGCAAGAACCCTCTGACTGTTGTGAGGGATGAAGAAGACCATTCTTACCACCAATCTGACTTGGCCCACAAACAAGTTATGAAATCTGCAATCCATGCCAAAACATCATTTGACAAGCACACCCCTTTATAAGTACACTTGATTAAGTTAAGACTTCTTATTCCCTGGATGTCCAACTGCGGGAGTATTGTGATGATTGTGAATCACTTCAGCTCAAAGGAAAGGAGGAACACAAAACCACGACCAAAATTGAATGAGGCCCTCAGCCAGAGAATGCAAGGAATGCTTTGAAGTAGGGGGGCAACGCTCCAGAAGGTCCACCCCTTCCACACAGGCTGTTTGCGCTGCCAAAACCCATGATATTGGGGGTGTATCCAGAGCTAAATCCACTTTCAAAACCATGGGATAGATAATAGATAAGATTTGGGTGTGAGGTATGACTGTGACCAGATCCGCCCCATCTGAGTCTAAATGACAGTGTTCAGGATTGCGACTTAGGAAGTCAGGATGGGCATCTAATGCTCCTTTTACAAACTCATACTTGAAGTTAAAGCTACAAAATCCCAGCATTTTCAGGCCTGCCAGTGTGCCAACTTCTGTGGTTTGCAATTATAGAAGAGCTTGGTGATCCAGGCACACTTTTAACTTGTGCTGAGCGCCCTGAAATAGATACCTCCAATGGGTCAAGGCCCATTCTACAGCTGCCAGCTTCTTATTTTAGATGGCCCAAGACTGTTCAGTGGGAGAGAACTTGCGAGAGTAGTAGATGACCAGATGTTCTTACCCATTTTGTTCCTGAAGTAAGACAGTCCAACTGCAACAGATGACACATCACATGCTATGACATAGGGCTTGGAGGGGTCTGCGTGCTTTAGGATGGGGAGCAACAAGAACAACTCTTTAATTGAATTGAATACCTGCTGGTACTCAGGCTTCCAATGAAAGGGGACAACTTTACCCGTGAGCGGGTGAAGTGGGGGCTAACTGGGCTAGGGCAGGGGAAATTTTTTTTAAGAAAATTATAGTACCCAAGAAGCCTCTCAGTTGCTTTTCGTCATTGGAGTTAGCCATTTTTGGATGGCGTCCAACTTGTTGGGGGAATGGCGTTCCCATCCTTTAAGACCAGATTTTTTAAGAAGACGAGTTCCTCCCAAATTAACTTGTATTTTGAAAGCTTTCTCAACAGGCCACCTTATGTAAGGCCGCCGCTACCGCTTTCAAGTCCTTTACATGCTGTTCAGGAGTAGGGGAGTGTACCAAGATATTGCCAATATAAGCAACCGCGCAGATGAATCGTAGATCACCCAGCACACTATCAATCATTTTTGGAATGTGACTGGAACATTATTTAGCCTGAAAGGCATTACTCAAATTTGTAAAATGCCCCATTTCATACAGATTCGGCAGAACATTACTGACTTTCCTTCAACCAAATCTGATTGAAGGCATTGACAAATTTTGAGTTTTGAGAACAACCGTGACTTAGCAAATTCTTAGCCAATTGTCCGTTACAAAGGGTGTGGGTAGGGATCATGGACCGTAATTTTGTTAAAGCGTCCATAATCCATGCAGGGACAAAGGGAACCAACAGCCTTCATGGCAAAGACAATGGGAGAGAAATATGGGATATCCTTTTAAATAACCAACTCTTATAAAGAATGTCATCTAACCATGCATTGAGGGAAGCCTCCTCCTCCGCCGTATGCAGGTACAGAGGGAAATTTACATTCACACATTGCACCGTGGTCTGGAAACCCAAATCAAATTCCATTTATGGAGGAATAAAGTATGCCTTATCAGATTCAAAAATAATTTGATATTTCACACCGCTTTTGGAAAATCTCATGGGAGTTCCACAGTGGAAACAAGGGAGTGATCAAACTGCAACCTATAGCTCTGGTAAGAGTATTCTGTAAAGGAAACTCGTCCTCCATCTGACCATTGGATAATGACAGCATATAGATTCAAGGTGAATCCTTACATGCTACCAACTCCGCCAGCAACACCCAAAAATTACCAGAAACACCAGGTTTGGCATTGCGGAGAATCAATTGCAAAAGCTAAACTGGTGAACTGAGAAAGGTACTGGGAGCTATACTTTGTATGATGGCTGGAGAGCCGATGAAGCAACCATCACCTTAGGACCCACGTCCAGGTTAAGATCAAGTTGGTGGGCCAACTCTAAACTCATAAAGTTAACCGCTGCTCCAGTGTCAATCATGACCTCAAAAAACACCTGGGATTTTGATACCAATTTTCACTAGTATAGAATTAGGCGGAATTCTTTTTATTGTCAGCTACGGTCAAGTCCATTGATAAGTAGGAGATTGCATATAAATTGGGGGTAGGAACAAGGTTTGCAACTGGAGGAGAACTGGTGTGGCAGGGGGGTTGAACCAATTATTCTCCATGCTGGACTATTGATGATTTATAAGCCAGAATTCCAGATTACACTAACATGGGCGCGGGGAACCACGTTGACTTTTAGAACCAATATGGATAGTGATTTGGAGCTGGGATTTGAAACCAAGGCCAAATTGGCGGCTTTAAACATGACAATACGATTGTGGGGTTATTAGATAAGAAGTTGGAGACATTAAGGCTGTGCGGTCATAGTTAAGCTCCTTCACAACCTTACTTATATGATAGATGATAAACACTGCTGCGCCCAATTTGATGAAGAGGGCGGAAATGGCTGAAAGTAATGGACGGTTGATTATGTCATAAAGACAGAAAGATAAGTTTAGACATGCCTGCCAGTCTGGATGCCAAAGCACCCAAATGACAAGCCTGAATGCCAGAGGCACTGCTTCTTGAATGACAGTTATTAAAATGGGAACAGATTTTGCAATGAGCGCCCATGGGTCATAATTGTGAATATAAAACAGGTGACAAACCAGGAAAATATGGCCTCAGGGCCCGCGGGTTTTGGAGCTAGGAAAATTTGGGTTTGTTAGGGTGGTTTAAATCTCTTCACAATATAAATAGAATTTGGGAAGCATGATTTTTTGGAAGTCAAGATAGAAAATCAACTGTCAATTTACTCAGAGTTATGACTGTTTAAATAGATTATTAATTTAGGAAATAGCATAGTAAAGTTCAGGATCAAATTTTTCAAGGTTTTGCCTAACCTGACGAATTTTGAGTGGGGGGAAACGAAATTACTATGAAATGACTTCAAAATTGTTGGCAGCAGGCTGAGTCACTGTCAGTATGACCTTGTATTCTTGAATTACGGTTCCACCATGTTTCTGACAGTAAGCGTGATGGCATCTCGCCCAATGAATAATGGGAACCTCCCAAGGCCACCCCACATAGGGGAAGTCCTAAGAGGTCGGGAATAGGTTTGGGATATCTAACATACCTGCACCTGGTCACTTTGGCGTCCATTAGGCAAGCAAGATGCACTGCACAATGATCCTAATTTTTAAGGGGTGGATTCTAGGTGTAAGTCCAGGGACCGTCCCCTCTGCGTGGATCAGGGAATTTCCCATTTTCTAAAAAAGGGTATGAAGAGGGCAGCTGTACCCCTTGTCACACAGGGCGACCTCCCCATGTGGTAGATGAGCGCTGGGTAACAGCGCTCCCTCTGAAGATTCCTCTCTGGTTCCCATGCTTGCCTCCACTAAGTTAGTACACCAAATAGAGTAAATCTGTTCTGAAATAATCAGAAACCATCATCCTCATGAGCTGGATGGACTCTATAAAGCCGATGGCACCAAATCCTCAAAATCGGAGTCAAAGTGTCTGAAAAATACAGGATTAAAACCAACGGTGTGCAACTCATAGACATAAGGGGATGAATAAAGAATTCTCAGTCAAAATCACTGATGACATCAAGCCATCAAGCAGTATGGTTGCCAACCCTAAATTCCTCTCAAAATTGTCAGGCTTTGTCCCCAACAGACATGTATCACCTTTGGGGATTGTTGCCAAGAATTTGAAACACTCATTACAAAAATTGGGATCATTGCTCAAGGAATCCCACTTGACAATCAAATGATCCAGCAACTTGGCACAGGCAGGTTGGACATCCCAAACCTGTTTCTGGCCCGTTGGGACCGCCCCTATGTGGGGTGGCCCTGGGGATCCTCATTGCCTATTGGGCTAAACGCCAATACGCTAACTGCCATAAATGCAGTAAAGCCTTAGGTCAGGCGTTCGTGGATGAACTGACGTGACTCAGCCACCATTAATTCCTTCTTATGTCAGTTCAAATTGAAGTCAATATTTTCCCCCTCTCTCAAATATTCTCCTGGTTAGAATGAAATTTGAGGGCACCAATCCCTTCTTTGAAAAACTATCAAATCAAACACTATTTAATCAGCTGCATCGCACTAAGGAAATTGTTGGTTGATTTCTTTATTTAACTTATGAAGAAAATTCTATACACAATTCCAGTATTATAATATATAAATTTAAACCCCCATTCCCGCCTATAGTCCAACAACCTACGGGACCCATGGCCGTGTTCTCCTGGTGCATTGCTAGGTTTTTATACATGACTTTTGGCTTATGGGCACCCAGTGGCGAAATTCCTTCCTAGCATCATAATAGTCGCATAAGTAGTAGTGCCACTGGCATTTGGGATTGTCATTTGGGTGCTTCAGCACTTCAATTGGCAGGTCAGTCTAGAATTAACTTGCTATCTTCCTGACACTAGGCTAGCAGCAACATTTGACAATGGGGGTACATGCCCATTGGGCTTTGTCCCTGATGTTTTCAAGGGGTGTTTTAAATTGGTAACAACATTTCCCAGTGACCCAATGCCTTTGGCAAGTTTAACTGAGGATTTGACACTGGTGCAAATTCTTAACAGTTGTACATGCTCAATGGGCTTTGATCCCAAAGTTTTTTAAGCAGGTTTTGAAATGACAACAATATTTCCTAATGTACGATGCCATTGGTGAATTGTGCCAAGAAGTTGACCCTTGTTTCCTCATTTATTAGTTGTGTGACCCATCAGGCATTGATGCTGCAGATTTAAGGCTTCTGGATCTTAATTTCAAGGTCTCAGTGTCATTGACTTCATAAGATCCTTTTGGCCCATGGGGTGGTGGCTTCCAATTATTTCAGCGCAAATTTTCTCAATTTTCAAAACTGATTTGGCAAAGGTAATTGTGGGGACAGGAGGTGGGATTTTTAAGGGGAGGGATTTTACCCATTGCTTGTCTATCACATGTGCGAGATCGCCTTGAGGGAAAAGTGGGACAAATGCCTTTTTAGGCCCCATTTTGTTGGGAACGGGAACACCACCTGGTTCTGGAAGATGGGACACTCCCCGAATTTACACAGAGTTTGATCAGGAGGAAACATGCCTTTTTGAGCATCAATTGAAACAGGGGAAACGGTTGCTGCCTTTGTTTTGTGGTTTTACTTAGAAGCTCAGCCACTGTTAAACTCTAAAATGCTAACTCTTGACGATGCTGTTGCTGCTATTCTAACTGGCTTGGCTCTTCATCCTTCCTTAGCCTGGCATTTTGTCTCTGCGAAGTGCAACTTTGGGAATGTTTGTGACATAAAAGAGGCAGTCCTAGATGTTTCAAGGTACTACAAAGATGAGAAGACCTTAAAAGCTGTGATTAGCTCTAACAAGTTTTAATCATTGAGGACCTTTTAATCATCAGCCAGAGGACGGGTGTTGTTGTAGCCCCATACAGCCACCTGTGTCTACTCAGCCCTTGAAACCTTTTACTTTAGTGCAACTTGTAACAGACCCCCCTTAATCCTGTAGTTCAGAGATCAATAAGTCCATCAACAAAGTGCTCCTACAAAAGAGCATTGAAGATGTATTTGCTACTTCCCCAGATAAGATGGTAACTAATCCACCTGGGGTATTTCCTGCAACAAGGAAGGGCACATTGTAAAGGCGGGTTGTAAGAAGATAGGTGGCCAACCTGAAGTGCCCAGCCCTAGCTCCACTTTTATGGATTCCTTGATCTGAATAGACAACCACTCAGATGACGAATCTGAATGGGGCTATGAGGATGTGGGCCACTATATTCTTTGAGCCCCAGTTGAAGTAGAAATACCAGACCGGCAAAACCCTGGAGGAGTAGACAAGGCCACATACTCAATGAAACCTAACTTAGCCAAATCATGAGCGCCCTGAGGTCATTGATACTGCTAGTGATGCCAACCAGCTCATGGCTTTGATGATCCGCCCTATCCCACATGTTAATATGCGCAATTCATTAAAGATAACTACCCTGAAACTGATAAAAAAGTTGCCTCTAATTTCTAAGGAGGTTTTAAACAATTTTAAGTCCAATATTGTGAGAAGAGAATTTTAAAGGTAAATATTAAAAATATCAGCCAAAAGACCCCAGTCAATTCCTAAAGAATCCCTCAAATTGGGTTAACACTTCTATTAATACTCGGTCAAATAGCATGAGTTCAGGTAAGTGAATTACCCTGACTATGCGGCGAAATCAAGGGAGTCCATTGGAGATTCCTCCCCGGCCACTTCTTCTTTAATTCAAGCACCTACGCCGCAAACACCCCCTTTTATAGCCTTGAAAGAATCCCTCAAGGTGTAACTATTTTTCCCCAAGGTGATTGGCTTAAATATATCAAATCATTGTCTCACGGACATGTATTACCTACTCTTGACCCTCCATCAGCCATTCCCTCAAAGCAATCCAAGATTTGAGAGCTCCAATAGGTTGAACGCCCTTATTTCCTAATTGGCTCTAAGCTAATAATGGAATTGATGCCTATCGCACTTCAAGCCTTGAGTCATTTTAAATACTAAGCAGTGAGATCATAAATGGGTTCCTTTTCTTACCCCTCCAATTAGCATAATAAAAACCTTAAAACCCACTTTTGCTAGTATTACAGTTTATTTATTATTATATAAGTGGTCTATAAAATCCCCTTAAGAAATTATCCTAGCAGTTGATAATCATATTTCTCCTGCATTTTATTGTTGTAATTCAGGTATCCAAACGTACCAGCAAGTTTATAAATCAACTGAATCCCAATTGGAGGCTTTAGATTTTCCCCAATTTTGGTGGGGCTGTCCCACAGGCGGAAGTAGTTATTAACAAGGTGCGGGTTATGATCATTTTTGACGCTGGCTCCTCATAAACGTATTTTTTCAAAACTTATAAAAAATATCAAATTTGCACCTGAACTGGACTACAACCATGTATATGGAACGGCGGGACCTGCTTGCACTTGTGCTATTGGGGCGTACTCCTAGTTGCCCCTCAAATTTGGAAAGCTTATCCTGTCAGCCCCTGCTGTGGCTTTGGAGAGCAATTATTATGACATGCTGATTGGTATTTAATTCATAGTTGAGTACAATAGAACCATCAATCTGAATCAGGGTTACCTCTCCCTGCTTAACTATGAGGTGCCTCTAGTGCAGACCAATAAAGATTTCCATAAAAAAGATTACACCTGCTTGGTTGAGTACCATTCTTCTGCGCTACCTCTGCACTATACCACTTTTGGGCGTCATATAAAATTGTTGGCAGAACCAGTGGACGCCTCTGAAGGAATTATCAAGCCTCAGAGGAGATGCCAATAAAATTATGGGGAACAACGGATGGTGGACACCAAGATTACTTTACAAATCCCCCAGAACTGCTTATTCCACCTAACCAGTATTGATGGATTAAGTCATCGTGAGCCCTGAATACTGCCTGAAATACTAGATCCTGCCTACCAGTGTCCTATTAATCTCCTGCTAGGGAACCTTACCAAGCAAGACATGATCATGAAAAAACACCAGGAGATAGGAAAATGTCGGATCATTCCCCTTGATGATATAAAAAAAGTTCATTGCCTTGGGGCTATATCAGAGATGGCCTACCTTCCAACAAACTATTGTGTGCTTTGCCTGACGTTCATATCTTAGATGAACTAACCTCCGACGAGCTTGAAGAAGTCCACTCTTTACTAGATGACTATAATGATATCTTCTCCAAGTCTGATCATTGTTATGGGCATATGAAGGATTGAAGCTACACCAATGATGTCGGTGATATCAGTTGCATTAGATCAAAACCCTATCTCAAGTCAAAGGTTGAGGAGAACCAAATGAGGATTAATCTCAAGCAGTTGCTAGACGCTGGGTTACTAGCACTATTCCAAAGCCCTGGGCGTCCCCTCTCTTTCTCATCAAAAAGAAAAATGGAGGCCATCGGGGTAGTTATGGACTATGGGAAGTTGAACAACCTCACTAAGAATTACATTTACCCTATCCCACGTATTGATGATGCTCTTTCACAACTCTCCGGTTCAAAATCCTTTTCTGCCATGGAATTGGCCAGCGGATACTGCCAAATGGACCTTTCTCCCCAAGGTCTGGAGAAATGTGCGCTCATTTTCAGTGAAGGCTTATTCCAGCCTACTCGCCTACAATAAGGGTTGTTCAATGCTCTATAATAATTCCAAAGAACGAAGAATTATCTTGAGGACCGTAAGCTAAGTTGTGTGATTGTCTATCTTGACGACATCATTGATTTTAAATAGTTCATTAAACATCTCACCCACCTAAAATAAGTTTTTCAATACCTGCGTGCATCCAACATCAAATTTAAAACCTTCAAAGTGCACTTTCTTTCAGAAGAAATTAGATTTCCTCGGCCATGCCATCTCACAAGAGGGATTCCAACCTTTGTAAGTTGAGGTGGAAGCAAAATTAAAAATGTTAACTCCCCAAAACCTGAGAGATATACAAGTATTCCTTGGTATGATGGGATACTATCATTATTCATCCTTAATTTCACTCAGCTCAGTGAGCCCCTCGTCCGCTTACTGGCAAAAAACATCCCTTTCCATTGGGGTACAGAACAAGCAACCACATTTAAGACGTTAAAGATTGCTTCAGCAAAGCCCTATCCACGCCACCCCAACTATGGTAAACCTTCATATTGTTCACCAATGCCCCAGACTATGCCGTTGGAGACATCATGGCCCAATTGCACATTAATGGCATAGATCGTCCAGGCTCCTACTTCAGCAAAATGTTAAAAGCTGAAGTAACTACAGTGTCACTGAAAAGGAGTTTCTTGCGTTCTTACTTGCTGTTAAACATTGCCACTTTTTCCTATATGGAACTTCCTTCACTGTGGTTACTGACCACGCCTCCATAAAATGACTACAAAATATGAAGGATCCCACCGGACGGGTGGCACATTGAGGCCTCAAACTTTAACATTATGATATGAATATTGAGCAACAAGCTTGGACGCTTCATATGAATGTGGATAGGTGATTCGGCCTTCTATCCTTCATCTGGAAAATAGTGAGGCAGAAAGATTACATGACTTCCTTATGACTCCCGAGGCCTGGGATTATGAGGATGATCTCATCCAGAAAATGCTATCCTGACACTCCCACAACACTAAGGTGGAAAGCGGAAAGTTATATAAGAGAGTAGGATTATTTTGGCTTCCCTATCTTCGACCTTCAGAAAGGATACTGTAATCTTGGACGCCCACTTTACCATTGGGCATGTTGGAGTGAGGAAGACATATGAGTGGATCAAAGAACGGTACTATTGGTGGGGCATCATGGAATCCATTATTGAAGTTTGGATGCCTGCTTAACCTGTAAATATAATCCTGACTCAAAACCAAATACCAGTACCAACCAACTACCCCTCAGCAACCTTTCCACATGATCAGTTTATACGTGGTAGGACCTCTACCCCAGAATACCAGTGGGATCGCTATATATTGGTAGGTACTGATCACTTCACGAAATGTATTGAAGCAGTGACCTCCCGGCTCAAACTGCAAAAGCTACCTCCACTTTCCTCCACCAGCATATTTTCACTTGACATGGATTTCCCCAAGTCCTCCTCTGTGACAACAGAAAAAACTTCAATATCGAGTGGTCAATATGCTAACTACCTCTATGGGTGTGCAACAGCTTTTTTCAGCCACCTACAACCCCTCTACCAATGGAAACGTTGAAAGAGCAAATGGGGCCTTAGTATCTATACTGCGAAAAATGGCCTCCTCTGACCCTCTACACTGGGACCAGTTTCTGCCTAGTGCTCTTATGGCTTACCACATTAGCTACCATTGGGTTCTCAAAATGTCTCCCTTACATGTTCTATACAAGGGCGACAACCTGGGATACCCGCTCTATAAACCAAAGATGTCTTTACTGGTAATCCAGATGATCCTGACAATGTCATGATAAGATTGGACCAGCACATCAATCAGCTACAATTGGATGCTATGGCTAAGTTTGCTAAAACGGTCACTAAAGAGGGCCAGCCGCCAATGAGTTTAAGCCTCCCTTGCCACCTTAAAACTCTCTGTTTTAGTATTATAATACCATAATTGAATTGCAGCGAGGAGTGAGAAGCTTGGCTTCATATAAGAGGGACCTTTTGTCATCACCTATAAGAGGGGAGATGAATATTCTATCAAGTCCCTTGTACTGCAATGACGATTAACCAATTTCATGGACATTTCCAGCGACCTTATTCTCCCCTTATACCCTTGAAGGGGGTAATGTCAGACAATTACCTGTCCAATTTTGTAATAATATTGATTCGAGTTTAATTACGGCTAATATCACCCAAAATACCCTTGTTAATTCTTGGTGGAACCCCTTAAATTGGGGCAATGCTATTTCCTTCTCTTTTCGGCCAAATAGGCCAACAGTTAATAGCAGGGTTACACCAATTTGTTGGCAAAATCAGGGGAGCCATTCTGAGGTCCCTAGCCATCCTGTAACTAATTAAGTTCAAACTTTCTTGCGGAGACCAGCTCCTTTTATAGGCTTGGAGGGGGTCTCCCAAGGTGCAAATATTTCCTTCCCACAATGATTGGTTCTAATACATTAAACCTTACCTCATGGAATTGTCCTACCTACTATTGACCCTCAGTCAGCTGTTACATTGAAGCAATGCAATTTTAAGAGCGTAATAGGTCAAAACCCCATATTCCCTAACTTGTATCTCAAAGCTTATAATGAATATCTTGTCCAAACCACTTCGAGCCTCAATGCAATTTAAATAATAAGCAGCCAAAAACAAAGGGGATTCGCTTTTTATCCCCCTTATTGCACTTAACAAAACTTATAAAAAATCAACTCTTTAGGTTTGTTACTAATTCTTGTATTTTTTATAGAAAAGGTGTAAACCTCCAAATTTTTAACAACAGGAGCGTTTCGATACTCTTAACCCTACTTAATGCTAATTGACCTGTGCCCTAAGCACCACGAGCATTAAAAACGCCATGATTCCAACAACCATATAACCATCAGCCCAACCCCATTCAAGTGTTAAAAAATGAAGATTTTTATCTTAAAAATATCAAACAACTCTGTGTAGATTTTAGAAACCATAAGGAGTTCTTCACCATGATTCCTATTTCCTGTCCCCAATAAGAGGCTCAACCAGAAGTCCAAATGAATGGGAACAACTAACCTACCATGGAAAAACCAAGAAAAAAGCTAAAACAATAGGCCAAAAATGGGGCTCAAATATGACACTTCATTTTTTACTTGAGAGAGTGAATTCGGACATTTGGATTTGGAAAAGCAGCCTAAAAATGGCTTGTAATTATTGGCTGATACTGCCGAGGTGAAATTGGGGATTAAAACTGGTAATTAATAACTTTAAATCGTAAAGCATTCCCTACTATTGTGATTCAACTTAGCAGCCTACCTTCCATCATCCAGGCTTAAAACCCATCATCCTACCTTAATTAGGGTGTTAAGTTACTGTTTAACTTATTCTCACTTTCTATACCCAATAAAATTCTGTTTTTATTTTATTATAATTTATATTAAAAATCAGCATATTTGTGTTTCCATAGTTAACAACACCCAAAGGTCATGTTTGATGGTTTTAAGGATATAGAAACTTTAGGTTATAGTTTATCCCCACACCTGTGGAACCCTCACTCAACAAGGACAAGGACCCTTTCCCAGATTTCATTTCCCAACTCTGGTAAGGCACAGCATAAGAGTCTGTGACTGTTGTTGTAGCTAAAGCACCCACAGTTACAGGCCAGTATTCATTTGAATCGACTTATCCTAACAAGCTATCCCAACCACAATACACCCTTGTTGCATTGTGTTTAAAGCATTGATGGTTTAGAGACAGATAGTTGACCATTCAAAGCTGGTTATCTCGATTCAAACATTCCTGTTGCGTGGGACATATCAAACCATGATTTATGCTGCATATCAGCTTTTCTTTTCTTGGATTACACTCATTTTAATTCACACTAATCAGAGACCATTAAGGGTGCGCCACTCACAGGGGCTCCTTTCACTTTTCTCTTACTTTGGAGGCACTAACCAGTGAATCTCTGTTGGAAAATTTATCAGATGGTTTTCTCCTGATAATATCAGAATTAGGGGTGTTATTTAGTTAGGCGTGATTACCAGCTAATCTCCTAGTTCAATATATATAATGTTATATAATATAGAATTGTTTTACGTTTGGAGGATTCCTAGTTTGGCGCTGAATGCAAAATTGTGGGTGATTGTCGATGTTCCAGTGGAAAGCCAATGTATTCGTTTACAACCATCTGACAATGATTTCACTGACTCAAATATGAGTTCCAGCAGAATCTTATCTAATGCTAACTGCCATGAAAGATGATTGTAGGATTTTCTGGAGGAAAGCTGAAGTATTTGTTATTAATAGTCTGATTATGAATTTGCTGGCAATTAGGAGTACTGACAACTTATGCTAAGGATGTTTAAAGTATTTATTATAGTAGTAATTTATATATAGCTTACTGCGACTTAAGCCAAGGATGAGTCAACCTAATATTTAGTGATTGGGATGAGTGGAATAGGAGGGAATTGCTACCACAGTTGAGTGTAGTTGGTTGAGTTTGTTGCTTGATGTTCAAGGGGTATTCATAGGC
Source organism: Massospora cicadina (assembly GCA_022478985.1). NCBI lineage: Eukaryota > Fungi > Entomophthoromycota > Entomophthoromycetes > Entomophthorales > Entomophthoraceae > Massospora > Massospora cicadina. The sequence continues at coordinate 82,343 of JAKSZP010007999.1, read as the reverse complement.
GCAGTAGCCTAGAATATTAATGCTTTTCCTTCCATCCAGATAAAGATATCTCTTTTGCCCACTTTTCTTTTTATTTGAAGTATCAAGAGCCGTTAAAGTGGATAGGGGTGGGACTGGAGATCCCCAAAGTAGGCGCATGGTGACATTCTTTGAGTGGCCGATGCTTCCAGATCCCATATCTCATCCCTATGTGGAACCAACAGGAACCTGGCAAACTGACCACCAAAAATGATGTGCTGCTGGTCATCAGCCTTGAAAATGGTGTAGCGCGGGAGTGCCATAGCCACCCAGGATGAAGGATGGACTCGCTGAGGCACACCTAAGATGGACCATGGGGCTAAGGAGAGGTCGTTGGTCTCATGTATTGGTGTATTGGACGTAAACTTACACGGGGTTGGTACGCCTATGAAAGCAAAACAGCAAGGGTCAAGCCAATCTCCATAGTGGTTGGCCTGGCACACTAGAGGTTTCCACTGTTTAGAAAAGTGATTTTCAACAATACCCTAGGTGTAATCCTAGGAATCTTTTTCATCTAATGCTGAATTCCTAAAACGGGTATACAACATATAAAGGAGAGTGAGAATGCAGATGTGAAAGTACATGAGGCAGAAGAGGGGCAAGAAAAACATGATGGTGAGCCATGTGAGGAACATGATTCACCAATATAAAAATGGATGAGGCGATGATCAAGATAGATCCTAACGCACCAGCTATATCTCCCTATCATAGCTCTCTGGCTGACCAGATCGAAGTGGAGCGCCAGAATAACTCAGTATATGAGGATCGTTTAGAGGTGCACTCCTCTTCTGATCCATCCAACCCTAAAGTGTATTCTTTATCATATGCTCGGGCAGAGCTATGCCCACTTAGTTTAGGCCTCAACCTGAGCAAAGCCACCTACTACTTTTGGTTGAACAACCAGATACTCGTGTTTGTTCTTCAAATTTAAATAGTATTGATTGTGCTTACTTCATGTTCCTTATGCAGATTACTGTAGGCCGGCGGAAAGTCACACTAAATGCCTTGGTGGACACCATTGCGACTAGAGATCTTATTGACCTGAGGGTAGTGCAGGCTTTGGATCTCACAGATACTACTGGGGCCTCTGTCTTGGGTGCTTCCCGCATCCCTATGGTCACACTGCCACTCTACAAGCCTCTCAAGTTCAGAGGACATGAAACGAGATTGTGACTTACTTCTTAGCTATCCCATACTTGCTGTGTCCAGTGATCATGGGGGTTGGTTGGTGGCGCCGCCTATCTGTGATAATTAACTAAGAACGGAACATGTTGGCGTTCACCACCCACACCTACTCATGGGAAATTACCTTGCTTCCCACTTTGACCACAGTTAACGCGGTGGCAGCATTATATTACTCCATTTAAGATGCTGTACCTGAATTTCCCACTATGCCGCAAATCCTGGAACCCTATAAAGCTATGTTTAACGTTGAACATGACAGATGCCTTACTAAACATCCAAAGTCTGATCTTATTTTCATTTAACAGATGATCTCTTTGAATTTAATTGCCCTTTGTAACCATATATGGCACAAGGGGATCAAGCCCTCAAAGTTTGGATTTGTGACATGGTGCTAAAGGTTGGATGATCAAGAAAACCTACCATGTGTCCTCTCCATTTATTTTTTCACAGAAACCTGATGGCACTCTAAACCCTATATGGATTATGGCCACCTGAATAACGAACTAGTTCCAGATCCCTATCCTCTTCTCTTTCAGACTACCATTCCCCAGCCATTTCAAGTCAGAATTCTTCTCTAAACTTGACTTGGTTAACGCATTCCACCAAGTGCGTGTAAAGTCTGTCCAGGAATGGCTGACATTTATCCAGACACAGTATGAAATTTATCAATTCAGATTTATGCTTTTTGGCCTAGAAAATGCGTCAACAGTGTTTTAAAGCCGCATTGATGATGCTTTGGGGATCTCAGGTTCTCCTGCGCAATAGCATACGTGGTTGATACTTTGATTTACTCTCCTAACGCTGAAAAGCATGGTAAGGATATGGTAACCGTGTTGTCAGCCCTACATAATGATTTATTAGTGGCAAAGCCATCCAAATGTGAGCTTTAAAAGGAAGAAGTGCTTTTTTGAAAATATAATTTTGAAAGATGGTCATGCTATTGCACCTTCAAAACTAGATGCTATTAGCTCTTGGACTACTTCTGTGACACAAAAGCAGCTCCGTAGCTTTTTTGAGATATGTCAACTTTTTAAAGACGTTTTCACCAGCCATCTCAGAGCTTGCATCCCCCTTATACCCCCTCACTGGTAAGAATATCCCTTTTGTTTAGGCCCCAGAGTGTCAAAAGTCCTTTTATTCATTAAAAGATATCTTCACCTCTACCCCATTTTTGCGTCATACTGCTGAGGACGAGCCTTTTTTGTGGCATGCGACGCCTCAGGTGCTGTAGTGGATGCCATCTTGTTGCAAGAACATAAGGGGAAAGAGCACCCTGTGGCTTACTTCTTAAAGAAGTTTAGTGTGAATGAGCATGCTTGGTCCATATATGATAAAGAGTTGGCTGACGTTGCCTGGTCCCTAATGCATTGATTGTATCTCTTACAAGGGGCCACGGCATACAGTAATGGTGCGCACTGACCATAAATCGTTATATACTATCTCAAGCCACAGAAGCTGTCCCACAGATAAACTAGAATTCATCGAGGCCTCTTGAAATTTGATTTCAAGTATAAAATAGTCAAAGGCTCCAGACATATTTTGTCAGACATACTCAGTCGCAACCCTTCAATGGGACATGTTTCTATTGAAGACTCAGAGTTAGTCACAGTAATCCCAACTGAGAAAATCATGACACCTTCTCCCCCAACCATTGCCACAGTAGTCCCTCCATTCCTCCTCCCAAATCCATACTCAAACCAAAATCTAAACCCAAACCACAAGTTATAAAACCCAAGAGCACTGCCCCCACTGCTGATCCTGTAGCTGAAATAAAAACTAGCTTTCGCCAAAGTTCCTCCACAGAAGATGGTTCTCTCTTGTATGATGTGTTGGCTTTGCAAGCAGCTTACGCCGAAGGTCTTGACCTTATGTCTAAGCTTGTTGATGGTAAATCAACATATGGATCGTATTCCTAAAAAGGATATGGTAATATATTTCTATGACAAAGTATGGGTTCCTTCTAAGCTGCGTTCTCACATCATAATGGTACATCATGGACCCCCACCATGGGACACCCAGGCGTGAAGAAATAAATTAACCTAGTAATTCGTGGTTATGACTGGAAAGGCCTTAAAAATGATGCCCCTGATTATATTGGAGACTGTATAACGTGTGCACTCTCCAAATCTGATTAAACAGGGCTAAATGGCTTCGCCACCCCCACCAACAGGTTGAAGGGTAATCTACCTCAATTTTGGTGGACTTTATTGTGGGTTTGCCGGTGTCCCAAGGGCATGACGCGGATATGGTGGTGAAGAGCTTTGCAAAGTATGAAATACTTATCCCCTGATTGACAACTATCTCTGCAGAAAAGATGGCGCGATTGTTTGTGTCCTTTGTAACTCTTTGTTTTGTTTTCCTCAAGAGATAAAGAGGTACGGGCCTCAGTTCACCTCAAGAATTTGTGAGGCTTTGTGTGACATGCTTAAGGTCAAGACCTGCAGATCATCAGCGTAACACCATCAATAGATGGCCTACCTGAAAGAACTAATCATTCCCTAGAGCACTATCTACAATGCTATGCTACTAGCTCCCAGGACACATGGGCAACAGATCTCCCCTTGGCTCGATTTTCATTCAATAATTTCTTACACGCCTCCACAGGGGTATCGCCAATGTATTATAACTTGGTTTACAATACTGCCTTCACCTTTGGCCAAAAATCTGCAGTAATATCCCAGCTGAAGACAAATTTGTTGAACACATTCATAAAGGTGCACCACCAGATCCAACAGTAGTTGATTTAATCAACTAATGATGCCAAAAGATTTTCTGATAGAAACGCCGTGCGGCCTCAGAATTTCAAGTAGATTTGGTCATAGTTAACACAAAGAAATTTGCACCTAAAAGTGCCATGTAGTAAGCTATCTGTAAGCGGACAGGGCCCTTCCATATCTACCAAGTGCTATACACCGAATCCTTCCACGTAGAAATGCCCTCCCACTGGAAAACTCAAAAACTCTTTTCACGCCTCCTCCTTACCCCCATTTAAAGGGCAGAAGCTTGTGGAGGTAGATCCCATATTGGTAGAGGGGGCACCAGAGTTTAAAGTAGAGCAAATTATAAATTCTCAGAGAGTCAAACGCAGTTTACAGAACTTGGTATCATGGAAAGGCTTCCCAACTTATATGGTAGTTAAGTCCCATCTAAGGATTGCAAAAACTTTCAAGGGTCGATTGCCAAGTTTCACAAGTCCAACCCCAAGGCACCATACCTGCAGTACCATAGAAAAAGGCACTGCAGCCATTAAGATTCCTATCCACCACAAGAACTATGCTTTGGACAAGGCTTCAGAAGGGGGAGTAGACCCTGTATTTTTAGGAGAAGGTAATGTAAGGCTTTTGGCTCCAGCTATCAGGCTAGACAGGGTTTTACATCCCTTTAGAACCAGAAAAGTCCAATTCACAAAACCTTTCCCCTCACCCAAATTTCAAACTTAGGGCATAGCCTGGATGAGAGATGGGTGGCCGCCGCCCCTCCCTGTTTTCCAATCTTTTCCCCATCCACTTCTCAGCCCAACTCCATTTAAGTGTCAAAATATGCAGATTTTATTAAAAAAACAACTCTGTGTATATTTTAGGAACCATAAGCTCTTCACTATGGTTCCTATCTCCTGTCCTCAACAAGGGGCTCAACCAGTAGTCCAATTGAATGAGAGCAACTTTCCTAGCAAGGCAAAACCAAGCAAAAAGCCAAAACAGAAAGGACAAAAATGGGATATCAAATCTGACACTTCATTATGAACTTGAGAGATCGAATCTGGACTTTTAGATTTTGAAAAAGCAGCTCAAGAATGGCTTATGAAATTATTGGCTGAATCTGCCAAGACAAAATTGGGGATCAAAACTGGTAATTAATGGCTTTAAATCATAAAGAATTCCCTACTATTGTGGTTCAGCTTAGCAGCCTCCCTTTCCCATCCAAGATTAAAACCATCACCCTACCTTAAGTAGGGAGTCAAGTTACTTTTTAACTGATTATCAATAAAATCTATACCCCAAAAAGTTCTAGTTTTTATTTACATTTATATAATTTATATTAAAATCCGCGGTTTTTTTGCTTCCAAAGTTAACAACACACAAAGATCACTTCAATGGCTTCAAGTATGAAAAAACCTTTAGATGCTAGCTAACCCCCGCTTGTGGAACCCTCAACAACAAGGACAAGGACCATCCCCCAATCTCCTCCAACCAACTCTAGTAAAGCGTAGCTCAATAATCTGTGCCTGCTGATGTGGCTGCTAGAGCACCCACTGTAAGGAGAGTGTCTATAACTCTTATTCCCAGTGTGGAAGTGTGCAGTGCACCAGACCAACGCCAGGGAACTAGCCTTTAGGGCCAGAGTGATTAGAGCCCATCAGAGGGTGCTAAAGCCATAATCGCTTAGGTATAAAATTGCGAATATTATAAGAAAAGCATTAGTAAAAACGATGGGGTGCACGAGGTGAGAGCTGCAAGGTCCTTGCAATGTCAAGGGCTAACAGAACGTGAGACCTCCTCGAAGAGGTTCACGCATAGTAGCGTTCAGAACATCATATAAAATTAAAAATAGCATAAAACGGGGTAAAAGTTTATCTTGGGAAGCTGACCAACAAGAAATGTTGGTTAGGGGAAAAATATTTAAGATTAGATGGGGAAATTGGGGCTATGCAGCAGTGGGCCCAAGCAGCGGCTCACCAATAGGGCGATACTGCCATCCAAGTTAGTAAAATAGGCCAAAACTGACTTCACCCGAGTTATTGACTGAAGTTAAATTCGACCCAAGAGCATTATTTTGTAGGTGGAACGGGTTTCAACCCTCATTCCTCAACTAAGCAAACCGAACCATCCACCTTTATTTGGTAGATAGTTCGCTTTAACGTTTGGCCCATCATCAGGGTCTGGGTACTCAGCACACTACTAGGACCAACATGGGCATATTTTGCCCTTACCCAGCGCTGGTCTAGGGTGTGCTTCAGGTCTGGGAGGCCCTGAAGCTTCACCTTTTGGGCATCCAAGCGCCCAGCCAAATCTTTGGGGTTGATCCCCACTATTATGTCATGGGTACATGACATTACCCTCTCCTCCCAACAGGGCTTAACCCCCTCCAGGGGCTTGCGCCAGCGAAAAGTTCTTGTGTGCAGGGGCCAACTTCATGGCAGCGACGGACGGTTTAGATGGGGGTCCAGCATCCTGGTGGAAACGCTTGTGGAAGGCTTTAATCAGATCTTGGGCATGCACACAGTCGCGCGCTGGAACCCAACTGTTCTCTGCAGCGTTAAAGCCTTTTAGGATATCAGGTACTCCAGTCTTTTTTAACGCGGCGGGAGGCAAATATCTCTTCCACCTCACACTCAGGCGCCGCATCCATGAGATAGGCCTCGGGAATCTCTGGTGGGGGTCCCTTAAACAATGTGAGTTTTCTCTCATGAAACACCAAGAAGATCTGAAATGAAGGGGGAAGATCCAGCTGGTATGAGGCATGGCTCACCTTTCTAACAACGCTGTAAGGTCCAATCCTCTTAGGACCCAACTTCTTGCAAGGCTGCTTGATAGGATGTTACAAGCATCAAGCATCACGAGATCCCACTCCTTGTATGTAGGACCTACTTGGCGCTTCCCATCAGCTTTCTCCTTATACACCTGCATTGCTGCCTCCAAGCTTGTGGAAACCCCCTGGTGGACCTTACTGATTGTCTTGGCAAAGTCCACCACCTCTCCAACCTTTAACCCAAAGCTGGGCTCCATGTTAAAAGCGGGGTTATAGCCATGGATGGCGAAAAATGGAGAACAACCAATCGAGGAGTGTAAGGAATTATTGTAGCTAAACTGGGCCATCGGTAGGTGAGAAGCCAATCAGAATGGTCTGCGGCGGTGTAACACCACAGGAACTGCTCCAAGCACTGGTTCACTCGTTCAGTCTGTCCATATGATTGTAAGTGATAGGCAGTTGAATGGCAAAAGCGAATCTGGAGAGTCTTACACAACTCTTCCTAAAATACAGAGGTAAACTGGGGTCCTCAGTCATTGATAATCTCTTGAGGAACTCCATGGAGCGCAAATACATTCCTGACGAAAAGCCTGACCATCTCAGCTGCGGTTATTGAAGTTCAGTATGGAATGAAGTGGGCGAACTTTGTAAACTCGTCCACCACCATAATGGCATCGTAACCATCTGAGACAGGTAGTTCTACAATAAAGTCCACCGATAGGGAAGTCCAGGGCCTCTCAGCTTTCTGGACAGGTACCAACAACCCCGCTAGAGGTTGACGATTTGGCTTCATTTGGTTGCAGATCAAACACTACTTACAATACCGCCCCACCTGAGCAGGCAAACCCTTCCAATTGTACATGTGGCATATTAACTCCAGCGTCTCTGCTTTCCCAGGATGACCAATGGTGAGTCCATCATGACGGTCCCGGATGATTTTCAGGCGAAGTGGACCAGCAGGAACCCATAGGCGCCCCTAGAACCACACCATCTCATCCTTCATGTGATAGCCCTGGAGAGATCCTCTTGAATTAACTCGCACTAAGAAAGTAACATAGTATATTCCGCTGCCTGCGGCTGAGAAAGGACTACCTTCCTGAACATACTATATTCCTCCGAGATTTCCAGAGGTACAAGCGCGGGCCCGTTGGCCAGAGAAGAGGGTCATGGAGGCAGAAGTTTACTTGGAGGAATCATCACCTGTGTGTTGTAAACTTCTACTCCTTGGGATCAGGCGCTAAAGCAGGGTTGCGGCTCAAAGCATCCGCCAAAACATTATCCTTGCCCTTGGTAAACTCATAAGTGAATGAGAATTGGGCAAGAGTCTCATGCCAACGGGTCTGCTGTGGGGTTAGGCCATGAGGAGCGCGGTAGTACAGCAAGGCATGGTGGTCTGTATGTACCCATAAAGGTTGGGATGAGCCATGCAAGTGGTGACGCCAATAAGTCAGCGCCTCCATCACTGCCAATAACTCCTTATCATAAACGGCGTAATTCAACTCTGGTAAAGACATTTTCCTAGAAAAATATCCCACCGGATGCTCTATCCCATCTTTGCCTAATTGTAACAGGGCGGCCGTTATAGCAAAGTTGGAGGCATCAGTAGACACAATGAACTCCTTTGAAGGGTCAACATGTCGAAGAACAGTCGTGGACAACAGGGTGCACTTTAATGCTTGGAAAGCATCCTCCAATATGGGGGACCACAGAAGAACCTTGGCACCGCTAGCCTTGTATAAGGGAGCTGCCACCTCAGGCAGATTGAGAGTAAACTTCTTGAGGAACGTGCACGTCCCCAGAAAGCTCCTTGATTCCCTAACTGAGGTGGGGGTAGGCCACTCACAATAGCCTTCTCCTTATCTGGAATTATCGTGTGTCCTTGGTCAAACACGACGTTGCCCAAAAACGTGACCTAGAATTAAAGAACTCGCACTTTGAAATCTTCAGCGTAAGGCTGGCTGCCTTTAACCGCTCCACCACCTGCTGAAGGTGAGCTGCATGGGACTCCTTATCAGGGGAAAACACCAGGATATCATCCATGTACGCGACCGCGCATACCCCTAACAGGTCTCCCAACGCTGCATCAATGCGGTGTTGAAAGATAGAAGGGACATCTCAAGCCCAAAGGGCCTGACCTGAAACTGGAAGATCCCTTTTTGGGTATGGAATGCGGTCAACCACTCTTGTCCCTTTTTAATCTGAATCTGATTAAACGCGTTGAGGCAATCCAGCCTGGAGAAATCCTTCGCCTTCTCCACATAACGTGCAATTTGTGAATTCAAAGGGATGGGATATGAGGTCTGGTACTGTAACATTGTTTAAGTTACCATAGTCTATGCACGGGCATAAGGTACCATCAGACTTCTCCACGAAGAGTAAGGGGAGTATACAGGGGAGGTAGCTGAAAAATCGCACCCTTGGCTAACTGTTCTTTTACCCACACATCCAACGCCTCCTCCTCCCAAACAGTTAAAGGGTAAATAGGTGAAGAGATACGCACCAGATTCACTGTGAGCTTGAAGTCACAAATCAAACTCAGAGTGCTCAGGGAGTGTGTTGGCAGATGCTGCATCAAAAGAGGATTCCAAACCCTCCAAGCAAGAGGGTATAGGAATTTCCTCTGAAGGCTTTTGCATTGAGGCAAGGCGACAAGGGATACGGTGGGGCCAGTGGGGCAATTTGCCTGAGGCGTTTTCTTCTGACAAAGGCACAATGAATGTGCGACCATTCTTCATGGTGAGGGACAAGGTATTCTCCTTCAGGTTAGTTCTTATATCAAACTTCCGCCACCACTCCACACCCAAAATGATAGGGAACAGGATGTTTTTGATCGCACTGAAGTGATCAGACGAGTGGTACTTTCCAACCTGATAGTCCACTGTTCCAATGATCTTCAGAGTGGGCTACCTTGGGATGCCCCTCCTCTAACCACATCACCTGGAAAGTAACTATGTCCATGGTAATCGGCTAGGTACTGGTCCATATAGTTTCCAGTGGCGCCAGTATCCACCAAAATAGTAGTGGTAAGCTTCACTAAAGGAGAGGAGAGGGTGGCAGTCATTAGAAAATACCTGGAATGGTCTTTATTTATGGAAGACAATGACAACACATCACCAAACATTTCATCATCTGGTTCAAGCCTGCCAACAGAATGGGTTTTGGAATCAAAAAGGGGGTGGATATTTGGCCACTCTTAATACTGAGGCCACATACCCCACCATGCCTTCTGCAGGTGCATATAATTTGTCATATCTAAAACGAAGTTCCTTCTCCACCTCTTGAGTGTGCCAGATCATGGTAGAGGTCAACCGTGGGTTCTTAAGGGTAATCTGATACACCGGAATAGGGTCCTCATCCAGGCCATATATATAAATAAACGGTTCAGAGATAAAGTTCAGGGTTTCATTATAAAAACGCGTTTTTGAATGTGAATGACCCTATCCCTAAAATCATTATGGAATGCTCAACATTATCTAAGGCCAACACTACCAGGCCTATCTGCACCAATTCTGCTGGCATCATCTGAATGTGCTGGTGATAAAAAATTCGTTTATCAGAATAAAAATTAATAATTTTGGTGGAAAGTTGGGGAATCATGACTTTTGGACATTGAAACATCCGAATCCACCAGGTACAAACATGAAGGGTGGATACTCCCCAGTTGGAAGCAAATATAATAACACTGAGTTTCTATAACCTTCAGGAAAAAGAGGAAACAGTGGTGCGGCTAATGACAGCTGGGGCTCACAACTGACGGCCACTGTTTCCACTATGGAAAAGCCACAAGGAAATAGTTCATGCACATAAGAAAAAATGGTTGGTCGACTAATGTATGGAGAGTGTCTATAACTATCCCATTCCCAGCATGGCAGTGCGCGGTGCACCAGACCAACGCCAGGAACTAGCCGTTAGGGCCAGAGTGATTAGAGCCCAGCAGAGGTGCTGAAGCCATAATCACTTAGGCATAAAATTGCAAATATATAAGAAAAGCACAAGTAAAAACGACGCGGTGCACATATTGATAGGAGAATAAAATGACCCAAGTTGGAGGGAACCTGGGTGAACAAACGGTGCATGAGGTGAGAGCTGCAAGGTCCTTGCAATGTCAAGGGTAATGGAATGCAAGACCTCCTCAAAGAGGTTCACGCACAGGAGCATTCAGAACTTCATATAAAATTCAAAATAGCGTAAAATGGGGTAAAGGTTTATTTTGGGAGTTGACCAACAAGGAATGTTGGTTGGGGGAAAATGTATTTAAGCTTGGATGGGGAAATTGGGGCTATGCAGCAGTGGGCCCAAGCAGCAGCTCACCAATAGGGTGATACTGCCATCCAAGTTAGTAAAATAGGCCAAAACTGACTTCACTTGAGTTATTAACTGAAGTTGGATTTGACCTGAGAGCGTTATTTCGTAGGTGGAATGGGTTTTGAACCCTTGTTCTGAAACTAAGCAAACTGAACCATCCACCTTTATTTGGTAGATAGTTCGTTTTAACGCTTGGCCCGTCATCAGGGGCTGGGCACTCAGCACACCACTAGGACCAACCTGGGCATATTTTGCCCTTACCCAGCGCTGGTCTAGGGTGTGCTTCAGGTCTGGGAGGCCCTGCAACTTCACCTTTTGGGCCTCTAAGCGCCCAGCCTTATCTTTGGGGCTGACCCACTATTATGTCTTGGGTACATGACACCCACAGTTACAGGCCAGTGTTCTCTTAGCATTTAATTATCCTAAAATAGATCCAAATGCGGTGGAAAAATATCTTTTTAAAACAATCTAAACCAACAGGTTTTGGAAGACATGCCAAAGCAAAAAAATCTAAAGTTTGGACAAGAAGCTTAATTAAAGTAAAAGAGCGTTCTCTCAAGGTGAGCTCAAAAACCTGCGAATTATAAGATGTGGTACTGTTAAAAATTGGATGCTTATATACTGAACATCAGGGATTTCAGCGCAGCACAAAGGAATTAAAAGAACCAAATAATCACCAAAATTTATAATTAGCCATCAAGTTCTAAGCTATTCGATATTGATGAACTCATTGAGGTGCAGCAAAGAGATCCAGTGCCATCTAATAAAGGGAAATTATGTTAGGCTTAAAAAAGGTAATCATTAAAGATGTCTAATAATTCTCTTATTCTACGAATGACATGGTCAACTTAAGCCAGATTGTGACACAAACCATCCCACACGCCTACCACCACTCTGAGTCAGAACGTCCTGTTCATGAATAAACTTCTGGAGCTGACTCCATGCCATCCAATCGTGAGGTGAGTCTAAGCTTCTGACCACTAAACCTATATTTGTGATGAAGGATCAGCACCCCAATTTATATCCAAATATATCATTACAGAAGATCTTGTCTTGCCTATTTAAGAGTTTTGTTTTTGTCTCAAAATCACACATTTTTCCATTTTAAGAAGAGTAATTTATTCCTAAAGGTGGAAGAAAACAAGATGAAAAACTCCATACTAAGAGCAATCTGACCAGAGATTTAATCAAGTAGTGCGTTTTTGAAAAATATCAAAACCATATCTCAGATAAAATAAATCATGGAATGGGTTCAGTATGAGCCTGCTCCAAACTCTAATAGGTTGATCATTACACCAGTATAATTCGAGCACATTAACTTACTGATGTCAAAGCACACTCAAGCTGTCATGGTCAAATGACATCATAGTGGGGACAAACCCCAAAGATAAGTCTGGGCGCCAAAAAGCCCAAAAGGTGAAGTTATAGGGCCTCCCTGACCTGAAGCATACCCTAGACCAACACTGGGTACAGGCAAGATATACCCAGGTTGGTAGTAGTGGGAAAACAAATGCCCAGCCCCATACTTTGGCCCAGGCGTTGAAATGAACAGTTTATGTAACAAATGCAAACAGTTAGGTTTGGTTAGTTGATGAACAGGGCTTCAAAACATGTTCCATTTATACAATTGCACATTGGGATCAAATCCAACTTCAATCAATAACACAGGTGAAGTAGGTTTCAGCATATAATACCAATTGGGATGGTAGTGTGTGCTTATTGGTGGGTCAGCGCTTGGTCCCACTCCTGAAAACCCCATATTCCCCCATTGATACTTAAATGTGTTTTCCCCGACCAACATTCCTTGTTGGTCAACTTCCTGATTAAACCTTTTCCCATTTTACATTTTTAAATTTTATGATATTCTCAACGCTCTTGTACGTGAACCTCTTTGAGGAGGTCTCACGCTCCATTAACCTTGCCATTGCAGATACCTTGCAGCTATCCCCAAGTGCACTAGTGGTTCACCCAAATTCCCTCCACTTGGGTTGCTTACCCCCTTCCACTTTGTGCACCACGTCGCTTTTGAAGGGTCTTTTATTATAAAACTCGCAATTTTGGGCCTAAGTTGTTATTGCTCCAGCACTCTCTGCTGGGCTCTAATTACTTTAGCACTAACGGCTAGTTCCCTGGCATTGCCCTTGTGCTCCGTGAACTGCCACACTGGGAACAGGAGAGTTATAGACACTGTCCTTACATTAGTCAACCAACCCTTTGAATTTATGTGCTTGAACCTTTTCCATGTGGATCTTTTCTAAAGTGGAAATGGTGGGCCCTGACTGTGGACTTTGGCTGTCATCAGCCACACCGCTGTTTCCTCTTTTTCCTGAAGGTTGGAGCAACTCAGCGTTATTATGGTTGCCTCCAGCTGGAAAGTATCCACCCTACATGTTCGTACCTGGTGGATACGGACACTTTGAGGTCCAAAGTCTGATTACCTGACTTTCTGCCAAAATTATAATTTCAAATTAAATAAATGAGTTTTGCTTCACCCGCGCAATCAGCTGATGCTGTCAGAATCGGTGCAGATGAGCCTGGGAGTGTTGGCCATGGTTAACATCAGGCATTCCATTGCAATTAAGGTTATAGGGTCATTTATGTCTGAAAACGCGTTTTAAGATGATAATACTATCCAACACTCTCTGAGCTGTTTCTTAGCTTTTATGGCTTGTATGAGAACCCTATTCCATTATATCAAATAACCCCTGAGAACCCTCGTTTGACCCCTACCATGATCTGGGGCACTCAGGAAGCAGAGAAAGAACTTTGTTTAAAATATGATAAAGTATATGCACCTACAGAAGGCATGGTGGGGTATGTGGCCTCAGTAACAAGAGTGGCCAACTATCTCTCCCCCTTTTATGATTCCAAAACATACTCTGATGACTTGCTTGAGCCAGAGGAAGAACGATTTGGTGAGGTTCTGTCATTGTCTACCATAAATAAAGACCATTCCGGGTTTTTTTCTACTGAGTGCTACCCTCTCCTCCACTTTAGGGAAACTCTGCACCACTATTTTGTTGGATACTGGCGCCTCTGAAAACTTTATGGACCAGTACCTAGCTGACTACCTTAGACTGAGTTACTTTCCAGGTAGTTTGGTTAGGGGAGGGGCGTCCCAAGGTATTCCCACTCTGAAGATCATTGGGGCAGTGGACTACCAGGTTGGCAAGTACCACTTGTCAGATCACTTAAGCGCGGTCAAAAGCCTCCTGTTCCCTATCATTTTGGGTGTGGAGTGGTGGCAAAATTTTGACATTAGAACCAACCTGAAAGAGAATACTCTATCACTCACTGTGAAGAATGGTCGCACATTAGTTCTGCCTTTGTCAGAAGAGAACGCCCAGGGCAATTTGTCACACTAGCCCCACCATCTCCCTTATAGCCTTGCACCTTTGCAGAAGCCCTCAGTGGAGGTTCTTATTCCTTCATGCTTGGAGGGTTTGGAATCCCCTTTGACGAAGCACCCGCCAATGCACTCCCTGAGCACTCTGAGTTTGATTTGTGACTTCAAGCTCACAGTGAATCTGGTGCGTATATCTTCACCTATTTACCCATTGACTGTCCAGGAGAAGAGGCATTAGATTTGTGGGTGAAGTAGAAGTTAGCCAAAGGTGAAATTTTTCAGCGTATCTCCCTTGTATGCTCCCCTTCTCTTTATGGAGAAGTTTGATGGTACTTTATGCCTGTATGTGGACTACGGGAACCTTAACAACGTCACTGTACCAGAACTACATCCTATCCCTTTGAATTCACAGATTGCGCGCTATGTGGAGAAGGCGAAGGATTTCTCCAAGCTGGATTGCCTCAATGCGTTCAATCAGATCTGGATTAAGAAGGGCCAGGAGTGGTCAACCGCCTTCCACACCAGAAGAGGATTATTTCAGTTTTGGGTCATGCCACTGGGCTTAAGAATGCCCCTTCTATCTTTCAACGCTGCATTGATGCAGGGTGGGGGACTTGTTAGGGGTATGCGCGGTTGCCTACATGGATGACATCCTAATGTTTTCCTTTGATCAGGAGTGCCAGCCAGTACACCTTCGACAAGTGGTGGAGCAGTTAAAGAAAGCCAGCCTTATGCTGAAGATAAGCAAGTGTGAATTTACCAAGTCCCAGGCCACTTTTCTGGGCAACGTCATGTTTAACCAGGGACACACGATAATTCCAGATAAGGAGAAGGCTATTGTGAGTGGCCTACCCCCACCTCAGTTAAGGAACTGATGAGCTTTTTGGGGACGTGTACATCTCTCAAGAAGTTCACTCCCAATCTGACTGAAGTGGCAGCTCCCTTATACAAGGCTAGCGGCGCCAAGGTGCTTCTGTGGTCCTCATTTTGGAGGAGGCTTTCCAAGCAGTAAAGTGCACCCTGTTGTCCATGTCTGTTATTCGCCATGTTGACCCTTCAAAGGAGTTCATTTTGTCTACTGATGCCTCCAACTTTGCTATAACGGCCGCCCTGTTACAATTAGGCAAAGATGGGATAGAGCATCCGGTGGGATTTTTTCTAGGAAAACGTCTTTACCAGAGTTGAATTACGCCGTTTATGATAAGGAGTTATTGGCAGTGATGGAGGCGCTGACTTATTGGCGTCACCACTTGCATGGCTCATCCCAACCTTTATGGGTACATACAGACCACCATGCCTTGCTGTACTACCGCGCTCCTCATGTCCTAACCCCACAGCAGACCCGTTGGCCTGAGCTCTTGCCCAATTCTCATTCACTTATGAGTTCACCAAGGGCAAGGATAATGGTTTGGCGGATGCTTTGAGCTGCAACCCTGCTTTAGCGCCTGATCCCAAGGAGTAGAAGTTTACAACACACAGGTAATGATTCTTCCAAGTAAACTTCTGCCTCCACGACCCTCTTCTCTGGCCAACGGGCCCGCGCTTGTACCTCTGGAAATCTCGGAGGAATATAGTATGTTCAGGAAGGTAGTCCTTTCTCAGCCGCTGGCAGCGGAATATACTATGTTACTTGCTAAGTGCGAGTTAATTCAAGAGGATCTCTACAGGGGCTATCACATGAAGGATGAGATGGTGTGGTTCTAGGGGCGCCTATGGGTTCCTGCTGGCCCACTTCGCCTGTAAATCAACCGGGACCATCATGATGGACTCACCATTGAGCATCCTGGGAAAGAAAAGACGCTGGAGTTAATATGCCGCATGTACAATTGGAAGGGTTTGCCTGCTCAGGTGGGGCGGTATTGTAAGTAGTGTTTGATCTGCAACCAAATGAAGCCAAATCGTCAACCTTTAGCGGGGTTGTTGGTACCGTCCAGAAAGCTTAAAGGTCCTGTACTTCCCTATCCGTGGACTTTATTTTAGAACTATTTGTCTCTGATGGTTACGATGCCATCATGGTGGTGGTGGACCTTTTTACAAAGTATGCCACTTCATTCCTTGCAGAACTACAATAACCGCGGCTGAGGAGGCCAGGCTCTTCTTCACGCATGTGTTTGCGCTCCATAGGGTTCCCAAGAGATTATCAGTGACTGGGGACCTCAATTCACCTCCATCTTTTGGGAAGAGTTGTGTAAGACTCTTAATATTTGCCCTTGCCATTTGACTGCCTAACACCCTCAATCAGATGGGCAGACTGAACGAGTGAACTAGGGCTTGGAGCATTTCCTGCGGTGTTACACCACTGCGGATCATTCTGATTGGGCCTCTCACCTTCCTATGGCCAATTTAGTTATAACAACACATTACATTCCTCGATCAGTTGTACCTCTTTTTTCGCCAGCCATGGTTTTAACCCCGGTATATAACATGATGTCCAGCCGTGGTTCTAAGATTGAAGAGGTGTTGGACTTTGCAAGACAATAAAGAAGTTCCACCAGGGGGTTTCCACAAGATTGGTGGTGGCAATGCGAATGTATAAGGAGAACGCTGATGGGTTGCGTTAAGTGGGTCCTTTGTGCAAGGAAGGGATCTCGTGATGCTTGATGCTCGTAACATCCTATCAAGCAGCCTTGCAAGAATCTAGGACCAAAGAGGATTGGCCCCTACCGCGTTGTTAGAAAGGTGGGCCATGCTTTATACCAGCTAGATCTTCCCCCTTCATTTCAGATCTTCTCGGTGTTTCATGAGAGCAAACTGACGTTGTTTGAGGGCCCTACCTGAGACTCTTGAGGCTTATCTCATAATGGGGCGCTAGAGTAGTAGGTGGAAGAAATAGTTGCCTCCCGCCGCTTTAAAAGTAGATTGGAGTACCTGGTATCTTAGAAGGGCTTTGATGCTGCAGAGAACAGTTGGGTCTCAGCACGCGACTGTGCGCATGCCCAAGATCTGATTGAAGCCTTCTACAAACGTTTCCTCCAGGCTTCTGGATCTCAACCCAAACCAACCGTTGCCGTCATGAAGTTGGCCCCTGCCCACAAGAACTTTTTCCTTGCGCAAGCCCTTGGAGGGGGGTTGAGCCCCGTCTGGAGGAGAGGGTAATGTCATGGTCACATGACATCATAGTGGGGACAAACCCCAAAGATAAGTCTGGGCGCCAAAAAGCCCAAAAGGTGAAGTTATAGGGCCACCCTGACCTGAAGCATACCCTAGATCAACACTGGGTACATGCAAGATATACCCAGGTTGGTAGTAGTGGGAAAACAAATGCCCAGCCCCATACTTTGGACCAGGCGTTGAAATGAATGGTTTAAGTAACAAAAGCAAGCAGTTAGGTTTGGTTAGTTGAGGAACATGGTTTTGAAACATGTTTCTATTTATACAGTTATACATTCGGGTCAAATCCAACATCAATAAATATCACAAGTGAAGTCATTTTTGGCATATTCTAACAACTTGGGATGGTAGTGTGTGCTTATTGGTGGGTCAGCGCTTAGTCCCACTCCTAAAACCCCATATTCCCCCATTGATACTTAAATGTTTTTTCCCCGACCAACATTCCTTTGTTGGTCAACTTCCTGATTAAACCTTTTCCCATTTTACATTTTTAAATTTATGATATTCTGAACGCTCCTGTGCACAAACCTCATTGAGGAGGTTTCGCACTCCATTAACCTTGCCATTTCAAATACCTTGCAGCCACCCTCAAGCGCACCGGTGGTTTGCTCAGGCTCCCTCCACCCTGGGTTGTTTACCCCTTCCGCTTTGTGCACCACGTCACTTTGGTGGGTCTTTTATTATAAAACTCGCACTTCTATGCCTAATTTGTTATTGCTCCAGCACCCTCTTCTGGGATCTAATTACTTTAGCACTAACGGCTAGTTCCCTGGCGTTGTCCTTGTGCACCATGCACTGCCACGCTTGGAACAGGAGAGTTATAGACACTCTCCTTACACAAGCACCAAACCACATCTGCATCTAATGAAGCATATAACAAAAGGAAAAAAGTAAGCATAACTATTCCACCTACCTGAAACACACATGCAATTATTGCTATAGCCAAGCAAGCATGCTAAAGGTGTCACAGCAACATGGTAGAAAAAATTTGCGCTCATCATTTTTTAATGAACCTAATGAAGCTGCAGTTATTGCTTAGGTCAATAAGAAGAGGGTTAAACCCAAGCGCAAAAGGCTCCCCAAGTCATCTCTTACCCACACGGTTTGTTTGTTATGGGAGCTATCCTGAGGAGTGTTATACAAAAACTACTTCTTATACATAATTGCCAATAAAAAAACCTTCCCTGTCCTCATAGCACCCATGAAGCAGTGGAAGACCACAACATGAATGTGGTATTTACTATGACTTTTCAGGCAGACCATGCTGTTGGAATTAGAATAAGGGCATTAAACTTTGGATGCACATGGTATAAATTTTAACTATATAAGATACTTCTACTGAAGACAAAAACTATGGTTGAAAATTTTGTTATTTAAACAAGAGTTTTAATATTTAACTATAGCACTCAAAGTCCTTTCATACAGACAATAATTATGAAATTGTAGGCTCAATGTAAGCTCTTATTTACTGTAACATTTTATACTTCTTAGGGTTAAAACATCCTATACACAATGAGGGGTAGGCTTTGGCAATCTACTATGAAAGACATCACTTATAAACGTTAGTCCCTTAATCATACACACTTTAGGTTCCACGGATACTTGTTCTTAATTTTATTTGGGAAGGCTGACCATGAGTTGGGAACTTCTGATATGTAAACTATTAAGCACTAATATAAGCTAGAGGCACCCCAGAGAAGATAATGCTGTCTCTTGTTGCCAGCGAGAACGCCAAATAAAGGAAGAGGGGTTTTGTGAGTAGAGGTTTGCGCCACTATTGAGCACGTAGAAGGAAAGGGTCTGAAGTGATATACTAAATTGAAACCAGGATGAGACCAACTGTCATTGACGGGATGGTAGATACCCAAACAACAATGCTTAAAAGTGGTCCATAAGGTGCGACTGGAATCGGCGTACAGCTTCCTGGAGGGTGGGAGTATACCCTGAAATGGCATCCAAGACAACCATGTGGATAGTCCACATTGCAATTGCTAACACTAAGGCTCAGAGGGAAGGTTGTATAGGGGAATATAAGGGCAAGGGGAAGATTTCCTTAGATAGGCTGAAAGTATTTATTTGAGCCTTACAAAAGAGACGCTGAACATCGCGCCAGATCGCTTTTGGAGGGGGACACTCTTCCAGGTGGTATACAAAAAGTCTCATACTGGTCACACACAACACATGAGGAGTGTAATTCTTTGGAATGCTCGGCAGTATGGTATGCTTTTTTCAAGCAGCGCCACACATGGGAACAAACATACGGCTGCAAAAGAGGGTGATGGGCTTACTTTCAGATGTCTTTCTGGGTTTCTAGGGAGTAGGGGATTTCCAACATTTCCAAATAATCCCTCTGGCCATGATAAGGGACCTCCTTTGTATCAAACTGTTCAGAACGGCTTGGACTTGTACTACCTGTGTAAAGTGGGGAGTAGGGCGCCCTCTCTAGGTGGTGTGCCCAATGATGCAAATTCTCTACTCAGCACTCTACATGGAGAGGAGAATTCGTTTGAAGTGGGGCGACGTCCCATGTTGGCCCACAGAAGAGGGGTTTGAGGCAAGATATTTTTACAGAGAATGGGGGTGGGTAGGATTACTGAGGCCCAGGCGCGGGAAAAATTGGAGCAGGCCACGCGTGACCAGTGTTTGGCTTGGAGTGTGGGGTTGGTGACTGCAAAGATCCAGGCGCCAAGTATTTTGGCGGCGTGGGCCTTAAAGTTGAGCAGGCCCATACCACCATTATGGCGAGGGCCAAACATGACCTCCAGGCACACTGGCGGTGGGAGGCCTAACCAAAGCCACCCTTGCAGGAGGGCGTACAACGAGGTGAAAAAAGATGGGGAAAAGGCGATAGCATGGGCCCCAAACCAAACTTTAGATAGAAGCATAGAGTTGGCCAGCACTACCCTTCCCGTGAGGGAAGTTTGGCGGGCTCTTAGGAAGGCGATGCACTTCATGGCATTATTGGGGATGTGGTGCTCCATTACTGATGATGCGTACCCTCCCGCCTCCAGCCACACACCCAAATGGCATACCGGACCAGCAGTGGGTCTTGGCACAAAAGGGAGCAAAAGTGGGGCAGTATGGGGTGGGCGGGGCAAGCAAGCCCGTGAGATAGCTGCTGAAGCAGGTAGGAAACGAAGCGCTGGTGACAGCGGGCTTGGTACCAACCAAGGAGAATGCTTTCAGTTTTGGAGGCGTTAAGTGCAGCGTTACTTACCATGGATTATACCTGGATAGTGACTTCCAGCGCGCGTGCATCTTGGTTGTTAGACACCCCAGCCACACAATTATCAGCAAATTCCAACATCTTAACTGGTGCTTGGCCTAGCACATGGACACCAGTAAGGCGGGCATCTACATTGCTCAAAAAGTGGGTCAAGTCTGAAGCTATACAAGAGTGGGCTTAAAGGGTCGCCTTGGCGTAGGCCCCTTTGAGGATGAAAAACGTCATTGAGAAAGCCAGGACCACGCACAGCCATTTTGGCGGATTCCATAAGCAACATCAACCAATTAATAAAACGATGGGGGAGGTGGAACTTGTAAAGGCAGGCTTTAAGGTAATCCCAGTTGACTCTATCATAAGCCTTCTGCTAGTCTAAAAAACAAGTGCCCCAGTAGCCGTGAATTGGCAGACGTTGGCAACAATGTGTATGTTGTCCCATATAGACCACTTGGGGTTGAAACCAAATTGCTATGAGGAAATGATATCAAAGGCAATTTCCTCTAGGCAGTTGGCCATTATTTTAGTATATAGTTTAGTATCTGTATTAGTAAGTGAAATGGGACTCCAGTTGGCCAAATCCAGCTTATCCCATTTTTTATACAGCATTATTGTGAAAGCCTCTTGACCCCTAGGGACAAGGCGCATTTCAAGCAAACACCTATTCATTGAGGCAAGCAACAAAGAGGAGAAATAATTAAAATATCTCTTATAGAACTCATAAGTAGTTCCATCTGGACCTGGGCATTTCCTGTGTGGTGCACTGTGAACGGCATACCAGAGTTTGTCCCAAGAAATCAAACTCATCAAATCCAAATATTGGGAAAAGGTGCATATAGGTGCACATTTGATAAATTCGTCAAATTTCTGCTGGTTTTGACTGGATCAGATTAATACAATTCAGAGTAATAGTTCTGAACTTTTTTGTCACTTCATCCAGAGTGTCTTCGATGAGGTGGTCTGGCCGCCTCACCTGTGTGCAGGCCAAGCTCTGTCAGTGCAAATTATTTTTTAGAAAAAGTAAGTGGAGCAGATTTCACCTGCCGTTATATTCTTTGCCTTATACTGCACACAAACTCGATGTTTGTGCTACCTTACCAATGCATTGAGGTGAGCAGACACTTCTGCCCATTTGTGACCCCAAGCTAGGCTGTATTCTGCAGCAGGGACGTTTGATTCCAGGTGGTCCACTTCTACAAGTGTGCACAAAATGTCTGTTGATGCAGCCTGAGAGCGATGTGATTAGATGTGGCGTGCCTGGTGGATGGTGTTCGCTTTGAATTGTGACCAGGTTGACAGTGGTCCGCACATAACGGTGTAGTAAACTCTGGAGCTGAGGTTTTGGAGTCCACCCATTAGAAAAATATGGGCGATGGGATCTCGGCTGGGTAGAGTTTGCACCACCATCGCATCTTTGCCACTTGATGGGGCAAAGATAAAGAAATCAATACCATCCTGTGATCAGATAAATCTATCTTTGTTGTTATAAAGTGTGAAACTTAAGACCAAAATTTTAACGGTGAAAGAATAAGGTCAATGCAGGACATCAACCTCAGCTGACCGTTGTGCACATGGGTACGCAACATGTTTGGGATCAGCGGTGCATATTGAGGCTGGGTATCAAACAACCCCAAAGTGGCTTTTATAACGCGAAGTTCTACATGCCCCTGCAGGGGGGGGTAGGTGTCAATGGCCAGCAGTCAGTGGCTGGGTTGGTCCAGCAGTTCATATCGCCCACCACAAATGGGTCAGGTGGAAGCGGGAGGGAAGTAACAGCTGAGAAGAATTCCCAACGAGCTTGTGCACAGGTTGGGGCATATACATTTATGACAGCATGCACATCGTCATCACACGAAAAGGACACAACAAGGACACAGCTGTTGAGGTATGAATATGAAGAAATAAACATAAAATTATGGGTCACTCATATAAGCACCCCACAGTTCGGTGACCAAAAGGAAAGGGAAGGGAGGAGCATGGATGCCCATGTGTCCTCAGCACCTTATGGACAGTGGGTTTCCTGAATGGCCAGGATGTCCACAGGTAAATTATTTTGTAAAAAATTCAGTTTCCTAGCCTGGGATGGCGAGGCCTTGAGTCTAATGATGTTCAACGTCCCTATAGTAAAGGCTCCCCCCATTGCACCTTAGGTGCAAGGGGAAGGGCTCCCATGCCCTTCAGCCTTCTGTTTTTCAGCATGTCGCTGTATGGCAGCATGGGTATATTGTGCTACGGAGTAAGTGTCAGTATAAGTTACTTTCATGGTGAGATTATCATTGGGTTTTGCCTTTGGCTTAGTTGCCCCTTTGGTATGATTTTCAACTTGTGTGTTCCTGCGTTACACCATCGCAGGTCAGAAAAACATTAGTAGGGTGATTGGTGGGCAAATCAGTTTTATTTGAGGCTTGATAACATTGGTCGGGTGAATCCAACTCACCCATCAGGTCATCAGCCTGTGTGGCCCAATCTGATTGGTGGATGGATTCACGAGCCACTTTGCAAAGAATGACTCAATGTGCTCCTAGAGCTGGGCGGGTGGGATCATGGATGTGGCCGTGTCCACTGCCTTAACCACTGCTCTGCAGGCCTGCTTGGCCTTCTTATGCTCCTAATAGGACACAGGTTTGACTTGAATGTAGCACCCCTGCACGCTTCATGGGAAGGCGGCGTTGGTGTCTATAGCTGGTTCATAATGGGCGTCTGCACTACTCATTGTATCTGGGATGACTTAATTTTGTGTAATACCCTCCTTGGCGGGGCAGGTATGGGCCTTGTGGCCAAAAGCGTGACAAAAGGTGCATATAGGAGGTGCTCTATCCACGGTGACATGGAAAGGGCAGGATTCTAGCCCATCTATTTCCACAAAAGTGGTGCGGGGGATTTGGGTCAAATCTTCTGCAACCCCTGCAGACGGGGTGAGTACAGCAATCACTTTACCTGTGCATAGGTCCAGCATGAGTGTAAAGTGCTGCATCTCAAAGGATTGGATTTCCCCATATTCGTTGAGCCCAGCCATTAGATGGTGCTCTAGCACAGTTCACTTAATTGTTGTAGGTGGAAAGTTGAACGTAAAGATAATTTGATTTGACTATGTCCAATGAGTGCATTTCATGTTAATTATTCGTTGACTGTCCAGGAGGTCTACCACCACATGCACCTGTGCATCTTTGTCCGCCAATTGTTTGGTTTTTAAATCCAAGATTCAACCAACCTCAGGGCATGGAGTGCAGTGCAACGTACACTGTGTTTAGATAAATGGGTGTACACATCTCCACAAAACTTTTCCCAAAGCGCCGTTTGTTGTATATCCAGGAAAACTCACACCCCATGCTCCACTGATGACAGGGGCTGGGAATGCGAAGTATTGATAAACTGGTTACATTTCGTCTGCCAGGCCAAAATCTACAGGGAAATACTAACTGCCGGTTTTTTATTATTTTATCTTGGCCACCAGTGTCACCGGGGCATTTATGAAAGTTGAATGGTGTGGGGCCCACTCCTGTGCCCTTTACTTTTCTCGCCCAACTGCTACCCAACATTGGGTACACACTAATTTCCTTGAAGAAATTATCAAACTTACCTAGACTTGAATCAAATATTTTTCAAAAGTGTTTGCAATTAGAGAGATAAGTTTTTTTAAAATGTTATTATTCAATTTGAGAGTGGGTTCATTGGAAGCTGCGTTTACTGGCAAAATGTCATTCAAAGATAGTTGTGGGAGTTTCCAGCAGAAATCTGATGAATCTGTTACAAATCGCCCAAAAATGGATCTGCTGACTAGTTTTGGAGCATCGGTGATTCATGACTAGGATACTTGATTTTTATTTAAATTAATACAAATTTATATATGATTGACTAGCAACTTATGCCAAGGATGGATTGACCTAATGTAGAATTCAGTGAGCAGATGAGCAGATCTGGAGGGAATTGCTATGAAGTATGAATGAATGAAGTAAAGATCTGATAAAGTTCTGTCATCAATTGGCTGATGAGGTTTTCCAGTATTGATTGTCCAAAGAGTACTTGGGCGCAGTACCCTGAAGTAGTATAAATAATCATTCATTCCCTCCTAAAGAGGGTCTCTCTTTCGCCTATTTTTCTTTTACTTGATAGTAGTTCAGCAGCTAGATTAGAAGTAAATAGTATTGGAGATCCCTGAGAGGCACAGGTGATCCCGCCTGGAGTGGCTGGTGCTGCTAGATCCCATGCCTCCTCCCTAAAAGGAACCGGCAGGAACCTGGCCAGCTGGCTACCAGAAGATGTGCTGACTGGCCGCCAACTTGTGGGGTGTAGCGCAGGAGTGCCATAGCTGCCTAAGATGGTGGAAGGACTTGCCAGGGCATGCCCACATGGGCTGGTGAAGAGTCGTGAGGGTGGGGCAGCACAGAAGTGCTTGAGCTGCCCAGGTGGTTTAGGACTTACCAGGGCACATGCCAAGGACACCTGGGTCTAAGGCAAAGCTGTTAGTGGTTGGTTGGTGGGTTGGACGCGGACTTGTAGGTTTGGTACACCATTGAAGGCGAAATGTAAAAGGTCCAACAAGTCTTCATACTGGTTGGCCTGGCACACTAGCGGAGCCCATGGTTGATTTTGTGACACGCCTCATAGATTGGGTTTGAACCCCGATACTAGGGCGTGGAATGTCATTGGAAGTTGTCCCTGATAAGGGCCTTTCTATTTGGCCAGCTAGCGTTCAATTCCCCTTAGGTAGCTTGCTAAAATCTCCAATTTGGGTTGGAATCTCTCTGTGGCTCTCAGGCTGGTGCTCTGATATAACTTCTTTAGGAACTTAACATGCACCAAATTAAAGAAATATCTATTGAGGGACTTTTTAGAGTGTAGATGTAAAAAATTGTGCCTCAGGAGTTTAATAATGTCACAGGTTCAGGTGCACTTACTCAGTAATTTTTTATCAGGACAACATACCATTCGATTTATTTTTTGATATTTGAGGTAAGTTGACCAGGGGGATGGACATTACCAAAACTAAAATTAAAACTAAAAACTAATGTAACTAATTAGTTCAGAAAAAACGCCCAAATGAGCGGATTGAGTGAAGCACATTGAACAAAACAACCAACCAGGTGGTCATCAGAAACTGCTTATCCCTCCATGATGGAAGGGGAGGGGCAATCGGGGGGCTCATCTTTGGCAGCAGCTTCCTCTTCCCTGAATAGGGTACATGTCAAGGCAGACAGTAAGGGCGTTAGGGCATCGGTGGCATGTGTTTTAATATTGCTAATGATTGGTATTTCATGGAAATTGCCATCTAGGAAAATGGCACTGGTATATACAGCTAAAGCTTTTTCAGCTTTAATTTGGGTGTGGGAGTTTAATGAATTGGCGATATTGGTTTGGATAATCTTAGCTTTCAGATTCCGTGCTACAATTACTACATTCTGGATAGCGTCATTAACATTTTTATGTAATTATTTCAAAGGGTTTACTCATTTGATTAAGACTTTTGGGGATAACAGGAGATGGAATTCCTCCTGTGAGCATCGCCACTGATTTGGCAACAGCTTAATGAAGTGGACGACAATCTGGTGTTGCAGCTGCTTTGACTGCGAGCTGGTGATCACTACAAAATGATTCAGCATTTGGATGTGGGATATATAGTCGAGGGGGTATTTGGCGTCCCATTCTGCATTAATGAATTGCTTGATTTACATAGATGGTTCTTCAATGATCTTACCTGATTCATCACTTTTAGCCAATAACTCTCATGAGTTTTGGTTAAATTGAATTGGGGAATCGGCATATGTTTGATGTTTGATTTATTGGAGGAAGCATGGGATCAAACTGGGATCCAATCTGATGATTGATTGGAGGAATCATGTGTGGCATTGGGGTGAGGAGAAGGCTGATTGGTGGCTGCAGATGCAGCTGCAGCAACAGGCTTTGGGGGAGGGGGAGGTAGGATCATATCACACGCCAGAACTTGTATGAGGTGGGCAGCAGATTTAAGGTCAGCGGACAAGTAGTCTGAACCATCAGAAGTGGCTGAGGGGCAATTGCGTTTTGAGTGGTCCAACTCAAAACATGACGGAGATATCGTCTGTCCACCCTTGACATGGGCCCAAAATGGATGGTTGGGCACTGAAGGAATAACTGTGCGAGGGGGAATCAACACGGTATTTTTCTAAATTCAGGGCTAATTATGGCATACGCCTGAGACCCAGCAAGTCATGTGGCCCCATTTTGGGACCACAAATTGTAAGATGAGGTTGGAGCCATAGGCTTCCAAACCATCCATCAGCTCTTGGTGGAGCACTGCAGGGGGAGGTCGGTGGGCAAAACAGCAAACTGGACCACCAAAGTGGTGTTTGCTGTAAGATAGGTCCGAGTTGAGGGAAGAGGGGTGCCCTGGAATACCAGGGAACATTTGCTGCAGTGTCAGCATTAGCTTCAATTGTGAAGCCAAGGTTAAAATACCCCTTGTAGGGGCGGAAATCTATAAATCTGGCGTGGGTCATCACCGCCTGTGCCATTTCAATAATGGCTTGGTCATGGTATGGGAAGAGTTTCCCATATTCGACTCTTAGGCTGTAGCACATGTTGCTCTGGGGGAGCACCAGGGGCAGTGAGGTACCGCTTGGGTACAAGCAAGGTGGGCGTCAAGATCCTTGGGAGGAACAAATCGTCTCATTGGTTTGGAATGACTGGGTGAGCCAGTCTGAGCGCGTTTTCCTGTCAGATGGAAAATGGTGGAGGGAGTCTCGCCACTGCCCCGCACTAGAGCAGCTTGCAAAGAATTCTAGGACATCAGAGAAAAACTACAACAGGCGATCAAAACTTACTTTTATCAATTCATGTAATTTTCTTGGAAAGTTACGCTGAGCGGAAAGAGAGTTTATTAACTTACCATTTGAAAACATAACCTTTTATCAAATATGTTTTATAAAAAAGTCAAATTGCTATACATCACTTTTTAAACATCGCATTACCATAAGAGTCTAGCTCCTTTTTAAAGCTATCAAACACTGTTTAATGATGGGGTCAAACCTCACCAAGGATCCCACTGACTTGGCAGAGAAAGCCAGACTACACCCCAAGCCCTACAACCCTTGATTGCCAACATGTGCGTCAACCAGAGCTACCTGTTTTTAAACAACAGCAGCAAAAAGCTGATGCCTCCCACAACTCAAAGACCAGAGTGTGATCTTAGAAGACCACACTATTAAAACACCCACCTTAATTGACCCCACTTTAACTAGAGCCCAACATATGGTTGATCCTCGTTTGGTGGAATCTTCATCCACTCAGTGCAGTGGCGGAAATAACTTCTGACACACTATTGCCCAGGGTAATTGATCGGCTCCACCCTCCAACAGCTCAACAAATAAAGACTATTTGTCCTGATGGAGTCATATGGCATTACCAAATACGATGACCATCAAAGCTACTCATAAAAACTTAGCTAATAGTAAAACTTGCTGATGTGTCAACCACTTGTTGGGGACCTCCCATAATACTACTCATGAAGATTAAATGACCACTGAGACCATAGATTGGTTTGATGATGAACCTGAGCCCATCAATTAACTGGTAGCAATTGATCAAAAGTAAACAAGCTAATCCAAACCACCAAAAGCCTAAGCGCTCAAGGAGGAAACCTGAAAGATGATGGCAGGTAAATAAAAGAAATATGGCAGCTCTGTCTAGGTCGCCCCCAAGCTGATACAAAGGTGTTAGCTCAAACTAAAAGCAAACATAACAATAATGCTTACAGTCCTGACAGAAAGAATGATGAAAACACCACCCACTATCAACCCTCGTGAGGCTGCATTTGTGGCAGAAGTCAAAAACTAATGGGTCAAAATAAAAGCGCAAAGAGCACTTCCTCGCTCCTGTTCACCCATGTGGCTTGCATTAACTACAGGAATAATCACAATAATTTATTATTCCAAAGACTATCTTAGCTATTTTGATGAAATAGCTAGGCATTTCACACTTAACATAAACATATGAGTTTGTGGAAAACCACTACATTGAAGTGGGACTCACAGATGCAGCAGATGCGTACCACACCACATCCACTAATATTGAAATTATGTGAGGCTCCATGCACATAACCAGGACATAGACTAATCATAAGAAGATCACCTGGATCACTTTCTACAACCTTCCACTCACAGTTGTCTGCAATACTAGAAACTTGAACTCCATCAAGGTCTTTTTGGAATTCAGATCCATCCTATCAATGGACTTCAGCATGCCATTGTATTACGCTTTAACCCAAAGGTATCATATTGCCAGAGTGTCAATCATCTCTAAAACCACAGTGACCCAAACATAGAGACCATCCCAAGAGTCACTGTAATTGAATTTTGTTTTTTATTTTCTTATTTACGCTTATTAAGTGCAACTCCGCTGCTTGTGGTGCAAGGAAATGGATACCCATTACAACAGTTACACCAATTTCATACAAACCTTATCATACACCAGCCAGATCCTCATGATTGGCTGAAAGTGACCCCATGTAATAGCAGCAATGATCCCTCAACGAATATATTGGGTCCCAGTAGAAGATCTAACCCCAGCTGCCCTCTATATGGCAGTTAAAAAGGCACAACTGATCATGCATCAAAACCCCATGGAAAAGTTTCCCCTCCCAGTCAGTAATCCCTCCAATTTATCAGCCCTTTACCAGCACAGAATAAGTGTAAGCCTTACAATATTCAAAACTAAACTGGCAGTAACCAACCCAGTGGATTACACAATATTAACTCCGTATCACAAGTACTACACCCTACCAGTGGGAACATCCACAATTCTCAGGCAACAATTGTTGCAAATCGGCGTAACATGATTAGCACCCCATCATAAGAAAGACTTACCAAATTATTGAACCCAACATTCTGATGTGTCACATCTCAGACTTTGTTTTTGGTACTGGAGGAGGTGACCATGTACTCAGACATCTCAGACGATGTTCAAATGGAGTATGTTGATGAGCACAAGATGGATTTTCTTCAGAAAGCTAGGTGATGGTAGCATCTTAAGCTGGCTCCCAAGAACTCTCAACTCTCTTCACCATGAGCAATCACAATCTCTTTGACAATCCACAGGGATTGCCTCCAAGATTCAAGCTCAAAGACAAACCACTTTCGCCTCATGGATGCAGGTTTAAGCAAAATAACCTCCCTGGCATATGGGATCCAACTATGAGGTCCTATGGTCACCCTAACCTAAAGTCTGTTGGTTCTAATGGGTTGCATGACTACAAGTGGAGAGTCGCCTCCTTTGCAACTTTAATTTACCTAATGTTGATATCACAGACATCCAAGAACCTCATGCCCCCTATAAAATAGAATCATGTTATATACAATTTTAAGGAAACTGCTTCTGAACAAATTTTGCACCCCTCATTATCCCCAATCCCACAGGTGAAAACCCATAAATTTTCAAAACACCTTAACAGACACCTTTTTGGCCAAGTTATATCCTCAAGTTATCCTTCTATGGTGCGAGTATATTTCTGCCAAATGCAGGCCAGGAACAAGACTGGCTACTGGAATATCTCACTTAACTCCAACTCACATGCAACATGGCGCTTATGGGCGATTCTAACACCATGTTAAGTCGCGCCTGAGACACCCTCTCCCTTCCAGACAGTATCTTTGGGGAAATACTAAACCTCAGGATTTCCTCCAATCCAGCAAAATAAATGATGACCTACCATCTCCATGTCTGCCCTAGTATAATTGACTCAAATCTGGTACAATAAGTGGGAATCAGATCAGCTTTGGAATCAATATGTCGCTAAACTGGCCACTTTCTAGTCAGTCAAGTCTATGCTCACATACCTTGAGATACCACCATCAGTGATAGGCCCATCACGGTGACCCTTATGTTACCTTTATACCATTATGATGGTTTTGGCTTAATATCGCCCCAGCACTTCTGAACATCCAGTTCATGAGAGAAAATAAAATTACGGCCATTTGTAAACATAAAACCATGGTCTTACCCCAATTGCAGACTTTCCAAGACAAATGGGCAGAAATAAAGTTGAGGATCTAAAAGGTCTCCTACAACTGCGCAAAAGCCAAACGATCATGGCCTGTGCCAATTCAGGTGTGCCAAAACCACAATAATGCACCTCAAAAGAAATTACCAGTCAACGCCATCCCCAATGGTTGGAAGTGTGGGAAGCCTCCCAGGAGTGTTCCATTTTAGACTTACCAAAGATAAATGGGTGGCAAACTTTATGATTTCATGATACTACATCCTGTGGGGCGCCAAACCCATTTCTTTTATCAAAAACAAAAAGCCTGTTTGAAGGCTCAGGAGTTTACATCCATGAGGGTGGGGAACACCACCACAGATAAATTAGCAATCACCAGCAAATTGCACTAAAATTACTCAAGCCTCTTCCATGCTCCTATATTGACCCAGTGGATGTTCAAATTTTTTTGATGGACATCAGTTTGCTAGTCAAACCCTTGGCAAAAAAAACTCTTAGCTTCAATTACACATAACAAAGTAATTGAAATTTTTCTTCAATCATGCGCGTAAAAGCCCTATACCCAGACAGCATTACATTTATACCATAAATATTGAATTTTATAATAGTGACAAAGACCCACTGGTCCCTCTTCCCCCACTTGGAGGAAGGAATACTACCTAACTCAATGGCCTGACTATGACCCTAAACGTCAGACTCCTTGCGTGCCAAGGAAAGACTTGGCTTCCATTGAAGGTGCTCCAATACCCAAAATAGCATCCATAGTCCGCATGTCTTCACCATTCTAACTATTTGGGAATAGTATCTGCGTGGGGACAGATGGGTGAAGTATTGATCTAACAACATCAACCCCATTCTAACTACTAATATAAGAATCTGGTATTAATCTCACCCATGCCTCTAGTGATGAGGGGAGGCTGTTTGGTTTGGACTGGGGCGGCTATTTTGATAATGCTCAATGGGGATGGTCTTTAAATTCTTGTTGGCCTTGGCGCATACCTGATAACAGGGTGCAGTCACTATATCTTTGATTTTTAAATTCGCTAGTATCTTCTTTGACGCTCCAACTGACGCAGCATTTTTAAAATTATGTCCTGGGTATGGTGTATAAAAATGACGTCTAAATATCTGATTTGTGGCAGACATTACCATGCGTATACTTCTGGTAAGTAATGTGTGACAACTCTTTGAAGTGGGTTCCTCAATGCTCCCCACCAAGGGATTCTAACACTAAAAACTAAGGAAACAGCCACCACCATTACAAAGATCAACAAGTGGGGGCCCAGCATAAGTTGCAGCAGCTTTGTTGATGGGGCAGAATTCTTAAAATTTACTAAAAAAACATTTTCCTGGTTAAAATTTATTGATTTAATAAGAAAATAGCAAAATAGTTCAGCATTCTACTATAGGCATAGTGCCAGGCTTTTATAATGGTGTTAGGAATAGGGGGTGCCTTGAAAACTTCTTTACAAATTGGGTGGCGGTTAAACATTCCCAGGGACACCAAAAACTTGTTCAGAGTCATTTCTTTGTATTCTATTGTTCTCTGAATTTTTGAAATTGGAAATGGCGGATGGAGATGCATGATGGCCCCTTTTTTGGGTTGGGCACCACTAATGCTAAAAAATAGGAAATGTAGAAGGCTCATTTGGCACTTCAATCTGGGTATTTTCCCCAATCTTTTATGGGTGCTGACATTATCAATTCATTCTTATCTGAGTTTGTCTCATAAGCAAATTTTCTTAGTTGTCACATCTACAGGACAATTAATCTGTAAACTTGAGGTTCTTTTCTCAATTAATTTTGGTGATTCTTCCCCTTTTAGTAATTTAATTTGATCTGCTAATTTCCTTATGAATTTCATGACATACATTTTAGATGTTGGGTTATATACCTTGGCGGATTTGGTGATAACAATAGGGGTATGGTAACACATTAAACCAGAGTTGGGGTGGACTCAGCCTAGGGGGAGCGGCGGCCACTCATTGCATGTCAAGGGTGTGCCCAAAGTCCTTTGATTATCTAGTGGTAGTGCTTGTTAGGCTTTCCTTTTTAAATTAGAAGGGATGTTGTGTCCTGTCAAACCTAATGGCCATGATGTAGACCCTTACACTAATCCATAAAAATCTGAGCTGAGATGACCTTTTTATACTGATGACTAATGTCACCAATTGATATGGACCATAAGCTTTACATAAAGATGTTAGCAAACCATATGACTAAATAGTCATTGCTGAACTCAACTCTACTCATTTGTGTTCATTATAAGAAGGTACTGTGGAACAACTACAACACACTTCACATGACCATGTTTGCAAATTCCTCTCAAACATACAGTTTTATGGCGTTCCTAGATATAAAAAAGTGTATGATTGCGTGGCTTGGAAGTATATTAACGCACCCCTAACCCACCTATACATATCATAAAGAGCTAAGAGATGAATCTTGGAACTCTACAACCAGCTTCACACCAAAGTACTAGCTCCAAAGAGATCCATGGCGGCAGTTATGATCAAATAAGGTTTCATCAAAGGAATCTGTTGATACAAATCCTATTCAACATCATTGTCATAATATGGAGAGAAACTCCAACCCAGCTCACATGATCAGGTTCAAAGCTTCCAGAGAGTCAATAGGCTATCAAGGCCTCAATAAAGCTAAATTAGGAAAAGAGATTTTTGAGAAAAGGTAGATTTATTGTAATAAGCCATGAGGTATTTAATGACCTCAAGGTTAGATTTGGGATTGGAAGGGGAGGATTCAAAATAGGAAAGTTTCAGCATCAATTTCTAACAGCGAGATAAATATAAATAGTATTTATTAATGAATGGGGAGTGGGACCATCCTTGCAAAATTCGCCGTTGCTCCAGAAAAAGTTATTTAATTGGGTGCGAGCATGGATATGGAAACTCTGCCATAACATGATAGTTTCAACATCCACAGAATTAGTCGCAGGTGTCAAATTTTAATTTATTAATTATTATTGTAGCTGATCCCCAATACT
Organism: Massospora cicadina; assembly: GCA_022478985.1. Lineage (NCBI taxonomy): Eukaryota > Fungi > Entomophthoromycota > Entomophthoromycetes > Entomophthorales > Entomophthoraceae > Massospora > Massospora cicadina. The sequence continues at coordinate 48,715 of JAKSZP010007999.1, read as the reverse complement.
TTATATTTGGCCCAACCCAAGATAATGGGGAGCCCAATCCGGCATCCATCCATAGGTGGGTTGTGGCCCCTAGTTTGGGCTTCCCCCAATAAAGGGAGCTTTCTGGCAGAACCCCCTCCAAGCTTCAGCTTGGATTCAGAGCCAAGGCGGGGTCATTAGTGTGAGAGCCAGTATCAGGATTGACACCCAGCATCGGGAAGAGGTTCCAGCATCAGGGATGACACCCAGAATTGGCACTGGAGCCAGCATTGGAAGAGGTCCTAGTATTGGGGATGACACCTGGCATTGGTACTGGAGCTGGCATCTGGAGGAGGTCCTGGCATCTGGGATGACACCTGGTACTGGCGCTGGATCCAGAATCAGGAAGAGGTCCTGGCATCTGAGATGACACCTGGCATTGGGACTAGGTCCCATCATCAGCATAAGAGCTGACATTGGGGTTTAAACCCTGGTAACCTAGGTTTTACCCAGGCTAGTTTTGGGTGCCCTTAGTCCCCCTTCATCCTGGATTGCCATCTTGGGGCAAGGGCAGGGTAACCTGGGCTTGTCTGTCCAATATCCAGAGGCAGACCAGTTGGAGGACTCCCCAACTGCCCTACTGCTTTAAACCTGGCTTGACCGCCAAATTGGCAGATCAGGGGCCAGGCTAGTCATACTTTATGGGTTGTTTAGGCCCATGGTAAGCCTTGGGCCAAAGGCCCTCAGCAGTGACCGCCCTACCTCCTTCCTGATCTTTTTGTCTCTAAGGGAACTTGGGGATACCTGGCAGGGAACACCAATTTGTCAGTACACGGGGGACAAACTCCAACCCAGCCTGTATAGATCAGGGCCTCAAAGCCCCTCGCGAGTCAATAGGCCAATAAGGCCTTAAATAAAGCTAAATTAGGAAAAAGGATTGTGAGAAACGGTAGGTTTAAATCTATCTTTCACTTTGATACCCAAATCGAAGCTAAATTCGGATTTTTTAAAAGAAAATACAAAAAACAACTGCTTGATCAAGCCAAACCTTACTAATGTTGATGCAAATGATGCCTGCTTCCTGGCTTGGGTTGGTGGGGCGCCGCCATCTGGCATCTTTTGGCCGCCACTGAAGCGCGCCCAGGCTGGCTCTGCTAGCCCTCCCAACGCTACTGGGCGTTATGTACCCCCCGTGGGACTTGGCCCACCACCTAGTCAGCTCTCAGGTGGTGCTCCAGAGCCCTTTGGTGCTCCCACGGAGCAATTTGCATTTTGGCCTCCAGGTCAAATATGGGAATCTCTTCCCATATGCAAGCGTAGCTATAATTGAGATGGCCACAGCAGTTTTCAAATCTTCCAGCTATATTGACTTCTTCCCCTTTAAGGGGTACTTTGACCTCAACTTCCACTCTGAACCTGATGCAGCAGCAGCCAAGCTGCTTTTAATTTTTAAAAAAATTCTTTTGCCCACCATTTGCACCTGGCTCCCATATGAGGCCAATTTGGTGGTCCAGTTCACTGCGTTGCCCTCTTTCCTTTCCCCTGAACACCTCCATCATGAGCTCACGGAGGGTTTAACCATTTATGGCACAGACCCCGTGTTGAAGTTTGTGGTTCCCAATGAGGCAGATCAGTTGTCAGGGCCTTGCACCTTTGCAACAATCTGCCCATTTCATTGCGACTCTCACCTTTTGATTCCCCCACACACTGTGGTCAGATCCTCCCAGGATCACCCATTCTGGGTGCGCATTGAAAATGGCCACGCCATTTGCCCCTTGTGCTTTGAGCTTGACCACTGAAAGTGCAAGTGCTCCACAGTTGCTGCTTCCGCTGCATCCACCGCTCAGGGCTTGGGCGTTACCCTGGTGGCTTCCTTACCCTAATTTTTCAAATGAGGCTCGAGCCTCCCGCCCCCAACGTTGGGAATTCTGGCACTGCTTCCAAAGCGGTGGCTAATAAAAATTTACAAAAATTTAAAAATTTTGAAAATTTGACTGAATTATGAAATCCTGAGTCAATGGCTGAACCAGTTTCCTGAGCTGCCATGGTCAACAGCACATGGCCAATGAGCTCCAGCCACAGCCCCAATTCCTGTGGCTGGCCCAGCTCTGGATGAATCTAATCCATTTGAGGCTCTTGAATGGATTGATGAGGACTAACAGCCACACCACGTGAAACCTGATTTTGCTTTGGAAATGTTCTTTGTTGACCTTCCCAAATCGCATTCCCGCCAATTTTGTCCAAAAAAACAGGTTTCTCATTTATAAAAATATTAATGAAATGGCAGTTGCAGATGCAGCTGCCCCAGATAACACCCTCCTCTGCCAGCAATTCCATGGGGCAATGGAGCCCCTTGTCAAGGGTATTCCTATCCCCAATTTTCCTCATGATTTTGAGGAAGATGCAAAGTACAAAATTGAGGAGCTTGCTTTTGGTGCAAGCTGTGCTTGCATTGATGCAGCAAAAACTTCTATTTTTGACCCCAATTATCCTAAAACCCGCCAGCGCATCAAGTCATTTACTTTTGTGCTGGCTCTCATCATTTTTGCTGAGCATCAACTTGCTCAATACGTTGAGGTGATGGACACCGCAAGCCTCATTACTGAAGAAAACCCCCAACTATACCTCCTTATGCCCCATGTCGCTGATGCACCCACCCCAATGCTGTCAGCCATGGTCTGCCAGCTAAAATGGGAGCCAGACAAAAGTTTTTTCAAAGCCTCCTCGCCATCTAATATGGCTTCCTAGGCTGATAACCTAGGGGCTATATTAGGTTTTCTTTAATTTATATCAATTTCTTTGTTTGGCCCATTTGTGAATAAAGATGCGTGGCGGTTCCCCCTTTTGGGTTGGGCACCACAAGTACTAAAAAGAGAAATGGTAGGTTTATTGAAATAATCCATGAGGTATTTATATAACCTCAAGGCTAGGATTGTGATTGGGAAGGGGAGTATTTGTGTCAGAAAATCGACTTTGGGCTCTGCTAGTTGGCAGGCTAACCAGTATGAAGACTGGTCAGCCCTTGCCGTTTGACCTTAGGCATCAGGGCTAGCAGCGCTGGCTAACCCCTTGGTGTGTCACCCGCGCCATTTTGGGATCCCCTAGCCTAAACCCTAACCAACAAAATAAATTATAAGCTTTAACAAAAGGTAGATTAGGCAAAGGGAGATGTTTATTGAAAGAGAAGCGCCAGGTATTTATACTATTTACAAAAGGGCTACTGCACCCATTGCCAACCCTTCAGCTCTTCCACTGGTTCTTCCAGCCAACCACTTCTTTTCTTCTTTATCTACATTTATTCTCTTCCCTGGCATTGACCCTTTTGCTCCGTCCTTCCCAATGTCCAAATTATTTTTGGCTCATCCTCAGCCTTAAGTCACTGGTGAGCCATTTATCTAAATTATTCAATTATTTGTCAAATTTGGATCCAACCTTCAAATTGATATAAATGCGCTGGAAACTGCTTTGGTCGCTCGCTTTTGACTCAGAATATCTTGGCATCTCGCTGACATCTAATCTCCTCTTATCTTAATAATAAGTGAGGCACTGAAAACAACCTCAGCAGCCTCAAATTCATAATTGTTGGATCCACCAACATCAGATAATCAGGCAGCAAATATCTGAAGTGAATACATCAGCTTTTCACCGGGAATCCCACAACAGACCACAAATGGCCATTGGCGTCGACCACTGATTCCACTGAGTGATTGAATCATCCTCAGCTATTAGTCACCAGTAATCCTTCTACTAACTTGGGGCCACCGATTAGCCCCACTTGAACCTAAATACCAAACTCAGCGGAATACTAATTTTAGCTCAATCCAAATTATGGAGCAACTAACCAGCAATTGAACCAAATAACACGAAATTCAGTCAATAAACCATTCCACCAGAATTAGCTATATCATTACAAATAACGCTAAAGCATTGGAGGATTCCATCTGGTTAAAATTATGACAATTTGGGATAGAATAAGTGTCATCATCAATTTCTAACAGCGAGATACATATTAGTATAATTATTAATACATGGGGAGTGGGACCATCCTCAGAATATGTCAGAAATTAACCAGATGAATTCCTCCCAATAAAATCAGAATTAGGGGTATCAGTTATTCTGGCATGATTGGCTACTAATCGCCTAGTTTGATATTATTTAAAGATATGAAAATATAATTGTTTTAGGTTTGACATATTCCTATTTTTAGCACCAAATGTGAATTTGTGGTGATTGCAGGAATTTCCAGCGGAAAGCTAATGTATTCTTTTACAAAATCTGATGACGATTTCACTGACTTGAATCCAAGTTTGGCAGAATCTTAATTTGAGACCAACTGACATGAAAAATTATTGTGGTTTTTTTGACGGGAGGCTAATGTATTCATTATCAATCATTAATTATGAATTTTCTGCCTAATTATGAAGTCTGGTGACTTATTCTGAGGATGCTCAAAGTATTTATCATAATAGATACTTATATACAACTGAACAGCAACTTGTTGAGGATGAGTAGATCTAAAAATTGGTGATTGAGATGAGCAGAATGAAAGGAATTTGCTTCCATGGATGACTACTATCGGTTGAGGTTCTGGCTTGGACGGCCAAGGGGTTTTCATAAGTGCAGTAGTCTAGAGTATAAATAGTCTCTCTTCCCTCAAATTAAATATCTCTCTTTCGCCAATCTTATTTTAGCTGTTAGTAGTTAGTCTGCTAGATTAGGAAAAGAATGGACTGGAGATCCCAAGTGGGTGCAGGGTGACATGCCTGGATTGGAGAATGAAATCAGCTCCCATAGCTTCGCCCTACAAGAAACTAATGGGAACCTGGCTAACCAGCCACCAACTGTAATGTGCTGCTGGCCGCCCTCCTTGAGTTGCAGCGCGGGAGTGCCATATCCACTAAGGATGGGGGGTGGACTCACCGGCACACCCAAGATGGACCATGGAGCTAAGGCGAAGTTGTTGGTCTGCTGTGTTGGTGGGTTGGATGTAGACTTGTAGGGTGTTGGTGCGCCAATGAAGGCAAAACAGAAAGGTCAGCCAGTCTCCATACTGGTTGGCCTGGCACACTAGCAGAGCCCACTGTTCATAAAAGCAATTTTCCAACAGCATAATTCGCCAATGCTCTTGAAAGGGTTATTTAATTAGGTGCAAATGTAAATATGGAAGTTACACCACAACCCAATAGTTTTGAAATCCTTGGCATTAGTTGCTGGTGTTGATTATTAACTTACTACTTATTGTCAGGGCCAATCCCCAATACTTTGGATTGGGCTCAACCCAAGTTAACTGGGAGCCCAATCCAGCATCCACTCATAGGAAGGTCATATAACCTAGTTGGGGCTTCCCCCAATAAAGGGGAAACCCAACAAGACGTTCTTACGTGTTTTAGTTTTTCAGGTGCTATGACTATTATGCAGCGCCAGATACCCCACATTGAAATGAATAATGTGTTAATCCTTGTTACCCCATCTCTATTAAAATCGCCTCATTAGTATGATAAATGTGCTTTGATGATAGAAAGATAAACTGTTAAAATAGGCAAAGTTTCCATTTTGTCTTAAATTTGCCATGTATCACCTGGATCAACAAAGTTATCATATATGCTTAAAACACGCTTTTTATTTTTTAAGTTGTAGTACACACTGGGGCTTGTTGTCAATTAATTATAAGGCTTCATTTCTTATTAAAAGCTGATTATATCACATATGGTAATTTTTATCATGTCATTGGCGTGACATGAATTTGGCGGTACAGCAAATTGCATTTCTATTACTAAATATTTTTCGCTTGATGCACACATCAAATTTGTTTGACACAGGCACTAGAAATTCTTTTCCTACATATGGCTTGCTAGTATTTGACATTTTGCAGCTTGAGTAACCATCAGCACTTGGTCAGGAGGCTTTGGCTCCTTCACAAATTAAACTCAACTTTTCCAATAAAGGGCTTTAAGGCTTTTGCACAGCAACATTTTTCTATGTCTTTTCCTCTTGCTTCAAGATGATTTCAGTGCTGCACAATTTTTGTGGACCAGTGTGTGCGTTATTGCTGCACTCAGTTGGCAGGCCAATATAGAGCTTAGCTTCTGACCTGACCATGGACATTAATCTCAACTTTTATAATGTTGTCAATCGCTTAGGATTATGCTGATTAGACATCTTCTGGAGCTTCTCCAGCATCAGGTGAGACGTAAGCCTTATTTCCTCTAGTAATGTGTACTTGAAAATAGCTTTTATTCTTCCTCCTTGTTATCATTTGCAAGTGAGAGACAATAGCCAGTATCATTTGCATAGTCAGCAATCAACTTGAGTTGCTGTCTGATGGAGCGTAAAAATAAAGTCTCTTCCCTTCCAAAGATCTTCTAACTCAATTGGAACATCGCTCTTCTTACCATCTTTCACACTGGCCTACCATTGTCTAATTAATGTTTTTGTATGTATGAAAATTGGTTAAATTCCTTTTTGTATGACGCTCACAACTCATACTGATCATTAGGCATCTTGTTGGATTGCAAGTTTGCCCCCTGTAGAAAGAAACACTATATAAAAGTTCCTTATGGGTATTGTAATGACACAGTTTCAAGTGCAATTTTTCCAGTATATCTGTATGCGAATGAGTACCATTTTGAAATATGAACTTCTAACTAGATATAATAAGCTTTACTAAAATGTTATTCCTGTGACATACTGAAGGATTTCATTTGTCTTATCTTTACTGTTTCATAATTTATCTTAGTTACACTTCTTACTGGATTGTGACTTTAAATTCCCAAATACTTTGTATATTATATCTCCAAACCATGTTCAAGCTGCAAACGCCTGTCTTAAAATCCGTGGGTCCTAATGAGGTCTCAAGGTAACCGTGGAGAACTCAAAGCCTTTTTTAATAACCAGATTTTATCTTGTAATAGTAAGACAATGTCAAGTTGCTGTGGTAAAAAACAGATTACTTGTTTTAAATTTCTGAAATGCTCAGAGATATTGGCTTTGAATAAATTTGATAAGACTTTATTTCCGCTCAGAGTAACTTTTGAGCGATTTTAATTGAAGATAAAATTAAAAAACTATAATTTTTCTATGCCTACCTCCCCCATTTGCTCTTCAATGACCTCAGATTTGCTGCCAGCTGCTCCCATGTGGGGCAATGGTGAAACCCCACCCAGCGTTTTCAATCCAGCGGGAAAATGCACTCAGACTGGTTTGTCCAGTCCCACTAAATCATTGGGTAGGTTCATTCCACCGAAAGATCTCGCCATCCACCTGGCATATGCCCAGGAAGTTCCTTACAGCCCACTTATTCTCCTCCAATCCCAGCTTCATTTTGTCTTTCATGTCAAATATGAAAAATTGTTCCCATATGAAGAGAAGGCCATTATGGATTTGGCCCAGGCGGTGATGCTACCAGCCAATATTATAGATTCCCTCCCTATAAGAGGTATTTTGATCTAGGCTTCACTTGTGAAGCTGATGCTGCCACTGCAGCCACCGTTTCCCTGGTTCTCCATGACACCCCTATCCCCACAACACACACCCAGCCCCCACCAACACCACTATGGTGGTTCAGTTCATGGGATTGCCCACTCACCTTCCTCACGGTGCTCCATCAGGTTTTGATGGAAGATTTGGGCGCGTATGGCTCCAATCCTATCATTCAGTTTGTGGTCCCCAATGGGGCTACTCACCTTGCTAGGCCTTGGGCATTTGCCACAATTAGCTCAAATTTTAATAAAATTTCTTTGTCAATTCCCCCCGCGCTAGCATTCCCTCTGCCTCTAACCATTCATTCTGGGCCCGTGTCAAGGGTGGGCAGATCATCTGTCCATCCTGCTTTGAGTTGGATCACTCAAATTGTAAATGCTCCTCTCTTGATGCTTCCACCGGACCTGCATTGTCTCCATCTGGCCCCCAATTAGCCACACACCCCACTGCCTTTTCAGTATGGGGTACAATCCTCCCCCATCCCCCAAAGCCTGCTGTCACTATGGTGCCCGCAACTGCCAATCAGCCCCCTCCTCATCCCAGTGCTACCTGCGCCTCAACCAATTAGGAATCATCTTGGACAACAGTTTGTTACCACGTTATTCTTCAATTTTTAAACATAGTTTATTTATTCATTAACCCCGATTTTGATTACAACTTTAACCCATGGTCTGCATTAGATGAAACCAATTAAAATAGGCAATTTAATTGAAGAATCAAAAACGCAAATCAAATAATTTATCCAGGTACAGCACCCCATTCAGATACCTCAGCGTTTTTATGCCCCCAACTGAACGCCCTTATGCTCTTCTATGAACATCAACTCTCTATTGCTTCAGCTGATTACCCAGATAGTAGCGCCCTCCGTGAGATGGCCAATACATCAGTAGTGATACTCGCCGAGGTTCTCCTTCCTCCCATTATTGTCCCAACCATAGCCCCACAGGCCAAATATGACATCTTAAACCTCCACAAAAAAGCAAATGCTGCATCCAGAAAGTTGTTATTGCTTTGCAGGCCAAGCCAAAAGTCACCTGGCCTCCATCACTTTATTATCCCAGCTTCTTTCCATCCACCTTCATGCGAAAAGCTGCTTTTCCCAGTACCTAGGTGCAAGATTTCTGCAGGTAATCTTGATGACCAGCTGATCATCAGCCAACTAATTCCCAATGTCAGTGATCACCCCACGCCATTGCTCTCCGCCTTGACCCATGCTATTGCCTATGAGGAGGACCCCAATACCAAGGATGAGCCCCTTTCCCCTTATGCTATAGAGAGTTGAGAGACTTGTCGCTGTCCCACCTGGTTGGTTGTGTTCACGTTTGGTTGTGTTTCTCCTGCTCATTTTGGTTGGTCAAATCATTCTGTTTGGGTAGGTCTGTTCATTCGTTTTTTAGTCTTTAAAATTTATAATATCCTTCCCCTGGTCGGCTTACTTCAATTAATTTATTAAATTTGATAAGATTTTTGACTCAGGAAAATATACCTTAATGATTGTAGCTTCAAGTTATAATTAAAGACAATATTTATAATGATTATATGGTGGTGAGTTAACAGATTGTTTATTGATACCTTACTTGATAATATTAGAGAATGCGGCACTGGGAAAGACTAATGAGTAACTTATTGAACTGATATGAGTTGGGACAGGCATGAGGGAAAGAATTAATTGATAGTAGATAGCTAGTATTTGTCACCGGCATGGTGACAAGATGATATTGTTTAGCTACTGTTAGGTTTTGCCCTAGTTTGGGTAAAGCCTCTACTTTGAGCTTACAATTTTTTTACTATTTTTATCAATATTGACTTATATATAAACTTCTGATAGCTAAACTATTTTCTCCTAAGGCCTAAATTCATTTTCACTTTAGATTGAAAATCGCTGATAGATTTCTATTGATAACGTCAAATCAAAACTTAAAAAATCGGGAAAAACGCCTCACTAGTGCTATACTGGAAAATGAGATAGGACGTACGCCCTAAAAAAATATATTCATCTTGATAATAAAGATGAGGTTCTATTCTATTTTAATTCTCATCTTAACCCCAACAACAACCTTAGGCTACCTATTATTCCCTACCATTTGTTGGCTTCATGGTGGTAGATAATGAACCCAAGTAACTGAGTTGCCTTGACCTAAGTCCAACCATGAATGATGAATCCTGATCTAAACCAACTCTAAACCTAGACCCTGACACCACAATGTATTCCTAAATATACTTCCACAATCACAAGTGGTAATTTAAATCACTCATCCTAAGTCTGATTCTCCCCTGGTAATTTTAGTATGATTGGGAAAATTTAAGTGGGTGGGGGCGTCCACACAATTTTATATGTAGTGCCATAATAAATTAGGATAAAAAATCTCTAATATGATTACTTGGCATTGAGCCTAAGCGTCTATATTAGAAGAAGAAATGGGGTTAGGGTAATTTTCATCTGGCATCAGTTTCTTCAGATGACAGGCAAAGGCAGATAAAATAGGGTTGGATTATCTGTGGTATGAAGCATAAGAAAAAATGGTGAGCTAAATAAAGCGGCTTGGAAGTAGTAATGGCTCAACTTATTATATCTGGCAGAACCATTATCATAAACACTTTCATTCTTTCCAGACTATGGTAGATTGCCAGATTTGTTCCACTGACATCATCTTTTATAAGAAAAATTTGGAGTTTAGTGATCCATTTCATCTGGAGAGGCAAGCATCAAAAATTATTTATTTAAATTGTGCCAGGAGATGAAGAAGGGGGCATTGGTCTGATTAATGTTGAATGTATGATCAAGGCACTTCAGCTACAATGGATTCATGGGTCGCCAGGGAGAGAAAGCCCATTTTTTGGTTTCTAATAGTGGAGAATACTTTGCTAAGGCTTGAAGAGATACAAACAAAAAGATCTTGGTATTAGCTGGGCATCAATCAAGGGGCCATACTGAGTGTTGGGATTTTTGCCCATATTCCCAGCCTGCTAGATTACCTGGTATCGCTAGGGGAAATTCACTAAGGCAAAGTGAATTGGAAATCAGTTAGCCCAAGTTTTGAAGTAACTACGTTTGGGGGATTTTGGTATATTCGCCAGGTCATATCTGTTGGGGATCAATCCGGGAGAATACTTAAGATCTCATTGTGTTGAGTTGCTGATGAAATATGGGCATCTGATGGTGATTGACTATCAGGTGTACCAATTGGGATTAGTTGGGTTTCATCATTGACTGATTGGAAATGAATAGCAAGTTGTGAGGCGAGTGATGCCACCTGCAACTAGCAAATTGATTGGTTGGTGAGTGACCTGCCATAATGGGTAATAAGTCCCATTACTAAGCAGGTCACTAGCCAAATATGGTTGATTTTCATGTAAAAAGGAAAACGTTAGGGGCACATTTTCTGACTCTTTCTGTTTGAGGTCTCAAGGATGTCCAATGACGGAATCCTAGCCAGGATGGGGAAGACCATTGTTGCTGAGATGAGGATGGATGATTCAATGGCAACGGCTGCCATTTCATTAAAGAGGTGCAACCAAGGGTTAGACAGTAGAATTCCCCACTATATATATTCCCTATGATTTACTATAATAAAAAACAGTACTTTACAGTCAAACAGAATTTTGAGTGTTTACAGTAATATTATCCATTGGGTGTACAGTTAAACTATCAGCTTTTTTTGTTTTGTTCTGTCTCAAGGATATTATTACAGTGGCAATAATTGGAAGACTCACAGAGAGATTATTAAAGATCCAAACGGGGATCTAGAAAAAAGGATACGCAATTGGGGATAGATGCTGACTGTGTGTTGGGCCAAAAGACTGTCACTGGGGTATCTCAACAAAGATTGGGTGGAAAAGAGCAGAGGGAATGAATCCCTATGAGTACAACTTCACAAGTATTTAATTGGGAATACTGGCTGAGCGTTGGGCCAAAATATAATTCATACTCAACTATGGACAATAGTCTCCATACTATTATCAACTAATAATTCATTCTATACAACATGACAAAGTGCATGAGGAAATCGAACCTGCGCAGTAAAAAGGTTACTGGGTTGCTTGCTGATAACAACCATCAAAGTAAATTTTTACAAGTTGGTGCTCACTACAGGGGTAGTTGAGTTACAGAAGCTATAAGAATGTTGTACAAAGATGAGATACGCAAACTGTGGACTGAGTTAGCCACTGTGAACCAGAATGCCTTAAACATAATGGACCATCAGGTGTTTGCAGCCTTGGAAGAACGAGTCATCAAGATGGAAAAAGTAACATAGAATGTAGCAAGCTTAAGGAACGAGTTACTTGGCAAAGTAAACTCATTGAAGAAGAAAGAAGGGGACATCGTTTGAGAGGTCTTATACCTAAAAATGGAGTGAGAAGCGGATTGTGTTTATTTAATAAATTTTGGTGCAGATATCAAAATATTAATCAAACAAGTGGAGGAACTTAAAGCTCACAGATGTGCTTGTGAGCCTGATATGGCAATTAATTCTGAAGAAAGAAGTTCTTGCACTATACTTGGGAAGTTGAATACCCCAAGGAACATGCCACCCGCTACTAATGCCATTTGGAGATGATGTCCAAAGTCACTACGCAAGTTAGCTGAGTGGCTGAACTGAGAGATATGGCGAGAAATAACTCAGAGGAATTTAGAACAACACCGAAATTGCCAACTTTTCATTAGGTTACTGCCCCAGCATTTTTCCAACTGTTCAACATGACCATGAATGGCTATGGTGATCATCAAAAGGCGTTGATGGTCATGAATTGCCTAAACACTGGTTGTCAAAACTTAGTGTTACCTCACCTGGAGGGGGACAGCTGGTCATATGCCAAGGCAAAGGCGGCCATCATGAAGGAGTCTGGGAGTCTTACACACATGCCAAGATGCAAACAAGAATTTATGGGAATTCAGTTCCATAAATACGAGTCTCTTGCTATCTTTGTGGATTAATATTACCAGGAGTCACAGATCCTAGTTGGAGCAAAAGTATTGGATGATTTTGATGCTAGAATCACCTTGCAAGTGGCCCTTTGGCCCTATCACAATTTGCATCACATGATGTCTTCCATGTTTGCGATATAAATAACTACCTCACAAATGGTAGATAACTTGAAGATTTTGGGATCAACGTTTGATGCCCCAAATAGAAGCTTCAAGTCCAATCTGGTACAAAATCCGAATCCCACAAAGGGAAACGAAGGAGCTAAAGAGGCTACCAGTCAAACCGTGCTGGGGATTAAGCCTGAAGAATTCAGATGGTTAAACAAGAAGGAGAAGGTCTGCTACCAGTGTGGCAGGAAAGGACATCTCTCCATACACTGTAAAAAGCTGAAGGATCAGATTAACGTGGTCCAGGCCGAGGAGTCAGCAGCCACCAAGGATTTGGGAAAAGGGCCCATGGCCTAGACGAGGAACAGTCTAGAGCTTCGGAGAAACCTGTCCTCCCAACATTATGAATGAAAAAATCGATATCAGTAATTTTTTCATAGATGATGAGCAGGATCAGCTGTATCAAATGGTCAATATTGATATAAATGCCGTGACCAGAGCTAGGGCAAAGAGAATTGACCCCAAGATAATCAAGGAAGTTGCCCAGCCATATACCTGACAACTGCAGACAAGATTTGAACTGCCAAAAATCCTAAAGACTTATCTGACGTCCATTTATATGAGGCTAATCTGTCTATCCCCCTCAGCGTGATAAAGGAATCATTACCTGATTTATCAGCGCAATTTATTCACACCCTAGATTTGGCTAATAACGCTGCCATTCACTCAGTAAACACTATATTACAATACTCTGAGTGTACATATGTAGACATACAAGTGAATTGAGTAAGGGTGAGGGAGATTGTCCTCAGTGGAGCACCCATCAATATTGTCTTGACCAAGCTGGTAAAGAGGATGAAGATCTTGCCAGACTTGTAGCGTAAGAAAGGATATGGGACAGCTGGGCCAAACACCTTCGTTTCCTGTGGAGTGTATAGTTCACTGCCACTACAATTTAAGTCATTGGTGGTATCTGCGCCAGTAATAGTTTTGGTAAACCAAAACTATGACATTTTGATTGGAATGATGTTTCTATAAAAATACGGAGTTAAATTTAACTTCAAGGATAATATGTTGACCATCATGGGTCAGACATTATCATTGGTAAATCAGAAGGATGGTGAAGCTCTGCTTAACCGGAGAAAAAACTTCATTAATCTAATGTACAATGATGGCATTGTTCTGATTCAATACCAATTAGTTGGTAGGAAGCGATGCAAAATGCTGGCGAAAATTCTAGAAAACTGGGAAATTCCACTAAGGATCAAGAATGATAGGACCATACCAGCTGGATTGCAAATGATAGTGACTCGAGGTTGATATTGGAGATTCCTGAGCTGTTGTATGGGGAGGTTGGAAGCCCCTGGAAGAAGTCCAGAGTGGAGCCATGGGTGGCTCCTGGGATAATAATGCCAGGCCATGGAGAAATTCGAGTTCTCTTGGCGAATTTGAGTAAAAACTAATGAAAATCAAGAGGAATCAAATCATTGCATTTATTTCATCTGATCCCAATGGCTGAATTGAGAAGATTCCACGATTTTGGGTCTCTTGATGAAATGGGATTACTGGCTGGGGTTGCCAAAAGTATCAACTTATTGGTTGATCAAGAGCAGCTCGCTGATCTGTTGGAAGGCCATCAAGAATAGGTGCTCAAACTATTCAAAAAATATTGGGAAGTGTTTGCTCAGGATGATTACAATTTGGGATGTGTATGAAACGTGATCCAAAAGGTTGACACCGGGGAAATCTACTGATAAGGATGAGACTAATCCAACAATCAAAAGCTGCTGAAGCGCTAGTGGAGGATGAAATCAGCAAACTAGTGAAGCATGGGCTTCTAGTTCCGTTGTCAAGTCCCTGGGCGAGTCCAATTTTGATTATTAAGAAGAAGGCTGGATCCAACCAAGTAGGATTGACTACTGAAGGCTGAACAAAATTATGAAGAAGGATTTGTATCCCCTACCGAGGATTGATGATGCACTAGATTTTTAGGAGAAGCGAAGTATTTCTCCACGATGGATCTGACCTTGAGATATTGGCAGTTCAACTTGCCAAAGGAAGACCAGGAAAAAAATGCGCGATTATTACCACTCAGGGGCTATACCAACCGACGAGGATGCCCCAGGGTCTATGCAATGCGCCTGCAACGTTTCAGAGGGCCATGGATGCGATATTAAGCGACTTAAAGTTGTCATGCATCCTGGAATATCTGGATGATATAAACATGTTCAGTAAGACGTTTACTGATCACCTCCACCACTTGGAAGAAGTATTTAAGTGATTGTCTGCGGCTAACCTGAAGATCAAGCCAAGGAAGCGCCACTTCTTTAAGGAAGAGCTGGAATACCTGGGATTCATAATCAACTTTAGTGGATTGCAGCCAAAAACCCAGAAGATAGCAGTTATAGAATGTATGGCTGTACCAAAGAGTGTCTGTGACATCCAAGTGTTCCTTGGGATGGTCAGATACTATAGAAGATTTATTTGGGACTTCGCCCAAATAGCTGAGCCATTATTCCATTTATTAAAGGATCCAAAAAAGGATTCATATGGAATGAAGAGGCCCAGGACTCCTTCGATGGGTTACACAGGTATTTGATAGATTCACCAATTCTGAAATATCCAAATTTCAATTGGGAGTTTATCATTCAAACTTATGCTTCATTGACGGCAATTAGCGCCATACTGAGGCAAGTAGATGAACTTGAGGACAAATATCCAGTGGTGTATGTGAGCTGGACACTTTCAGCCACTGAGAGGAACTACACTGTGACTGAGTGTGAATGCCTTGCGGTCATTTACGCATGTAAGAAGTTTTTAAGTGTACATCCATGGAACGCATTTTAAGGTGGTAACAGAACACTCTTCACTGCGTTGGCTGCACAATTTAAGAGAGCTGGAAGGACGACTGGCCCAATGGGCACTTAAGCTCCAGGCTTACAATTTTGAGATTGTCCACCAAGCTAGGGCTTCTCACCAGAACGCAGATGGCTTATTGCAGTTGCCAATGGTCCAGTTGGTATACCCGCATATGGATAAATTATTTCAGAGAATGGTCAAAGGAAAAATTGGGGACAAGCCTCGAGAAATCCAGGGTGTACTTTGGAAAGTGATGAAAAACACAGATACTATGGATGAACAAGTATTCAAGACAATCAATGAAAAGCAATTATTGTTCCTGAAACCATCAAAAAGAGCAGTGATAGAACAAACCGCTCTTGAGGTTGTTGGGCATGGAGGCCTGAGAAAAACAACTGACCGTATTTGCCAGTATTATTACTAGGAATCAATCAACTACAATGTCGCGGATTATCTGGCTTGTTGTGTGGAGTGCCAGCTGCACAAACCACAAAAGAATACAACTGAATACTGACTGGTCTGCCCTGGATTTTCTTGGCACACGGTGTCCATCAAAATGATGGGACCGTTGATGATGAGCTTAGGGGAGCCAAGTACATTATAATTGCCATTGACCATCTGATGAGATGGGTTGAGATGAAGGCCCTAACAAGAGTAGACGCTACCAGTACCGTGAGGTTCATCCTGGATTAAGTGGTTTACTGGCATGGATGTCTGTAGGTCCTGCTTAGCGACAATGGGACCAACTTCACATCTTATGTGATCCCAAGATTAAATAAAATAATGGGGATCCAAGGAGTCGTGTCAGTACCTTACCAGCTGGAGACGAATGGACTGGTAAAATGTGTCAATGGAATGCTGGCCACAACGCTGAGGAAGCTAATCACAGGGAGAACTTCCGCGTGGGGAACATACCTGAGTTTGGTGACACTTACCTACAATTTATTCATCATACAGCGATGGGGAAGACGCTGCTTGAATTGTTATATGGAAGAAAGGTAGCGTTGCTGCCAATTTTATATTCGGTGGTGGAACCTACATCAAGTATGAGTACTGAGAAATACCTGAACTGACTGACAAGTATCCTGATCAATATGTAATCGCAAGCATTTGATACAACCTTGAAGAAAATCTTTGAGCGAAATCAATGGATGACAAGAACCTACCAGCCTTAGAAGAATATTAATTAGGGAAAAGAGTTGCCTATTGCAATATGCATGGTTTCAGATGAAGAAACAAATTAGATGCACTGTGGTTGGGTCCGTTCAAAGTGATCTCCAAGAAGGCGACCAATGCTTATTCCATCATGAATCTCTAGGATGGAAGAGTTGTCAATCGAGTCCATGCTAAGTATCTGAAGCATCAGATTGATGAAAAAAATAAAAGAGTTTCCTAAAGGACCAATGAACCATTAAGTTGGTCATGTCTTGATGATTAGGTCAAGTCCAAAAAAGGACCTCTGAACCATAGAAAACTGGCAGGTTTAAGTACCCGGGATCCAGTTTGGGGGAAAATGATGGATTGCTTAACTAATACAAGGTCAAATCCCATAGTAAAAAAGAAGAATAAAGATAAAAAATTAATAAAAGATATTGGAAAATATTATTAAAATAAACTGCACAGAGAAAAAAACAAATATTTTATGATTTTTATTTTTATTGATTGTCCTTGGTATGGGGATGATTCCACCTATGTTGTTTCTTGGGGGAGGGAGGATGGATTGCGGTAGGAAGGAACAGCCCATCAAAATCAATATGCGATTAGATGCTAGCAAGGGTGAGACCTACATGAAACCACATTCTTTGAGCGGATGCCGAGCCCTGAGAGAAAGTGACTAGGGGAAGGGAAATTGGGATGTCGGTTGAAGCCAATCTCTAAACCCCAAAGCAGGGAGGAAAGCAACAGTATAAAAAGGGGAAATTGGCAAATAATTCCGAGTAATCCCATTATGGTAACAGAGCTGGAAGATTAGTCCTGAGCGCCTGATAATGGGCTTCATCAAGGACACCAGACATTTGGGCTGGTAACGAAAAAGGGATGCTTGATGAGGGTTGCCAAATCATGACCCCTTTCAATGCCATCAGCGGAAGATACTGTTGGGAAGCACCGGAGAAGAGATAGTTATGTAGAGAGCAGATTGCATCCTGTAAGCGGCGACTATGGGCTTCTTGGAAGCTAAAGCTGAACAAATGGTGGAACCCAGGCGAGGCTGGAAGCTTTATGGACCAACTTCAAAGAACTTGGCCAGCAAAGCGAAGAACAAGAGCAGTGTTATCCCAATCCAGGATGTTATCCTGATCAGAGGGATTCAGTGCTAGAGTCAAAGCCTCAGTGACTTGGGCCTAGAGTTCAGCGTAAGGGAGCTCAAAGTGAATACTGTTACCAATTGAGAGCTGGGAGACCAGAACAGCGGGTTTGTAATATTGACTGATTCAGAAGAGGAACTCAGGGAGCAGGTCCAACCCAGCAAGAAATGAATAATCCAGAGCAACCAGCATAATCTCTGTAGCATCTATGATGATGTTCCAAGAATCAGCAAATGGAGCTAAATCCAGGAAATTTTTGAAGTCCAAATCTAGAAATTGATGGCAGAGGAAGAATCAGCCGAGAGTTGTTTGAAACAATAGCCTGTCTGGTTTCAGAGGGAGTAGTTACCATTTCCAGTAATTTGATGGAAGGACTAGCCGCTTGCACCAGACTAGGCATATGGTCCTGGAAGGGCCATAAAAGAGGTTCAGCTGAGCATCCTGACTCATCTTCTGGAAGAGACAGAGGTCTAGATCAGACAAACTATTCAGGAGCTGCTGGTATCATGACACATAATTTGATATATGAGCTGGATGAGAAGGAAGATGTCAGACTTATATAGAAGTTGACATTATGCACTCTACAATCCATTAAGCTCCAATTTCAGAGAAATTAATCTCAAATTAATGAGATAAGCTCTCCAATGGAAGAATTAGGAATGACTTAAGCTAAGAGGTAATGAGCGAAATAACAAGGGTGAATAAGAAATAAGTAATCTTAATTGAGCTGCAAAAAAAATGTCAATGGTAAGAGTCTCCTGGTGAGGATGAGGAGAAAATTAGAAAAACAATGACGCCGGACCAAGAATCCTGAATACAACAGCGGGCCATATACCAAGATGGGGGAAAGCTGGATTCTGGGGCTAATATCATTATGAGTAAATCGATCATCCCAGCATGACAGAAGATCGTGGGGACCGCGCTCTGAGAAGGCAGTAGCGAGGAGGAAGAGGAAGAACGCTGTATGTCAAAGGTTATCCTGAGAAGCGTTAAGTATTGACAAGTGTACTCCACTTTAATCAATGAAGTATTTGACCAAAAGTCTGAAGTGGTGTTCTCATGCCCCGGTCCTTTTCTCACTGGAAATCTAGGCAAGAGGGGGAATATGTTGGGATTTTTGTACATATTCCCAGCCTTCTAGATTACCTGGTATCGCTAGGGGAAAATTCCCTAAGGCAAAGTGAATCGGAAATCAGTTGGCCCAATTCTTGGAGTAACTATGTTTGGGGGATTTTGGGATATTTGCCTGGTCATATCCATCAGGGATTGATCCGGATGAATACTTAAGATCTCATTGGGTTGAGTTGCTGATGAAATATGGGTATCTGATGGTGATTAACTATCAGGTGTACCAAATCGGGATCAGTTGGGTTTCATCATTGACTGATTGGAAATGAATAGCAAGTTGTGAGGCGAGTGATGCTGCCTGCAACTAGCAAATCAATTGGATGGTGAGTGACCTGCCATAATGGGTATTAAGTCCCATTACCTAAGCAGGTCACTAGCTAAAGATAGTTGGTTCGCTTAGATTGAGAGGAAAATGTTAGGAACATTTTTTTCGACCCTTTCTGTTTGAGCTCTTGAGGATGTCCAATGACAGGATCCTAGCCAAGATGGGGAAGACCATCGCTACCAAGACAAGGATGGGTGATTCAATGGCAACGGAAGCCATTTCATCGAAGAGGTCTAACCAAGGGTTAGAAAGCAAAATTCCCCGCTATATATATTCCCTAGGATTTACTATAATAAAAAACAGTACTTTACAGTCAAACAGAATTAGAGTGTTTACAGTAATTACATCCATTAAGTTTATAGCTAAACTATCAGCTTCTTTTGTGTTATTCTGTCTCAAGGATATTATTGCAGAGGGCAATAATTGGAAGACTCTCAGAGTGAAGAGTAAAGATCTGAGTGAGGATCTAGAGAAGAAGGAACCACAATCAGGGATAGCTTCTAACTGTGTGTTGGGCCAAAAGACTGTCACCGGGGTATCTCAATAAAGATCAGGTGAAAAGAGCAAAGGGAACGAATCCCTAAAAGTATGACTTCATGAGTAATTAATTGGGAATACTGGCTGAGTGTTGGGCCAAAATATAATTCATACTCAACTACGGATTTTAGCATCCATACTATTATCAATTATTAATTCATTCTATATAACATGACAAAGTGCATAAGGAAATCAAACCTGTGCAGTAAAAAGGTTATTGGGTTGCATGCCGATAACAACCATCAAAGTAAATTTTTACACTGATTGTGGTGAATCTACCAGGCTACTTGAAGGATCACTTTAGAGCTTGGACTTGCAGCAATAAGAGAATAGAGGGTGGAGAGTGGTTTATTGAAAGGATCCTGGAAAATCCCCTTTGTGTAGAGCTTGGGTACTGAAGATGGAGCCTCGTCTGTGCAAGGCCTTCAAGAACTTTATTGGGGCAGTTCACTGGGGGACCTCCTTGATGTCGATGGACAGAGTGCTTAGGGTGGAAGCAGCTTATAATGTTACCAGTGCCTCCATGGTGGCGGTAAGAAGTGCATGGAATGTTATGGAACCAACTGAACTTCCTATTTGCTATAGTGAAGCAATTCTTTCTCTGGATGTATTAGAGGCTGGGGAAGCCTGTTCAAAAGGTCATGGAGAGCAGTATCAGTGGGAGTTCCTGTGTGAAAAAGAATTCTGGAGATACCCCAGATGGGAGAGCCTCTTTGTCCTTCAGGACAGGCTAAATGTGGGAGGTGATGATGATGTCTTCCTCTCAGAGTTCACAGCTGCCAAATTTTGATAGATACAAAATGGAGAGATTTGCTTGACGTTCTTGTCCCAGATCACTTGTAAATAAGTGACATGGCCTAAAGAACCTGCGGGCGAGGAAGTTTAATAGATGCTGGCCTATACTAGTTCAGAAATTTCTCTTTCAACTCCGCAGTAACATCTTGGTCATTGGGGAGAATATGTGCAAGTGGAGTAAGCATAAGGAGGGCGACCTTCTGTATACCTGTAAGGTATTTGGAGGGGAGAAGATGGAAAACATATATTCACAGAGTGTCCAGCAGAGTATGCTTTGTGGGGAAGTGTTCAATGGTATGAATCATACCAACCAAGGTGTAAGTCATCCTCTGGTCACCTTGCATTGCCAGAGATCCTAATTGCGTATGATCCTCCAAATTTTCTTGCAAATAAGGAGGGGTCTATGGTTTGGTGAAAGATATTGGGGGAGGTGATTTATGGTCTGTGGCTTGCCAGAAATCCTGTGTTGCGTCCATATAGAAGGAATGCAATCGTTAGCTTCACTGCCATAGTCATGCAATGGCTATGTATAGCAATGGAAATTTATGCCAATCTTTTTTCCTCAAATAAGTCCAACTTGGGAGTCAGTCTGATCTCATTCCTCGCTATAAGAAATGGGAGGCATAACTCTAAACTGGCTGGGTAGCCTTTGCTAACTGGTATACCAAACAGTAAGGAATATATCAGTTTTGGGGTGGTTTGGGCTACCTCACCAAAAGTCAGGGTTCAGTAATGAGCCTTGATTAATGCAGCCCTAGTGCGGCGGGGTCAGTACCCAAGGTTTCATCCCGCAAAGTTGCCTGTACTGGGTGCCCTTATGGGACACAAAACCTTAAAGAAATAGGTGAGGATTGTCCTCATTGATAAGGCATGTGGAATTAGACGCCTCGGTATATTAGGAACTGGTGCTCAGAAAAAATAATAGTTATGGGCACACAAGTAAACAATATAATGTTTGGATAGTTTGAGGTTAGTTGGCTCATAGAAAAGTTTTTTCTGCGTCAATGCATGCATAGCCCACGGCAAAAGCAAGAACTTTACTATTAAATTTAATATCATCAGGGAAATTATGAGGTGAAATTAGGGAGGGGATTCCATTTCAAAGTGGCTCCACCACATGGAGGGAGTTGCAAAGGAGAGTGTTGACAGGGGCATCTGCTGCGTTGAAAGCCATATTATGTTTTTATATATAATATTAGGATTTAAAGGGTAGTAATGGTGGTGGGGAGTCAAAATTTTGGGTTATTCTTAAAAAAACCAACCGAAATCAGGTATGTATACTTAAGCCAGGACTTTATCTTTGATCAATTTAAAAACATCAAAGTGATTAGAAACGGCCACTGGTGGGTCAGCAATAGGAATTGGGTGGGTGGGTGGTGGGAGTTGATTTGTTGTGCATGATCAACAAGGTAGCTCAACTGGCACCTAAGCAGCAATCTTCTCAGGGACAGTTTTTGACATCAAAATTTATTTGGGTGGAGTGGCGGGAGAAGATCCCTAAGCTGATGAGGATGGGGAGGTAGAATCAAGATCAACTTGAAAGATATAGGAACTTTCAAGGCTGGTGGAGTGGAAGAGGAAAGCTTATTGTAGAGCGTGATCATGACAAGTGTAGGGCACTTGCGTTTCAAGCGAAGAATCCTGAACATAAGGTAAAGATGACGTGGCCATTTTTTATGCATGCTCAGAAAGGTTGTTCTGGAGAGGATTAATTATATGTGGTGGGTATTGTGAGGTAAGTGTAAAATTGAATGGAAGATAATTGCAAAAGAATGAGCCTCATGAGACAATTGGATCTGTTGGGATCCATAAACTGCAAACTAGGTTTAGCACTGTAGACAAAAAAACCCTTCATGAGTTTGCGGCAGAGGCGTTTGCGGAGGATTTGGGAGGGAAATCCAAAAATTGAACCATTAGCATGGTCTCATCTGGCAGCCAAGTTTGGATTGTTTGGATGGGCGTATTTTTAAAAATAGAAGGTATCTGTGCTGCCCCTATGGTGTGAGCTTCACAAGATAATCTGAGTTCAAGGTTCCCTGAAGGTGGAAATATATAAAATAAGGAGGCTTGTAGACCACTGTGGCTGTCTTAATGATGGCTGCGCTCGCTTAGGTATAGAGAGTTATATAATTGACATAAAGGCCAAAATGCAGGTTGTTCCATGGGACACCAGGGGGCTTTAAAGCACCGCCTGGGAACATGAGAGATGGTGGGCTAGGTCCTGAGGCAGGATGTAGCAATCAGAAGTGTCTGGGAGGCTAGCTGAGCTAGACAAGACGCGTTTTTAAAGCAGCCAAAAAACGCCAGGAGGCGGCACACAATCCACACCACATGGAACAGCAGACGGTAATTGCATCACCATATGCTTAAAACAGTGCCTCCTAAAAGGCTGATTAACATAAAAACTTTTTGTAAAATCAGATATAATTAAAGAAGTAATCAAGGCATAAGAATATCTCCCCTAGTACTCTAAGTGCTAAATTTTCTGATAATAATGTACTTATCCTAAAGAGTTTATATATTATAATATTAGCTAGTTATAATCTATTCTAATGTCAAAAATCTCAAAAACCTTGCAAAATAAATGCCCTGCCTTTTATATCTTGTTGGAATTTTGGTTGACCACAATATCTATATATCTTACAAATTAAGTACTTCAAAGATTGTTATTAATCAATTATTTAGGATGGTTAGCAAAAAAATATTAGTCATAATAACCAAAGGATATAATCCAATGTATGGCTCTAATTAATGTTCCATTGTGGATCATCCCTTGACGGTATTAAACTAGGTAATTTAATGAGGTGTGATACCTGACATTCAGATTACTACGGCAGATCATTCAGTGATAAGTGATGGATGATTAGTATCATTTTTACAAAGCTATTGTAGCGTTTTAACACTTGTTAGTTTGTAGGAGTGATCAGGAAACGCGACGACTATGGAATCAATGTCTGGTTCTTGACACTAATAGATGACTACCAAACCGCAAAGATTACCCTACTGGAGATTAACTAAGGCAAAGGAACCCATCATGTTCAGAAGTTAATCTCAAGGGTCAAAACATGTGGAGAATAATTAATTAATCTCTATTGAGCTAGCTGAAAAGATGTGCGCCTTTTGCCCTATAAAATCTCTTAGTATTTTATATCAAATTAGATCAGAAATAAGTATAAATCAAATAAATTGATATTTACCATGTTTTTACATTTATTGTAATTTTACTCTTAAAATATAGTTTGAGAGGATCAAATATCATTTGGCTATTTTTTGATTTTATGATTTCGCGGGCTCCTGCATAAAAAGAGTAACTGGTAAATATGAACTTAAATTAAGGTTAAGTTCCAACACCATGTTCCATTTAAAGGAAGCGTTAGAGGGTATAGTTCACTCAGTTTATCAAAATCTTCAAGATTAGAGGAGTGTGTTAGAAACAACAGTACTCCATAATGGCTGAAAATTCAACTATGGTGTTAGTCTTCATACTATCACCAATCCAACAATTTATTTATAATCAACTGTATCAATTATTATTATAAAGCACATAAGAACCTGTGCAGTAAGCTCAAGACTAAAGCGAGAAGTAGTCAAAAAGTTTACACTGATGCTCACTACAGGCACTTTGTTAGTGTGTTGCTTTATTAACTGGAGGTTTAGTTATGAGGTGGTGAAAGTCACTGGATCTGTTATTCAGGGGATAATACCTCCAGTGGAACCTCAACCCAAAATTTTAATTTTCCAACGCCTCTTGGAATTAAGAGATTTATCAGGAACTGGAATATATTGGGATTTTAACAGATAAACTCTCTCAATTATTAAAATTAGGTTTAAATTAGTCAAGGATGGTTGATGACTAATCTAATAGATTCAATATAATTTTTAATGATTTAAGAACAATTTAAGCTCCACTTGGTTGGGTTGAGCTGGTTTGATGATGTGACAGATCAAGAAAGTGTTAGGGATGATCCCTGACAGCAAATTGGTGCATTTTTGAACCGGTGACTGAGGCTGAGGACGTCAAAAACTATTATTAGTATTATTAATTAATTTAATTTTATAATTTGACTTCATGAGAGTATTGGGAATGAACTCTGTTAAAATCTGGGAGCTTTGCTCTTAAAAATTGTAGCTCGCTTTAGCTCCCACATTTAAATGCTTAGATTCTTGATAAATCACGCAGATTAAATTAAATAAATAAATTGGGTTAATAGTAATATGAAGAATATTATTCAAGTTGAGTACTCTTAGAGCCATTTTGTTTATAAGCTCCAACTCTAATCAGGTGCTTTTTCAACTTAAAGGTATCTTTTTAACTGGTGTGGAACTCTTTCCTATTCTCTTCACGCTGAGCTGGAGGGGATCTGATAACGAACAAAACAACCTAAGGATATCTAATCTTTGCACTCTTATTCCAAAGAGTAAACTATACAACTAATGAATATACAGTTAAGTTTCTATAGAAAAAGATCTTGTTTACATAAAAATACTGGGGGTTTTTGGGCAAAAGGCGCACAGCTTTTCAGCTGCTCACTGGAGATTAGATAATTAATCTCCACAGATTTTGACCCTTGAGATTAACTTCTGTATAATGGCGTACTCTTTTACCTTAATTAATCTCTAGTAGTTCAGAATTACGGTTCAGCAATCATCTATTAGTGTAAGGAACTGGACAACAATTATATAGGGGTCGTGTTACCTGATTACACTACTACCACTGAGACAAGCATTAAATATAATTTGGTAGTTTTGACAAATTTCCTAATCGTTTGGCTTAAACAAAACATCATAGTAATTTGATTATTAAGTATAAATCCCTCAGATTTTAACTATATATGATATTGTTGTGGTTGAAAATGACAAAACACTAAATTAAGCCATTCATCAGATTATATCCTTTAATTTTTGGATAGTATTTTAGTTGGAAATCATCACTGAAAACTAAATTGTTAATAACAATGTTTTGAAACACTTAATCTTAATAGAGATAGCATTGTGATCAACTGAAATTCTGACAATCAACAACTTTGATTTGGCCAGTTTTGACACTATTGACTGAGGCTAAGGATGTCAAGACATATTTATTGTTAATATAATTCATAATTACACCGAAATTAGAGTATGACGTCAAGTTCAGGGATCACTGACAATTGAGTTAAGGAAGTTTCAATTATTTAACTACTTTAGACCCAGCAACTTGGGCTGATGCTGATCAGTTGACTGGAGATGGTCCCAGAGGATACAAAAGTCAAGTGTAAGATAAATTTTTTCTGACTGAAGATTATAATAATAGTTTATAAGACTAATACTGCAACGGACTTGAATGGCTACATTAAAGTATATTGGACGTGGAGAAGGATGCATTAAGCAGGGACAAATGCCAGACAAAGAGCCAATGATTGGAATTGCCAATGAGAGTTCTGATGATTGAGATGGAAATTAATGCAGATGATATTGAAAGGCGGAATAACGTCTATAATAATTGATTCTCCCTTTTAATATAATATTTCTCAAACTATCAGACTTATTTTTAAGGAGAGTGTCTATAGCTCTCCAGTTCCCAGCGTTGATGTGCATAGTGCACAGGGCCAATGCCAGGAGAAAAGTCGCAAGTATTAAACTTACTAGGGCCTAGCAGAGAGTGCTTGGGCTATAATAACGTAGAGCAAATATGGCTATCATTTTAGGAAATAACCAGAATATAAACTGGCGGTGCTCAGAGTGGAAGGGTATAGGTGCCCTAGGTTAGAGGGAACCTGGGTGACGCAAAGGTGCATGGCGGATAGATTGATTGTAGTTATAATTAAATGGTTAACATTGTGCAAGACCTCCACAAAGAGGTCCACTCACAGGATAGATAAGATAGCATAAATATATAAAAACGGTATACTTATTGAGGGTGTTTATTATAAGGGAGAAGTTGACCAACGGGAAAGATTATCTCAACATGGGGAGCTTAAAGGATTTTGGGAAAACAATCAATTGAGGGAAGTGGGTCTAATCTGAGATGCACCAATAGGCGCACACTTCCATCAGTAAAAATGCTGTATTTGGTAATTGACTGAACTTGGGTAATTGATTGTAAAAGCAGTTGCCCTGACCTGGAAAACTTGAAATCTGAATGGGTTTTGAGACCCTGTTCTCCTAAAAACTGAAGTGAACTATTTTTATTTAACGAAAAGCTGGTTCATTTTAATGCGCCTACTGTTATGCAGGACCAAACTTCTCTAGCATCCCTGGGACCAACCTGGGCATACCTCGCTTCCACCCAACGTTGATCCAAGGTATACTTGAGATCAGGGAGGCCAGCCAACTTCACCTTCTTGGCCTCCTGATATGCAGCTTTTGTCCCTGGGTTTGCCCCATGATTATGTCATTTTCCAGCCATGACATTATTGTTGTCTTTAATTAATTGTTTCCTAACTTTATAAAGTTTGAAGTGGGCAGAGGTTATCTTGGCTGGTAGAGGAGGGACGGAAGATCCCCAGAGGTTAGGTGCAGGGTTAAACACCTGGAGTGGTCAGCGCATCCAACTCCCAGCCTGAAGCTGAAGAGAAACCCCGCGAGATTTTAGCCAACTGGCCACCAACAATGATGGACTAGAGGGACTGAAGGAAAGGAACTCCAAGGGAGTTAATAGAGACAACTTAACCATAATTTCTGGACAAGTCCCACGAGTGGACCTCTGAGCCAGGATTAGTGGTTAAGTCCAGAAGATGAAGTTGTTGATCTGCTTGGTTTGTGGGTTGCCCTGAAGATTTGTAGGGAAACTTCGCCAATGATAGCAAAAGAGCAATAGCCAGCAGTCGTCATACTTTTTCAGCCTGACGCATTAATAGAGCCCTAAATAACTGAAAATTAAAATTTGCAACAATGGTGCTCACTACATAATTTAGTTGAGTTTTCGGCCAAATTCCCAAAGGAAGATTATTAGCGCAATACCCTGTAAGAATGTGCTGAACTCAGTTACACAAGCTGATGTCACTGCCTCAGAGGAGAAACTTTCTTCTGAATAGTATCAAAGCATTATGAGATACAATGATGAAGTTATGGAGAGATATAACGATTTTTGGAATCAATTCTTGATGAATAAAAAAACTGATGGATCAAAATGGAGAAATAAATCAAGGACCACAATTGGAAATGTGGTGCAATGGGACATTTTACCGCCAAAGTTGGGGAAAGATGCCGCAAAGAAATATTAATTATGTGTTGCTGCAAGAGGAGGATGAGAATGCTCAAGATTTGGGAAAAGACCTGGCAGTATAGATGTGGAACAATCTAGCACTGCTAAAGAACCTGTTCTGTTGGACATCTGCTTAGATAAAGTAGATGCTGAAGCTTTAAGTATGGAGAATCAACGATATTGGTATACAGTGATAAATAATGCTACTACAATACCAAGGTCAAAAATGAAGGCGTTTAATCCAGAGATTGTGGAGGAAATCGCTTGACCTAATTATTAATTAATGAAAATGGAAAGAAATGCTGAGAACAAGAACCAACCCAAGTCAAAGTTAGCGCTAACACTTCTATATTGATCTGCATGATTAAGGGAACATTTTAAAATCTTTCAGTAGAAATATTCCAATTGTTAAGGATGGTGAACATAGCCAAAAACAAATTACAGAGTTTATAAAAAATATAAAACATACAAAATATAAAGATATAAAACATAATAATCTATGATAAAAATTTATATTTATTAAGTAGGAAGTTATCCTTGAAAAGTAAAAAGAAAAATAATTGCAAGGTTTCTGTGGGAACACTGAATTTATTAACAATAGAATGAGTCCTGGTACATTGGTTAAATCTTAGAACAGAGACCTATGAATCATGATCTCTAGTTAAGTTTAAAAACGAACCTCTGTGCCAGTAGTGTAGTTGATGAAGAGGGACCTCTGAACCTACTGAAAGGTTAGGTCCCATTGCAAATAAAAAGATATATAAGAAATTTACATAAGATAGAAATCAAAAATATAAAATATTATTATGATTGAAAAATATTGTTTTTTATTTTGCTGCGAGAAAAATGAATCAAGCGGTGTTCCTACCTACCAGGTAATGAGGAGAGGGATAAGTTATGATGGGGGAAGACCATTGTTATTGGCAGGACTAGCTTGGTTTGCAACTGGGTCTGCCAGGAGAAGTCCTGAGGAGCTTTAAATAAACAAGTTGATGGCAGTATCAGGATGGGCTGAAACAAGATCTTCTGGAAAGAGTTCCTATGAAGAGTATCAGCAGGATCAGGACATGTTGAAACTGGATCCGCCCATAAGTAGCCTTTAAGAAAAAATATCTGCTCTGAACAAAAATGCAGAGCCTAGCCTGGGGGAATACAGCTTGGCCAGTTAATATTGTCAGCGACAATGCTTGAAATAGTTCAGTGCTTCATGATGCCACAGGAACTGCGCTTGAGAGAGGCACCATCAGGGAGGAACTAGGGAAGAGAAGTTGTGATGCTGAGCATGGCATTAGAGCATCAAGTGTGGACAGAGCTGAGCTCCGCTGAAGTCATAGAAGTATGATGGCCAATCATGACCACAACCTGAAATGACATCCATCCCCAAAAGTTTCTATTATCCATTGGATAATCTGGTAAAGTGGGGGCTAAGTTGAAATTTCAGTTGACCACATCATCAGGATGAAGGGGGTGATAAACCACTCGTCTTTTATTTTAGAGACTAGGAGACCCAAACTTCCTGGGTGATGGACTATAATTTTTACTTCTTTAGCACTAGTGGTGCTCAACCCAAAAGGGGATCCACCACTCATCTCTATTTGCAATTGAGCCAAACAAAGAGATTATTGTAAATAAAAATAATTTCAAAATAGCCCCTAAGTTATCAGCTTAGGAAGCCATATCAGAAGGTGAGGAAGCTTTAGGGAAACTTTTGTCCATCGCCCGCTTTAGCTGGCGGACCATGGCGGACAACATATGGGTTGGGGCATCAGTGGCATGTGGCATAAGAAGGTACAATTGTGGGATTTCTTTGTTAATGAGTCTGGCGGTGTCCATTGCCTCAATGTATTTAGAAAGTTGATACTCAGCAAAAGTGATGAGAGCTGGCACACAAGTGAAGACTTGATGCGCTGGCAGGTTTGGGTATAATTGGGGATAAACAGAGATGTTTTTGCTGCATCGATGCAAGCATGGCTCACTCCAAAAGTGAGCTCCTAAATTTCATATTTTGCATCCTCATCAAAATCATGTTTGAAATTTTGGATGAGAATACCCTCAACAAGGGGTTCCATCGCCCCATGGAGATGTTGTTGGAGGAGGTGTTGGCCAGATCAGCTGGACTATGATTTTTACTTCTCTTTAAAGAAAAATCTTCACTCAAGGTAAAATTTCTTAAGTGGTGATTCCTAAAGTTGTTTTTTGTCCCTAAATGAATTAAGTAGGGCAAATTCTAATGGCAAAAAGAGAGTAAAATTTATTTCTTATAAACAGTATTATATGGGAGAACAGAGGATTATTCTCAGGTAAATCTCCAAGAGTTTCTAAGCTAAAATCTATACACAATTTTAATCAGGGATTCTGCGACATTACGGTCACTTCTGTTTAATGGATTAAATCGCCACATAGTTAAAAATTGAACCCTGATATTGGGAGGTTTTGGTTGTGTAACAATTGTTCACACAATTCAGGTTTGAGCCCTAATATCAATTTAATATGAGGCATGCCAACCAGGGGATGGACATTACTTAAGCTCAAAGAGCAAAAAAATACAAATGAACAGATCTTCCCAAACATAATGTGTCAACCGCCCCAAAAAAGTGAGCAAAACACAAAATGAACGAGATCACAACCAACAAGTTGGGCTAGGGGTGAGCCGCTCATCCCATCATGGCGGAAGGGGAAGGGGGTCAGGGGGCTCATCCTTGGGTTCCTCTACACCCAAAGCGTGGTCTGAGGCAGAGAGAATGGGCGTGGGGTTATCATTGATATGTGGGAGGAGATCTCAGAGAACCCATTGGCTATAAAAAGTGCTATCATTGTAAATCAAACCTACATAAGTGGACAAGCATTTCTCTGCTTGAATGTGGATGGCAGGAAGTTGGGAAATTAAAGCAGCACTAGCATGGGTAACTTTTTCTTTGGGTTGGGAAGTGGAAACCACTTTCTGAACGGCTTCTGCAGCGTTGTTATGCAACTGGAAAATGGGTTTTATTGTTCTGTGGGGTGCAGGCCAGGGCAAGAGTAAGAGGGGGGATACCTTTGGCAAGCATTTTTGGTGTGGGGGCAACATAATGGTGGAGGAACTCAATTTGGGTTGGGCAGCAATTGCCACAGCAAATTGGTGTTGCATTCACAAAACATTGTCATTCAGCTGTAGGGCATAAAAGCGCCAAGGGATTGCAGTGTGGGAAATGTGTAGGGAGAAATTCCCCCATGGTGACATTGGAGTCTTCTATCACATTACCTGATTCGTTGGTTTTATCCAATGAGTACCATGGATTCATTCATATAAGTCCGCATCTTCTTCAATAGGGATGGCTGAGGCTGGCAATTGGGTTGGGGTTTGGGCTCAAACTGTTGTCCAAGCCACTACCTGATTGGTGGGAGCATTAGTGGCACTGTATTTAGGATGGGCCTGATTGGCTGCTGCAGACGCAGCAGCGTCAGCAGGTTTGGGAGGAGGGGAGGTAGGATGGCACCCCATTCCCATATGGCTGCAGGGTGTCTGGCAGACGAGTAGAAAGCAGTCAAGCCTGTAGAGGCGGTGGAACTGATGAGGCAGGGGCAACTATGCTTCAAGTGATCCAACTCAAAGAAGGTTGGACATATGGTTCTCCCACCCTTGACTCAAGCCCATAATGGGTGGTCAAGGCAGAGGCTACAAAGGAGTGGGAAGAATCTGCTCAGCGACGTTATTGAAATTAGGGCTGATTGTGGAAAATGCCTGAGGCCCAGTGAGGCGTGTGGCTCCATTAAAGAAGTCACAAATTTTATGATGGGGTCTTTAACATATACTGCCAAACCTTCCATCAGCTCCTGATGGAGCACCGCAGGGGAGGTGAGTGGGCAACCCAGCAAACTTAACCACCAACTTGGAGTCAGTGGAAAGCTGGGTGCATGTTGTGGGAATTGGGGTGCCCTCAAAGAGAAGGGGCACAGTTGTTGCAGTGGCAGCATCATCTTTGCAAGTGAAGCTGAGGTCAAAAAACCCTTATAGGGGCAGAAATAGATAAACCCGGCGGTTGCATCACCGCCTGGGCTATTTTGATGATGGCTTTGTCTGCATATGGGAACAATTTCCCATATTTTACCCAAAGGCTGAAACACATGTTAGAGCAGGGAAGTACCAGAGGGTAGCGGGGCACTGCCTGAGAGTATGTGAGGTAAATGCAAGATCCTTGGGTGGAACGAACTGATCCAAGTACTTGGTAGGACTGGACAAACCAGTCTGAGCGCATTTTCCCACCGGTCAGAAAATGCTGTGTGGGGTTTCACCAGTGCCCCACATGGGAGCAGCAGGCGGTGGAGCTGTGGACATCAGTGGGTCAGTGTCACAGCTAATTTGGCTAGCTATTTGGTTTTTAAATTTAAATTTGCTTGAAAGTGGGCTCTTGAGCCACAATATCAGGGGGCCTTTAATTAGTCAAGGATTATTGCCAACATTAGTTTTGCCTATATATTTGGATTGGGTTTGCTTCCCTTAATCAGATACACATAAATCTTTAATTCAAGTAAAAATCCCAACAACTCCCCCTCTAGATCTTTGTGCAGGGTGAAACGGATGGAGAAATTGACTATGTACATGATTTATCACAGTTCTCTGAGTGACCTCCACAATTGAGTGTTCATTACCTCATTTATAGATAATATTACAGGGCCTTTACCAGTTGGTTCCTAATTTGTTGTTGCGATTACCATGCTGATGATGGTATAAAAGGACTAGATCACTCAGTTGGAAGGTGTGAAGAGGACCGTGCTTATTTTTAAACTGATTAGTTTCTTTAGTAGTGGTAGCAGACAAGTTCTCAGAAGCCACGACCTGAAGTCAGATAAACTCATTGGCGATACTTTGCATAGTAACTGTGGGGGCTTCAGGGGAAGCTTGATATAACATGGCCTGCACTTTAAAGGTCAGATGGGATTTCTTCCATACAAATCTTATAAGGTAGATATACTAATAACACAATAATAGCTTATTCTATAGACCAGAATTGCACTAGGAAAATATTAGGGCAAATTAAGATGGTCAGCCTTGGCCATTTTCTATAGGGTTGAAGTTAAAGTACCATTTACACGCTCTACCATTCCTTGGTTGTAGGATGGTAAAGAGTGGAAAATTTCTGAGTGGATCCCATTAATTTTAATAAACCATTTACCAGTGACAATTGAAAATTCTGACCATTATTGAGAGAATTATGTTAGGGCATCAATGCTGGTTGATAATCCAATTATATGAAAACTTGGCGGTAGCTTTTGCTGAAGTGTAGGATAGAGATGCAGCTCTGATCCATCTAGTTAAATAACCAATAGCTAGAAGGAAGAAACAATGATCATTAGAGACTCGAGGGAGGGGTCCCACAACATTAATACTAATGGTATGGAAGGGTTCATAGGATGAAATCACTGGATGTTGAGGTTGGGGATTAGGTCTGGCTTGACTTTTACATACCAGACAGGACTCTAGTGATTTTGAATTGTGATAAGCATTCCTTCCCAATAACATTGAGCCTTGAGCCCTTTGGGGAATTTTCCGGACTTCTCCATGGCTGACTTGCCAATGTCCCTCCAATATGACGTTGGTTCAAGCTGAAGGTCGTACATAGTGTACCCACTTTTTGACACAAGTTTGCACAATTGACTGTTATTGACTTAAAAATTTGCCGATCTCTTCACTAATCTTTTTGAAGGGTCAGTGATTAATCCTTTCATAAATTCAAATGTGTTAGGAGGTCATAGATTCAATACTCTTCAGGGTTGGTTAATGTTAATAATGGAAGCCAAGATAGGCAATTTGCATTTTGGTTAAGGGCCCTGTTCAGTGGATAATAGAAAAATCATAGTTTTGAAGTTTTAACGCCCATCAGGCTAATCTACCATTGTAGTCCTTCATTTGCTGTATCCATTGCAAGGAAGCGTGGTCAGTAATTATGGTGAAATGTTTCCTGTATAAATAAGGTCAGAAATTCTTAATAGCTAGTAGGACCGCCAAGCATTTGTATTCCGTAATTCTATAGTTGCATTTGGCTTTGGATAAGGTCTTGCTATAGTAGGCGATAGGATGGTCCACTAAGTCTTCTTCATGCTGAGATAGTATAGCTTCTTTGGCTATATTGGTAGCATTGGTAAAGAGGAGAAAGGGGTTTATCAAAATTCAGACGCATAAGTACTGGAGACTGGGGGAGAGAGATGCATAGCAGGTGAAATGCCTGCTGTTGCTCTTCCTTCACTGAAAGGGTATTCCTTTTTTCAGTAGATACACTAGAGCCTCAGAGGTGTCTGCAAAGTGGGGGATAAACTAGCAATAATATCCTACCATCCTAAGAAAACTTGTACGTCTCTTATTGATTTTGAGGGGTCATCTTTGCAATGGCCAAGCTCTTGTCATCCGTTGGGAATATTCCAACTTTGCTTACCTTATGGCCCAAAAAATTCATCTCACTCTGAAAGAATGAGAATTTCTATGGCTTTAGTATTAATGAAAATTGCCGTAACCACTGAACAATTTTTCCCAAGGTGATCTAGATGTTAGTAAAAGTTCTTGAAAAAATGGTGATATTGTCAAGATAAACTACCACACTGGAGCGTTTTAAATCGCCTAGGAGTCCGTCCATGGTGCGTTGGAAGGTAGCAGGGGGTGTTACATAACTCCTGCGGCATTTGAGTGGGCTCAAATAGTCCTTCACTCGAGATAAGAGCGCATTTTTAATGATTTCCAGTGACAAATCTACTTAATAGTACCTGCTAGCTGTCATGGACCAGAAAATCCCCAGTTCTGATCGCTGTATATTAAAATATTCTTTTGGTGCACTGATAAGTAACCAAACCAGCCAACCATGTTGGGAGAGGTACCCTTAGCACCCAACAAACCCAACATTCCCCTAATCCTGGTTGGCTATGCAAAGTCCTCTGGGGGAGTTGGTCTGAAACCAAACCACTTGAAAAGCTCCTCAACAGGGAAAAAGACCAACAGGTATGCAAGGTATGCTAACCCCAAAGTGACCTTTATTGTTATTCTGTATATAAAAAGGCCTTGCCATCAATAGCTCGTCTGGGGAGCAACTGACAATGCTCCCCAGGAAGGGAATACTAGGGGAAATTGACTTATAATTCAGAATAAAAAAACTTCAGAATAGGCAGGCGCGTCTTATAAAGGCAGACCTTTGGGGGCCTCACCCAAGTTATTGATTAGGCTCGCACAAGCCTAATCTACAACTTGGGCAAGGCACAACCCAGCGCCTGAAACGACCAAACCAAAAATACTTAAAAGTGATCCAACTCAATTTTGGAAAATCTGAATCTGAGTCAGAATTTAATGATCAAGAAAAACTTGATCATTACATTACCTCCCCCACTAGAGGAGGGCCCCTTCCTGAAGAGGGGTCCCACAGTGGAAGGCCGCTATGACAAGAGATTCCTGGGACGATTTAGCTCAAGCCTCAGGAAAATTAGCCTGGATGCACTCTAGGCCCCTCGAGTAAACACAGATGGCAAGAGTGAATCAGGACTGGGCTGCCAGAATCAGCCCACTCGGCTCAAGGATGCATGCATAGCACATGGCTGTGTTGCACCTCCACTCCCGAGCTCCTGTTGGTGATGGTCTTCCCATCCTGACCAGAAAAGCACTACCCAACAAGAGCGTAAGAGGGGTGTGTGTAACAGCATGGCTGGATGTCTGACCCCTTTCTGGGTGGACCATCCGCGGGAGAGGGAGCCCTGCTGGACAGGTCCCCTCAGTGCCACCTATCCCTGGTGAGCGGGAGGCCCCACCAGGAAAATTGACTGACGGCCACTTTACATCCAGGGTTGGCTATCAGTCACCAGCTCCCACTGGTGCTGGTTCCTTGACAACTGGGACCAAGTGACCACTGAGGTTGGCCCAACTGGGGATCAGCACCATGCAGCACACAAATGACTTCAGAATAATGTCACGCACCAGAAAAACCCCAGTTCTGGCTGCCGTATATTAAAATATTCTTTTGGTGCACCAACTGGCAACCAAACCGGCCAACCATGTTGAAATAGGTACCCTCAGCACCCAACAAACCCAACACTCCCCTAATCCTGGTTGGATATGCAAAGTCCTCTGGGGGAGTTGGTCTAAAATCAACCCACTTGAAAATCTCCTCAACAGGGAAAAAGACCAACAGGTATGCAAGGTATGCTAACCCTGAAGTGACCTTTATTTTTAATCTGGATATAAAAAGGCCCTGATATCAATAGCTCATCTGGGGAGCAATTGACAATTCTCCCAAGGAAGGGAATTCTAGGGGTAATTGACTTAGAATTCTAAGGTGAAATTTGTAATGGTCAGGTGCGCCTTATAGAGGCAGCCCTTTGGTGCCTCAACTGAGTCATTGATTAGGCTTGCACAATCCTAATCTACAACTCAGGCAAGGAAAAACCCAGCTCCTGAAACGACCAAAAAATACTTAAAAGTGATCCAACTCATTTTCAAAAAATGAAATCTGAGTCAGAATGTAATGATCAAGATAGACTCAATTGTTACACTAGCAAGGTCCATAGCTGAGAAATAGTGGGACCCCAACATTGAGCACAAGGAATCATCTATATGTGGCAGTAGATGGCTGTCTTTTTTGTTATAGAATTGAGGCAGAGATAATAAATGACAACATGGTGGCCACCATCCTTCTTCTGATTAATAAGAGTGAGGAAGCCCATGGGCTTTTAGCAGGCACTAATAAACTGGTGTTCAACAGTTGCTGTAACTCTAAGGCCACTTGGGCTTCCTCCACTTTGCATTTTCAGTATGGACAGCATTTGAATGGAGGGTGAGCCTCAGTCTCAATTTTGTGATTTACCCTGGGCATTTTCCCGTAGTTACTTGGTCTCAAGGAAAAGATATCATCATACTCCTCAAGAATAGTCTTCAACATTCTGGCACCATTAGGGGTGAGATTATCTCCAATCATGCTTTTGACCAGATCTATGTTTGGTAGGGGATCAAATCCTAAATCTTGTTACAAGCCAAAACAACTCACATCAGCAATATTCTCAATGGGTCATAATTTTACGTTAGTAATAGGGGCATTCCAAGGGACTTGACAGGTATGATTCGTTATATTCCCTAATAAGATAATGACAGATTTCCCATAGACGGGATCCAAAATCCCTGGGCAGGTCAACGCTTCCTTGATGGAAGGGTTTGGGTGTCTACTTAGCTCCAAATTTTGATTTAGGGTGAGAACTGGATTCATGAATCCACAATAACTTGTGAGCCAGAGGGTATTGTGATAGGCTGAGGGGCATACAGAGGGACCCATCTTAGGCATTCACAGCCTCTGAGGGGTAACTTTGTTTTCCCCTAAGACTTGGTACTCAATTTGCAAATGGAGGACAAATATTTGAGGAGATGCGTCCATTTTTGAGGTTCCTTTACTTTGACAGGAAGTTAAACATTAACAGAATCTGATGCCTTAGTAGGGATAAGTACTTTTCCTTATGGTTGCTGATAAGTTTTGAATTCCTGCATCAATTGGACCCCTAATAAGCAACTCATAAGTATCATTATATAACGCAATCGTGGGGGAAGTAATTACATATTTCCCAAATCAAAGGGGTAAAGAGGAATGGGATCCTATCGCCTTAATTGACTGATCACTAACTGTCCCATCATCAATGTCATGAATCAAGTCCAGAGCCATTTTTATCTTTTAGATATGTCAGGAGGAAATACCATTAACTGGGGAACTGGTATCAATTATTTCCAGGACTTTAACCTTATATATGACTACCTCTTCTCGAGCCACCAAAGATCTGAACTAGGAATTAACAGCTAGTAGACTGTCATTAGGGATTTGCAGTGAAGCAAGCGGGGGATGCTGCCTCAGTCAAGATTGTGGCTGTTCAATGCGTATAAAATTTTTATCTACCAGTGCTTGGCTTCCCATAGAAGAGCTGACCTCCAAAATTTGTTTGTTTAACTGATCTACATAAAAGTAAGAAACTGGAGATTTTTAATTCTTTGAATAGAGAAAGGTATGTCAACTTCTGCAGGTACAGCTAAAACAAACCAGCCTGAAGTGCTGGTTTAGAGCTAGAGCTAGAACAAGGGTCTTGAGGCACTAAATTTCCTTCAGCATAAGGAGCCTCTTGCCCTATACTAACTGTTCTTTTGCCATCTTAAGTTGAAGTACGCAACAAAAGTCCACAGTGTATTTAATTCTTTTACAATGGGTGCAGTATAATTCAGGTATAGGCGAATTGGGGGGAGTAATGGCTAACACTTGGGGCTGGGACTTATTGTTGTTAAAATGAGGTGGCCTGGCAGGCTTATGTAGTTCACCCAGAATTTTTAAAATAGCTTCTTTGATATATAGGAGGGACATCAAGTAGGATTTCACCGCTTTTAGAAAAATTAGAATATTAGCCATTTTTCAAATGCCAAAAATTAGGCGGTGATGGCATCATATAACGTAAGATGATTCCCTGCAACTAGTTTTTGAGCCTCAAGGTAAAAACAATGGGCAAATTCATTGATAGTTTCCCCCAGTTTAAGGCTGACTCCCTTGAAGGTCTTTTTTTGGTTGGATAGAGTTAGGTCGCTCCTGAATTCCTGGAGAAAGGCAGTCTTTGCTTCAGTCCAAGTATGGCAATGCATTAGATGAGGGGACCATAATGTCTTGAGCCATGCGACTAAGATAGTTTGTCAGGTGTTTAAGCCATTGATGATTGGTCGCTTCCTCCATAGAGCTTTCATAGCAATATAAGAAAGAGAAGATGTGTCTCTCCCAGGGGATTTGCTTTTCTTTAAACAAAGGTTTAATGTACCACTTGGGGGGTTGGAGGCCAAACGACATGGATAAATACTGGGACCACGCTTTCACCTAATAAAGAAGTGGTATCTCAGAAATAAGCTTGAGGATGAAGAGCATCCACTTGACTCTGCAGATCATTAATATCGTCAATTATTAGGTTTTCTTGTTCATTAGTGGCACTGAGAGCAATTTCATGGCAATGAGTTGGTTTAATTGCCACATTTTGTTTTTTAAAGCGGTATTGGTGGCTTGGAGTTCAAGTTGATGTTTTGTGGTGAGTACTCTTTGCTCCAACCCACGTACCACAGCAGGTAGCGCTGCCAAAGTTCCAAGGCACTCATTATGAGCGGTCAAAACTTTAGGTGATAGGGGAACACCATCCCAAGTGAGCTGAGCTCTTTGGGTGTTACGTCCCGATTGGATATCATGGTTTTTTACTTGATGAACTAACGTCTGAAGGCGTTCATCAGGGATTCCTGGGTCAACACTGGGTTCCAGAGGTCCTCTTAGCTCAAGAGGTCCCCATCCACCATCCTGTCTGTCACAACCAGGGGGTCCCCAATCACCATCACACCCGTCATAACTGGGGGTCCACTCTCACCAGGCATTTCTTGTGGTCCTGAAGAACGGAGGCTATTCTGGCCATTATGTACTTCATATATCATTTCCTCCAATGACTGGAGGCTATCGTCCACAAAGGTGATAAATTTAAAAAATTCAACTTGCATTTTATGGGTACAATCTACAACCAGATTATGGATAATGACCTCTAGTTGACTAAAACGATTAGTGAGTTCTGTCCAAACAAAACTCATGATACTTTGATCCAGACGGGTTAAACATATTTTATCTCATTGATAAGCTGCCGATTTCCCAATATAGCATTTTGGTTTTCACTGCTGAACTAGGAGGCAGATTGATAGAATTGGATGAGCTAAAAGTGTACTGCCTCCAATAATTGCAAGTGTTGGAGTAATTCCTTATGATGGAACCCAGCTACTTGAAGTATATGGTACAAGGTGGGAAGTACAAAGTGACGCAGATAGAGTTCTTTACGTCAAGTTTCAACCTGATCTATATAGAGTTAAGAACTTAAAGCTGATATCATCATAGGGACTGACACTGAAAGAGCCCATCTTCTATTAGCTCGGCCTCCAGGGACAAAGGCCCCAGATAAGAAGAGCTGGAGAACTTCAGCAAAGTCTGAGAAAAGTGTAGTTTGTATTGTTCTGCAGATGGAGCGTGGAGGTTCACCTCCATTGATGGGGAAATAGAATGTCGCAGTTTACTGCTGTATTTTCTATGTGAATAATTGTCACCCAGTTGCTGAGACAGGTGGCTTCATAATCTGAGGCGTTTTCCAGTGCCAAATCATTATTGTCCATTATTTTATTTTATTTTTTGTTTTTATATTTTCATCGTGAGCTTGTGTTGTACCTGGCAGGAGTTCCAGTTTTGTCAGAACCATGGGTGTGATACAACATATCCCTTAATTATTTGAGGCCAGGGGACCCAGAGCTCCTAGGCGTTAGATCATACCTTTTGCTTTTCTTGGTCAAGAAGTCTTTATTCCAGATAAATTATTTAAAGAGGTATTTCCAGTATGTGTTGTCCAATTTATACTTAAAAAGGCTAAAAGAGAGAGTATGGTAGGTTAGCTTATAATTCACAATATAAGAGAAATTAGGGAGGTGCTTTGGTAAATACCCAAGCACTCCAAGATAAGATCTATAATTATAATAAATCAGTTATCTGTGGCAAGCTAGCTACCTTAGTTGAATAGGATTTACTCACCACATGGATCAGCTTTGTACCCCAGGATTAGGAAGCTCTAAGAGAGTAATAGTCAACCATATAAGTAGGGTCAATCCCTGACTTTGAGAGCCATTGAATTTTGTTGGAGATTATCCCCAACAGATGTTTGGGCTATTTGGTCGGATGGGATTGCTTCCCTTCAGGTGACAAATCCAAATCTACAATTCAGGTAAGAATCCTGACAGAGTGGTTTGCTGGAAAATCCAGCAATGAGCTGATAGGTCAGCAAGGGGTGCAGTAGCCTGATGTACATATAAATACCTGGTGCTTCCCTTTTTAATAAACATCTCAATTTTCCTAATCTCCCTTTTTTTATAAGTTTATGTTTATTCTTATGGGTTGGGTTTTAGGTTGGGGGATCCTTGAATATCTTGGGTACACACCAAAGGGTCAGCCGGTGCTGTTGGCTCCATTGCTAAGGTAAAACAGCAAGTGTCAGCTAGCCTTCATAATGGTTGGCCTGCTGACCAGCAGAGCTCACTGTTGCCAGAAAAGATGATTTTCCAAAAAAAACATCCTATTGTTAGATTTAGGATTGGCTTAAATCAGAGCTTGAAAATGCTTTTCATCATTGTTGATTGTTAATATTGCCCCAATAATGAGAATCGCTTATTCTTATTGGATTGACTTTAATGTGGTCAAATTCAACTCTTTGCTATCATGAATCTTGACAATGCCACTTCCAAGATCCTGTTTTCTAGAGGGACATATGGCGTAGAAACCTACTATGAACACGATTAATAACAGTATCTTGATAAATTGTCTGAATAATGTATTCAGATCCAACTATGTAGATAACCTTAAAGGGTCCAGACTAAGATACCCCAAGCTTATTAGCTTAACTTCCAGCGCGGTTATGATAAAAGAGATCTAAACTCCTAAATTGATAAATGGTAAAGCTGGACGACGTAAATTGGTTTAATTAGTTTCCCTTGAAGTGGTTGAGTTTACTTCCATCAGTGACTATAAATTGCAACCAAATTTCTTATCATCCAAATTCCTCATCATAAGATTGGAATTTTCAGGAACTAAACCTTCTAATAAGGTTGAACATAACTGAGTAATCTTAGATTTTCTTTATCGTTGAAATTACTATTGCAACTGATTAGATTCAAGACTAGGTAATTTAGATAATCAACATGAGGAGATGAGCATGCACCCAACAATGGGTAAAGATTGAGTGAGCGTAGTAAAGGAAACAGGGTCAGTATTCGCACCATCCAAAGTTCCTAAACGTCCCAGAGACACCCATGGCCAAGATAAAACAAAGAAACAGTGGTGAATATTTCTCCAGATATTTTAGCCTTGCAAGCCAAATGCAACCAGTTCATCAAAACTCCGCATTCTCAGCCCCTGTCATTAATGGAGCATGGGGTTTGAGTTTTTCTGGATATCAATTTACTGGCACTTTGGGAAAAATTTTGTGGTGATATGCACAAACACATTTTGGCTGTGATATATGTTTCACAACACTCTATGACCTGTGTATGGTTAAATCTTGGGTTTGAATCTGCACATGCAGCAGACAAAGCTTCACAGGTGCGCGTGGTGGTTGATCTCCCAGATGGTCAATTGGTGGTTGAAACATAGTTCATGCGTTGGTCTAAATCCAACCAAATCTTTGTCAGTTTGACTTCCTCCACACAATGATAAAGCGCACAGTTTTGGAGCATCACCTCATGGTTGGGCTTATTAGCTATGGGGAACTTCACTCCTTTAAAGTGCAATGCTTCACGCCTATGCTGGAGCTGTGCACGGGCAAAGTGATTGCAGTGATCACTCATCCACAGTCATCATGGAAAACTTAACACAAATCCCCACACTGCTGTTTTTAATATTGATGGGCAGGAATCCCACTTAATCCACATTACGGTGGATAGTGCACCCCTATCTGCACCTTTTGTCGTCTTTTTTAGCCATAAGGCGCAAATATGCCCTTCCAGAGAGGTCATCAATCAAAATTAAGTCCTCCCAAATGCAATAGGAAGCGCTGACTTTCATTACAAACCAGACATTAACACTGACACCACCTTCCCATGAGGTGCACAGGGGTGTTACATTCAGGTAAAACCTGTGTCCCCACAAGAGCGCAAAAAGGCCAAACAGGCTTATAGAGCAGCAGCCAAGGCAGCAGCATTGGCAGCGTCCATGATCCCGCCTGCCAAAACTCAATATAACAACGAGTCATTTGCAGCAGAAGCAGCTCATGAATCTGCTCATCAATCAGATTGGGCACACCTACCTGAAGATCAAGTGTTCAAGGCGGATTTCCTGCCCAAAATTATTAGGCACCGATAAAACCAATTCTCCCATCCCAACCATCCCTGAGTTTGAATTGACCCATTTTGGTGCACCGCAGGAGCACCTACCTACAAAAATCAGCATAAGTCAAATTCCACTAAAAACAAGAATCATACCAAAAAAGTTGATATTGTCCCAAAGGACAACTATGACTCAGCTGAGTCTATTGCTGCCTGTACATGTGCTGCCTTAGCGCATGTTGAAAAAGAGGCGAAGGAAGGGCAAGGGGGCCCTTCCCATTGCACCTAAGGTGTGATGGGGTCCCCTTCACAATTGGGACCTTGAACATCGCTTGACTCAAGGCCTCACTGTCCCAGGATAGGAATTGTGTTTTTTTAAAAATAATTTACCTGTGGACATCCTGGCTATTCAGGAAACCCACTGTCCACATGGTGCTGAGGACAAATGATCAATCATGC
The DNA here is from genome assembly GCA_022478985.1 of Massospora cicadina. NCBI lineage: Eukaryota > Fungi > Entomophthoromycota > Entomophthoromycetes > Entomophthorales > Entomophthoraceae > Massospora > Massospora cicadina. Next base: position 5,803 of record JAKSZP010007999.1, on the reverse strand, counting down.
TCCTCCCCTACCTTTCTTTTTGGTCTCCACACTGTGGGGTGCTTATATGTGCGACTTATAGCTTTAAATTTATTTCTGAAAATTTGTACCTTGATGGATGTGTGCTGGTCATGTCCTTTTCATGGGATGATGAAGTTCATGCTATCATTAATATTTACGCCCCAACCTGTGTGCAAAATCACCAGGAATTCCTCTTGACCATAACTTCCCTCCTACTTCCACCAGATCCATTTGTGGTGGGTGACCTGAACTGCTGGTCCAACCTGGCCACTGATCACTGGCCTTCAACGCCTATCCCCACAAGGGCATGTCAAAATCCAAATTCTAAAAACCACCTTGGGGCTTTTTGATACCCTCCCCAAACCTGCACTACTGATACCCAACATGTCATACCCATGTGCACAACGGTCAGATGAGGACTTTGTCCCGCATTGACCTTATTTTTGCCCCATTGAACTTTCAGTCTCAGGTTACACACTTTATGATGAAAAGAAATCAACTTCTCCTACCAAAGATGGTGTCAATTTCCTTCACTTTGTCAAACCCTGTGGTGCAGGAGCCAAATTGGTGCAAACTTCAGCCAGATGAGATTGCATCGCCCAGGTTTTCCTCATGGATGGGCACCAAAACTTTAACACTGAAATTTGCCACACCGTTCTGTGCAGAACCACTTTCTACCTGGTCAAACTACGAAGCAAACACCATCCATCAGGCATGCCACCTCTCATCACGTCACTCACGGGCTGCATCAGCAATCATTTATGAACACACTTGCAGAAGTGAACCATCTGGAGTCTAATGTCCCTGCTACAGGCTACATCCCAGCTTGGGGTTGTAAGTGGGAAGAAGCGTCTGCTTATCTCAACTCACTGATAAGACAATGCAAGCATCTCGTTTGTGTTCAGTTCTGGCAAAAAATATTATGGCAGGTGACACGTGCTTCGCCTTTTTTCCATAATTTCTTTGTGCCATGACAGAGCTTGGCCTGCACACAGGTGAGGCATCTGGACCACTCCGTCGCAGAAACTCCAGCCAAAGTGGCAATCAAAGTTTGAAACTATTAGTCCGAATTGTATTAGTTCAATCCAATTGAACCATCTGAAATTGATGAGTTTCTCGATGGCGCACAAATCTGCACCATTTCCTAATACCCAGAGTTGATGAACTCTATTACTTAAGAAAAACTCTTGTATGCCATTTGTGGTGCACCACACAGGAAATGCCCAAGTCCAGATGGGATTCCTTATGATTTCTTGAAGAGATATTTTTAATTCATTTTCTCCTCTTTGTTTCTTGCCTCAATACAAGTGTCTGTTAGAAACGTCCTCCTTCCTGGGGGCCAGGAGGCATACATGATAACGCTGTATAAGAAAGGGTATAAGCTGGACTTGGCCAACTGGCGGCCCATATCACTTACCAATACAGATACTAAACTATTTACTAAAATTATGGCTAACCGCCTATATGAAGTTGCCTCTGATGTAGTCTCCTCTGATCAATTTGGCTTTATCTCCATGTGGTCAATATGGGACAACATACACACTATAGCCAATGTCTGCAAATCCACAAATACTGGGGCGCTTGTGTTCTTAGACTGGCAGAAAGCTTATGATAGGGTCAACTGGGATTACATCAAAGCCTGCCTTCACAAATTCCACCTCCCCTTTGTTTCATTAGTTTTAGGTGAAAATTACATACGGAATCCACCGCAATGGCTGTGCGTTGCCCTGGTTTCCTCACTGATGTGATTCACCCTCAAAGGGGTCTCCGCCAAGGGGACCCTATAAACCCAATCTTGTACAACTTCAGCCTCGACCCACTTTTATGCAATGTGAATGCCCACCTTGCTGGTGTCCATGTACAAGGCCATGCACCAGTTAAGATGCTGGCATTTTCTAAAGATTGTGTGGTTGGGGTGTCTAACAACCAAGATGCACGCGCACTGGAGGCAACTATCCAGAATTCCTTCAGGGTCAGTAACGCTGCACTTAACGCCTCTTTAAAACCGAAATCATTCTCCTTGGCTGGTACCAGACCTGCTGGTCATCATCCCGTTACCTACCTGCTCCAGCAGCTAGCTCACAGGTTCGCTTGCTCCACCCACCCCATACCGCCCCACTTGTGCTCCCTTTCATGCTAAAACCCACTGCTGGTCTGTTGTGCCATTTGGGAGTGTGGTTGGAGGCAGAAGGGTATGCATCGTTGGTAATGAGGCACCACATCCCTAGCAATGTAACAAAGCGCATCGCTTCCCTAAGGCCCCCCATACTACCCTCCCAGGCCGGATTGTGCTTGCCAACTCTATGCTCCTGTCCAAATTCAGGTTTGTGGCCCACGCCATCGTCTTTTCCCCTCTTTCTTCATCTCTTTGTACGGCCTACAAGGGTGGCTTTGGTTAGGACGCCCTCCCTCTGTGCGCCTGGATGTCATGTTTGGCCCTCGCTAAAGTGGTGGTATGGGCCTGCTCAACTCTGAGGCCCATGCCACAAAAATACTTTGCACCTGGGTCACTATGGTCACCAACCCCACACCCCTAGACCACCACTGGTCATGAGCATCCTTCTACAACTCTTCCCGCGCCCTTTGCCTCTGTAATACTACCCACCCCATTCTCTATTAAAATATCTTGTCTCTCATCCCTCTGCTGTGGGCCCGCATGAGACGCTGACCCACTTGAAATGCATTCTCCTCTCCATGTGGAGCGCTGAGTGGAGAATAAACACCAGTGGACACACCGCTGAGAGGGGTCTCCCTACTCCCTATTTCAAGCAAGAAGTCTGCGGTCAAGTCGTTTTAAGCAACCTGCTACCCTAACTTCCCCACCTCATTGCCCGTGTGGACTACCATGACAAGCTTCACATTCCATACTCTTTGGAGACCCAGAAGGACATTTGGCGGTACACACACCATCCTCTTTTACAACCCTATATTCGCGCCATGTGTGGATATGCCTGAGAAAGGTGTACCACTATTGGCTGAGATGTCCAATGTCTCTTAACACTCATGCGTTGTATGCAGTCATTATGTTCATTAGTCCATCGCTTGGAAGAATGCCCGCCATCACAGGTGATTTGGCGGGGTTTATGCGCCTTTTTTGCAGGAGAGTGAGCAGGCTTTCAGCCTGTCCAAAAACATCTTCACCTTTTCCATGACCTCCCCTATCCACCCATCGCTCTGCACCTTAATTGTTTCAAAAGTGCTATGGAAGATTCGCACCATTGTCCTTGATGCACTCTCTGGCACTACCCCAACCCTATGAGAAGCTGTGCATCGCTTCCATTCTCGCCTAACAGATCACTTTCAAGCTTGGCCGTTTGGCCACCTGCCATCTCGCCAATGCCAGTTGAAGTCATCCTGGTTCCCCATCTGGTTCCTCTAACCAGACCCTTTCCTTCATTTTGTTCAGTTTTGGACCAGGCCTCCCCTGCCACTCCCCTCTTCCTTCCACTGGCAGTCCCTCTAGCAACAGGAGGTAGTCTTGGCTCCTCTGGGGTGCCCCTCATTTTCTTGGTGTTTTGTAGTTGGAGTTTATCAGAAGTGTCCGTCCCATGGGCAGCCTTCCTCAAAGAAAAACTAAAAGAACTGGGTAATCTTGGTTCTCATACATATAAATCTTGAAATAGTGACATCTTAATTATAAAATGATAAATAATTTAATAAGCTAGTATGCATTGGGTAAATATAGAATCCATCGCATTGCATCAGTGGCTTCCATTTTCTCAAAATAGGTATTAGCATATTATTAGCTCACTCCACCGTTCCATTAGTAGAGGGATTATATAAAAGTGGCGAAAGTCTGTTTTGAGTTAAAAGAGTGAGGTTAAATCTTGAACTGCTAAAGCAGTGAAATTTAACCCATTATCATAAAGGAAGATCTGTGGGCAACCATGTTGATCAAATAATGAGAAAAATGAAAATAAAATGGTAGCTTTGGCTTTTGCAGATTGTACTAATGGCTTTCACCCATTTTTCAAATGATCAATAGCTAATAAAATATATTGATGACCTTGTAAACCTGAAGGTAATGGCCCAACTACATCTACACTCACAACGCTAAATGGTCCTGATGAAACTACCATTTGATATCAATATCTTGGACTGACCCAATCTTGATCCCAACAATTTAAGCAGGAATCTATTATTTCTTGTATTATTTCTAACATTTAATCCCATTTTTAATGTTTATATAATCACTCAAAGGTTTTTTAACTCTTCCACGTCCAACAGTGATATGACCTTATAAGATAATATCCTTCTGAGATGAAGGTCAAATGTAAGGTATCCATTTTCCATTAATATTTTTGTATAACAGTCCTTCTTGAATTTGCGTATTGATAGTCATTTTTCATAACTCATCTTAAATTTGAGAATTTTTCTAAGTCCCATAACTCAGGGCGTCTTATTAAATCATAAACATGATTCTCCTCAGGTATCACAATGGCTAAGACTGGAATTTGATATAACCCATATGCATTTTGATAAATTGCTCTGGCATGGTGCTCAATAGAGAAATCATAATTTTGTAAGCAAAGGGCCCAGGTACTAACCATCTGTTAGGGTCTTTCATTTGCTGCAGCCACCATAATAAAGTATGATTGGTGACACAGTGAAATTGTTTTAATACAGGTTTAGACGGAACTGCTTAATAGCTAACAGGACAGCCAGGCATTCCCTTGGTTGATCTATAATTTTTTATCTGCTTTACTTAGAGTTTTACTGTAGTGGGTGACTGAATGATATACCTTATCATCATCCTGTTGAGCGAGGATTGCTCCCACCATAACATCACTGGTGTCCATAAAAAAAGATTGATCAAACTGGGGATGTATTAAAATGGGCTGAGTACAAAAGGCAGTCATGAGATAGCTAAAAGCTTATTTTTGTTAAATGATTCCATTCAAACAGCTCTCCTTTTTGTAGTTGTTGGACAATTGCCATCTTGACTTTGGCAAAATAATGTCTTGGGTAAGTGTAGTCTCAATTTACCAAATATCATTGGCAAATTACAAGTCTGATCTCGTAATAATAATTCAGATGAAAATAACGACAATATTGGCCAAAAGATCCTGGTTGATTCCAAAGTGAACCCATAAATTGGGGTAACACTTTTATGAATAAAAGTTGGGCATTAAACAAAAATTTGAGCAGTTAAATTGCACTGACCATGCATGGAAATCAAGGGAGTCCTTCAGAGGTCCTCCCCATTGTACAACAAATTTAGTTCATCACACCGTGTAGGCCTTCCCCTTTTATTGGGTCGGAGGGGGCCTCACAATGTGCAAATATTTTCCCATCAAATGATTGAGTAAAATAGATCAAAGCCTTACCTCATGTGTCTAAACTGCCTATCATCACACTCCATTAACCATTTCCTGAAGTAAGGCGATTATCAAATGATCTGATAGGGAAACATCCCATATTACCAAATTTTAATGCACATAGCTTAAAATAAATTTCTCTTCCGACTTACTTTGAGCTTTGAGACTTTTTTTTTTAGTACTAGATGGTCCCAACCCAAGGGGGGGGATTCATCGATGTGAGCCTTGAGACTTTTTAATTACTCAGTATTCTGATATTGAGAGGGTTTGTACTTGATCGCCTGGCCTCAACTAACAAAAACCTTTAAAGAAACCAAAATTTTTACTTTTATTAAATAAGTATTTATTTTAGTGTAAGTATTTTGTGGATATCCAACTTATTCAGCACCAGTGAGCCAAATACTTGCTGGATGCACACAAAGTGGTGCTCACTACAGGGGTCACCTGTACACCACAAAGAAAATCTCCTAAAAATGGAGGCTTTT